>CM062805.1:788718591-789261091 GCA_031772625.1 Pinus tabuliformis
ATGTCATTTATTCCATTGGTCTTTTCTATTTTATTTTAATAATTTCTCCTAGTGTCTCTCTCTCGGATTTCTCCTTATTTGTTGGTTAGATCACTCCTCCTCTTCACCTATGTTTATTGCTTCTTGTCTCAGATGATGATGAAATGTTCACCCAAAATGTTGGACGTTTCACCTATTCATCATATAGTATTCTCCAGAAATCGCTTCTACGCCATATTTGTATTATGTTGAGTTTGAACAAATGCAAGGAAATTATCAAATGCATGGCTTGGTATGAGACATATGTTTGTTGTTGAGTACATAAATTGTTTATGCTTTTGTAAAACAAGCTAATACATATAACATAGTTAGATATTGTTTTAAAAAGAGAAATTATAACATAGAAGAAGGTGTTACAAAGATTTGTATTTTTGTCATAGAAGACATTAAGAAAGAAAAATTAAGTTTGCTTATTCATATTTATGTATTATGTTTTTTTTTGAGGAAATATCTGGGAAGATCTACCTGAAGGGATCACATCCCACCGACTTATTTGCAGAGCCTAACCCTAAGGGTGTCGAGGAGAATTGACCCCATCACCTTCCATTAGTGAGGTGCTTTAGTGACAAGAACTCGACCAATTGAGCTAACCCTTGGGGCTATTTATGTATTAGGTATTATTGTAAGTATCGTTATATTTCTTAATAACTTATTTCTCATTGAAATGTTATATTTTCTTTTGACAAAATTTTGTTATGTCACTTTCAATTATGTTGGAGGAGATTTATGCTACAGAGAAAGATATCATGGAAGTCATTAATGATTTTCATATTGATAAAGCAAAAGAAAGAAGGAGAAATAAATTAAGAGCAACAAAAGTTGAAGCTACAAGAATAGATACCCATGATTATGAAAGATGAAATAAAAGTCAATAATCTAATAAGGTTGAAAGTTACTTTTCAACATGTGGAAACTCAAGATGAAGATGATGTCATCGTTGGTGATAATGAGGTTACCACTCTTGTTGAAAAGAGGAAGAACCATAAAAAATAGAAAAGAAGCATACCCAAGGATGTTTTTATTTTACTTTAGTATGGACATCTAAAGTAAGTGGAGGAACATGCTTTTGATATTCTTAGATATCAAATAATATACACCATAGATTGTATATTCTTAGACATAAAAGAACATAAACCCCCAAAACAAACATAAAAATACAAAACAACGAAGTAAGAGAAAAGTTAACTAAGCACATATAGTGCATCACACTTCACCAGTCTACAAACCTCGGTTGATAATTCATGCAATCAATTTAGGACACTAAATTGACTAAAAATTTTGGCGCCATTGCTGGGGAAGTGTAATTAGGTAACTTCATGTCTTACATAAAAAAAAAAATGATATGCGTAGAGAAAGAGACTCTAGGCGTAGAGTCATAGCTAGAGGCAGGAGTTCAATTCCTACAACACCACCTACTCCACCAAGACTAAGAAGAGATACACCTCCATCTCAAACTCATTTTCCTAGCCATAGACCTCCTGAAGTTCTAAGGTTAGAAATTCAATCAAGAGGATCTCCTACTTCATCTACTGAGGCAATCCTAGAGGAAGAAAATCTTGGATCTCCAACAAAAGGAGTAGCCTTTTTCACCTCTATAGGAGAACATATTTTAGTTGAAGAATTAAGAATACCTAGTGGAGAAGAAGAACTAGAACCTTTCTTCCACATGCCATTGATAGAGGAACCAGAGGAAGATAAATTAACCTTGCAGGTTGAATCTTATATTAACTTTGAAGAAACTATAATGGCAGAAGAAGGAGAGGATGGAGAATTTTCATTGTTTGGAGGAGGAGGAGGTAGAGGAAGATGTTAGGATATTCTAACACATAGGAAAATTGAAATAGTTAAGTATAACTTGGTCTAGTGTAGAGTTAGGTAAAGTGTGTTTCTTTACTATGTACTTTTGTAACTTACAATCCGATGGTCACGATATGTAGTGATTCGACAATTCATTCTCTCCTCGGTATTATCGACACTTGATCCGTGGCTTAACACTCGATTGGTCCATGATCTCTATTTAAAGAGCATGGAGGGTCATTTGTAGGGTAACCATTCATGAGAGAAGCTTATGTAAATTTTCATTCTTTTATTAATAAATTGCCTAAAGTGGCCGCGTTGGCTCAGGTTGTGGACTGTTTTCCTCTTTGAGGGTTTTAACCACGTCAACAATACTGGTGTATTGATCTATGATCTATTTGTGAGCGGTGTCCTTTGGTGTTTTGTTTGAGGAGCTTACCTTGTAAATTCCTACATGGTATCAGAGCTATTTGAGGGCCGCATCTGTTGGTGATCCAAATCTGAAGTCGGTAGAACTACATCTGACTGCCATTTCCTAGATCTACTGTTTCTGACTACTTTCGGGCTGAGAGGATTGCTCTATTGTGTTAGGAGCATTTGTTCCAGTGAGGAACCCCTTTCGTTTCATGCGAAAAGGTTTCTGGTAGCCCTAGCTACGTCAATTTTAAGATATGGAGGTATACAATGTTTATTTGCAGTTTCTAGTTATTTTCTCTCTATTAATTTCGGTTTATTTAGCTCTTTGTTTTTTTTTTTATTATCGGATCTATACCTTTCATTTCTGCGTATGCTCTTTGCCGTGCGACTCTGTGCGATCTAGGCAAATCAGAAACAGAGAGGAAGGATTTTCCCATGCGTATGCTCTTTTTCGCCGCGCCTTAGTGTGATCTCGGAAAATCAGAAACATTGAGGAAAACATTTAGTTTCCGGCTAAAGTTAACTTCAAGCCGTAAAGTTTTTTTTTTGTATGTCTGTGTTGGGTTTTTTGTTTTTTGTTTTGTAGGGAAAAAAAGCTTTTTCAAGTAAGCACGCAGCCCAAAGCTTCAGTGACTAAAAAAAAAAAAACCCCTCCCCCCCCTCCCCCCCCTTGGGTTTTGTGTTTTTTGTTTTGTAGGGAAAAAAAAGCTTTCTCAAGTAAGCACGTAGCCCAAAGCTTCAGTGATTTAAAAAAAAAAAAAAACCCTTCCTCTTTTCCAAAAATTACTAACCTTTTAATCTAGCTCACTTGGTCCAAAGCTACTTTATGAGAATAGAGGTCTTGAGTTCAAGTCCTTCTTGGTCCAAAGCTACTTTATTAGATTAAGTTTGGAAAGGGGGCAGATTTTATTTTAATATAACATTATGATTCATTCCCGCACTTTGTCGGCATCTTCAACAACTTTTCTTGAAAAAGCCATAACTTCTTCATCTCGAAGCCATTTTTAGAGCTGTTTTTTTTAATCAACCTAATTTTTCAAGATCTTTCCATTGGAACACTTACTTTTAGCATCTATAGCTTCAGTTTCTGTTAAAATGGAAAGACCATGCCAAGTTATTCTTGACAGCACCAACTACTTCCAATGGTGGTCCTACATTGTGGATTTACTTAGAAGTAAAGGTCTTTACAAAATAGCCTCAGGTCAAGAAACCGAACCGAAAGATGAAGATAAGGCATCCAAATGGGAAAATAGGCAAGATCAAGCACATGGGTTGATAGGGATGTCTATTTCTCTGGACCTTAGATTCCATATGGCAGAACTTGATACTCCTGATGAAGCAATGAAACAGATCACTAAAGTTTTTGGAATTAAAAATGAACTTAGAGCCCATCAAATCGAAAATGAGTTGGTTACATTGGACCCCAATAATTTTTCTTCCATTGAATATTTTCTGTCCAAGTTCAAGACCCTTAGACTTCTCTTGGAAGGTGTTAAGGTTAAGAAAGAAGATGGTAACCTTATCTATTCTATTCTTACTAAGTTGGGACCAGCCTACTTTGTGTTTGTTTCCACCTTCCATTCCACAAGAGAAGCCTTCATTTCTCAAGGACAAGCCTACAAGTCCCCTTCCTTTGATTCCTTTTGTGATTCTTTAATAAGAGAACAAGAAAAACTCTTACACCTTGGTCTTCTTAATCTTGGAATCACTCTAAGAAAGCTTTAGCCACCCAACAAAAACCAAATTCAAAGAATCCTAAGAAGCCATATCCTAAAAAGAATGGTCCTAAACCAAACAAGGGTCCTAAGCAATTTCAGCCTCAAAATGAAAAATCATTTCAACAAAATGATAAGGCAAATAAAAACAAAGGGAAGAAGACTGATAGACATTGCCACTTTTGTAATTGAGATGGCCACTTAGAATCCAAAAGCTTTAAGAAAATGGAAGCCTTGGAAGTAGCAATGAAGAAGCATAACATCCATTTGGAGCACTCTTCAACTTCAACTTCATCTTCAGGAATAACACTTTCTGCATGTGGTTGTCAAACATCTCGGTCTGGATATGCACTAAATGTATCTTCTTCTTCTAATTCTCATGAGTGGCTCATTGATTCTGGAGCTTCTTATCACATGGCCAAAAGCAAAGCCATGTTTTCTTCTTTAAATGATTGTAACACCAAAAATATATATGTTGGTCATGATAGATCTCTTAGTCTTGTAGGAACTGGAACTGTTCATATAGACAATGGTCAATTTAATGATGTATTATGTGTTCCAACCTTATCCTGCAACCTTCTATCTATATATCAGATAACTCATTCAGGTGAAGGTAAAATCATTGAATTTTCACCTCTTGATGTTGTAATTAAGGACCTAAGAGATCCTAGACAGATTTTAGCTACTGGCATTGCTGATGATTCTACAAGGTTGTATAAGTTTAACAACTTTGGGTCATCAAATTTTCCCTCGGTATTTGTTGCTCATAATGATGAAGTGAGCAAACTTTGGCATGAGCGATTTGGTCACTTAAACTATCACTCCCTTCAGAATCTATGTAAATAAAATATGGTGACAAGTCTTCCAATGGTATCTTGCAGAGATGGTGTTTGTTCCGGATGTGTACTCGGAAAACATCATCGAGATAGTTTTGAAAAACGTGCCTCTTGGCACGCCTCAGCCCCTTTACAGCTTGTTCATAGTGATTTATGTGGTCCACTTCCAATTTTTTCATTCTCTGGCTACAAGTATTTATTAACTTTCATTGATGATTTCTCCAGACGCACTTGGGTATACTTCTTAAAACTCAAGAGTGAAGTATTTAACACGTTTTTGGCCTTTAAGGCCTTTGTTGAAAAACAATATGGACATCAAATTATTAAGTTAAGATATGATAATGGTGGAGAATATGTTAACAATGAATTCAACAATTTTTGCACTGAGAATGGAATTCAAATGCAACATATTGTTCCATATACTCCACAACAAAATGGTGTAGCTGAAAGGAAGAATCACACCTTAAAGGAAATGGCTAATTGTATGCTTCAACCTAAAGGACTTAGTCTTAATTTTTGGGTAGAAGCAATTAACTGTGCAAATTACATAATAAATCGCACTCCTACTAAGGTTTTAAAGAATATCACTCCAGAAGAAGCATGGAGCTCAATTAAACCAGATGTAAGTCACTTTCGTGTTTTTGGAAGTGAAGCATGGTCCTATACTCCAGATGAGAAACATAAAACTTTAGAACCTAAGAGTGAAAAATGTATTTTTGTTGGATATTCTGAAGATGTCAAAGGATATAGACTTATTCCACTTAAGTCTAAAAATGTTATCATTAGAAGAGATGTAAAGTTTGCTGAAAATATATCGACCTACGAGCCTAGTTCGGCGGATGTGCCACCTCTCTCTATCTCTTCTACTTTTGAAAACATTTCCTCTTCAGATGATGAAAGCAAGGATGACAATCCTCCCCCACCCACTCAGGATCCTTCTTCAGCTCCTCAGCTTCCAAAATGGGTCCATGCTACTCGGGATACAGTAGGCGCTCTTGCTGGTGATCCTACAGATCAACGATGTACATGTTCTTAGTTCGATAGAGCCTCTTCTTTATTGGCTCAAGCTTCAGCGAATTATGATCCTGATACCTTTGCAGAAGCTTCAGGCCATCTATATTGGGATGCAACTATGAATGAAGAATATTGTTCATTATTGGAAAATGATACATGGGATCTTGTTCATCTACTAAAGGGACGAAAACTTGTCAGATGTAAATGGTTTTATAGAACCAAGTATGGACCAGATGGGAAAGTTGATAAACATAAAGCTCATATTGTTGCTAAGGGTTTTTCACAAGTTGAAGGCATTGACTGTATTGAAACCTTCTCCGCTGTTGCCAAAATGAACTCTTTCTGCCTTGTTCTTTCCCTTGCTGCCTCTTTCAAAAGGGAAGTCCATCAGATGGATGTTAAATCTGCCTTCTTGCATGGGGACTTGCATGAAGAAATCTATATGGAACAACCTATTGGCTTTATACAAACAAACTCCAGCCTTGTATGTCGGCTTAAGAAATCCCTTTATGGTCTCAAGCAAGCTCCTCGGGCTTGGTATGCCAAAATGGATAGCTTTCTTTTAGAAACTGGCTTTTCTAGCTATTATTCTGACAATACTGTCTACACCAAGAAAGTTGGCAAGTCTCTTATCATTCTTGTTATTTATGTTGATGATCTTATCCTCACTGGTAGTGATCCAAACCTTATAAACCATGTGAAGTCTAGCCTTAAAAAGAAGTTTGAAATGACAGACTTAGGACACTTGCATTATTTTCTTGGTCTTCAAGTCTTGCAATCCAAGGAAGGTATTTATCTTTCCCAGTCCAAGTATGCCTGTGATCTTCTACGCAATTTTCACATGGAAGACTATAAGCCAACCCCTTCTCCCTTTCAGTCTAGAGCCAAACTTTCAGTCACTTGTACTTCCCCTGAAGTTGATGCTACCTTATATCGCCAACTTGTAGGAAAACTTTTGTATCTGACCCATACTCGTCCTGACCTTTCCTTTGCTGTTGGCCTTATTGCTCGGTTTATGCAAAACTCACATGAGATTTATTGGAAAGCAGCTAAAAAAATACTTCATTATGTTCAAGGTACAATCCAGTTTGGGATTCATTACAATGCAGAAGCATCTCCTCTATTGGTTGGTTTCACTGATTCTGATTGGGCTAGTGACCCTGATGATCAGAAGTCTACTGCAGGTTATGTGTTCACTCTTGGTTCAAGACCTATTACATGGGCTTGCAAGAAACAAAGTGCCATTTCCCTTTCTTCAGTAGAAGCAAAGTATCGTGGTGCCATAGAAGCTAGTAAGGAAGCCCTATGGCTTCGTCAGATCATATCAGAGTTTGGCTTTTAACAACAACATCCGACTACACTTTGGTGTGATAATCAAAGTGTCATTCAACTATGCAAAGATCCAGTCCAACATCAGCATAACAAACACATTGAACTACACATGCACTTCATCAAAAAGATCATTCACAACCATGTTCTTGAAGTGCAATATTGTTCAATAGATGATCAAGTTGCAGACATCTTTACAAAGGCTCTCACAGAGGTGAAGTTTACTAAACTTCGATTTATGGTTGGAGTTCAGGAAGTTTTCACTAAGGGGCGATAGGCTCTAGTGCCTCCTTCCTTCTCCTATTGTGTCATATTTGTAAATCCTTCAATCCTATCCCAAGTTGTTCTTAAGGGGGGATTTTAGGATATTTCGACACATAGGAAATAGTTAAGTATAATTTGGTCTAGTGTAGAGTTAGGTAAAGTGTGTTTCTTTACTATGTACTTTTGTAACTTACAATCCGACAGTCATGATATGTAGTGATCCGACGGCTCATTCTCTCCTCGGTATTACCGATGCTTGATCCGTGGCTTAACACCCGATTGGTCCATGATCTCTATTTAAAGAGCATGGAGGGTCATTTGTAGGGTAACCATTCATGAGAGAAGCTTATGTAAATTTTCATTCTTTTATTAATAAATTGCCTGAAGTGGCTACTTTGGCTGAGGCTGTGGACTGTTTCCCTCTTTGAGGGTTTTAACCACGTCAACAATACTGGTGTATTGATATGTGATCTGTTTGTGAGCGGCGTCCTTTGGTGTTCTGTCTGAGGAACTTACCCTGTAAATTCCTACAGAAGAGGTAGAGTAAATAATGGAGAACGTAGAGGAAATAATGGAAGAGGTAGAGAAATAGGGAAGTTGATAATTCTTTTGGATTCCCTATAGTTGATGAAGAAACAGATGCCACACTGAGAAATATCTCACCTTCTGTCCTCCCAAATTTTCATGGATTAAAAAGTGAAGATCCTGAAACCTTATTATTTGAATTTGAAGTCTTGTGCAGAACTTACGATTATTTACAAGGCTCTCAAAAACTCAAATTGTTTCCTTCAACATTGAAGGGAGCTACTATAAAATGGTTCATGGGATTGGTCACTCAGTTTATTAGAACATGGAATGACATGAAGAAAGTTTTTTTGGACAAGTATTTGGACTATTGCATGCCTATCAATCACAAAGATGAAGCGTTCAAAATGATGCAAATAGAGGATGAAAATTTGGATGATTTAATTGAAATATTCAACTATAACCTAAAAAGAGCAAAAATGGATAATTTAGATCAAGATACTTTAAAAACTCTTTTATTAAAATCCAGTAGAGATGAATGGATAGATATCCTTAACATGATGGGGAAGGGAGGTATCTCTCAACTCCAATAAGTGATATTGGAGAATTATCTGTTCATCTCTCAAGAGGAAAGTCCAAAACTGGGAAAGGTCCAAGAGATCCTTCTCTTGTTAGAGTGAATAAATCTGCAACTGGATCAATGAGTAGGGCATAAATTGGAAACGTGCTTGATGAATTTAAAATAGATATTCTAGGGAGCCTTAGTGAACAGATATACACCCTCAAGTTACAAAACAAGTAGAAAGCCGAGACTGATGCTTTAGCTATTTTCTGTCCTAAATGCAGAAAGAAGCACGCTTTAAGTGAATGCCCTTTGGATGCAAAACTCATAGAGACTTGTGTGATTTGTTCAGAAAACCATGAGACCAAAAGTTGTCCTTCAATTCTCGTTCTTAAGGCTGTTTTTCAAGAGGAAAAAATTTCAAATCCAATAGAATCTCTTTGCTTTGTCTCTAGAAGACCTTGGCAGGGGCAACAAAACCAGGGTTTTAACAACCAAATGTATATGCAACCCCCTCCAAATTTTAATTCTTGGCAACAACCTTGGCCTCAATCTCAATCTCAAACTAAACCTTGGGCTCAAGGAATGCAAAATCGTTATGGAAGATTCTCTCCATACTATCATTATCGTCCATCATATCCAAACTATCCTCCCCAACAAATTCCTCAACAAAATAAATAGTCCCAACTTCAAAACCAAAACCCTCAACTTTCACTGCCATTTCCACAGAGACCAAATCAGTTACCTACCCAACCATTACCAAACCCCAACAATAAAAATCCTCATAATACCTACAAAGTGGAAGGACAACAATTTCCAACTTATATGATCACTCCATTAGATATCAATGATGTCCAATTGAGATCTGGTAGGATATTAGAAAATAAAAAGCCTTCTATAGTTATTCAAGAACAAGACAATTCCGAGGAAGATTTTCTACAACAAAATAAATTTTTTGAAGGAACATCTCCTCAAAACTAGAATACTAAAAGTGAAAAACAGAAAGAACCAATAAACTCAACTCCTATCATAGAGCAACAAATAGTATCCACTTCTACACCTCCTTTTCCAGAAAGGTTACAAGTTGATAGAGGGGTAGAAAAACATATTATGTTGCCTAATTATGATTTTCTAGATGAATTGAAAAATATATGTATCAAAATCCCTTTGTTACAAGCCATTAAGGAGATCCCAATTCTAGCTAAAACAATAAAGGAGTTGAGCATGAAGAAACCAGGAAGAAAAATAAAAGAAGGAAAAAGAATTCAGCTAGCAGGAAAAATAGCAGACATAATGATGGGAAAAATTGCCATACAAAAATATGTAGATCCAGGAAGTCCAGTCATAAAAACACATATCAATGGAGTTGAAATTCCGAATACACTGATTGATTTAGGAGCAACAATAAACATCATGAGCAAACAAACCATTGAACAACTTAAACTTCCCAATCTTCTTTATACACGTACATTACTGCAATTGACAGATATATCTGTAATCAAACCAGATGGTGTGTTAGAAGATATTTCAGTATCCTTAGACTCTTGGGAGTACCCTGTTGATTTTATGATCCTAACCCCAAAGAGAAATCTAGGAGGACATCCACTTATATTAGGAAGACCTTGGCTGGATACAACTGATGCTTTCATTAGTTGTAGATCTGGTGATATGTATATCTCTGATGGTAATTCAACTAATAAATTCACTCTATATCCTCCAGCAAGAACAATCACATAGATAGATGACAAAGAATGGATTGATGATGAAAATGATATACAACCTCTCTTTACTATTTCAACCATTAGTGAAGATAGTCAAATCTTAAATACAATGGAAAATTTTGAATCATCTCCAGAATATGAACATGATCAATTTCAAGAAAAATCCAATATTGAATATTTGTCATCTAGGGAGATGTCTCTTTATTCTATGGAAAAATTTGGTAGCTCTATAGTTGAAATATTTCCAGGGAAAACATTGAACATAAACAATAACATGGAAAAATTACAACAGGAAAAGCTAATCAAACTTTACAACAACATTCTTCTGCATATGCATGGGAATACACTGACATGAAACGATTTAGTCCTAAGACTTGTATACGTCACATCTACATTGAGGAAAATTGTAAACCTATTAGAAAACTTCAAATAAGGATGAATCCAAATCTTAGGGAAATTGTGAAAGAAGAGTTACAAAAATTGCTGAATGTAAACTTCATTTACCCAATTTTAGGCAGCCAGTGGGTTTCTCCTCCAGTGATTGTGCCTAAAAAGAATGGTAAATGGAGGGTATGTATTGATTATCGAGAATTGAATAAAGCTACCCTGAAATATCATTTTCCTTTGCCCTTTATAGATCAAGTGTTAGATACATTAGCAGGTAAGAAGTATTTCTCATTTTTGGATGGTTTTAGTGGTTATAATCAGATTCAGTGATTCGGATTTAAACAGGAACGCAACAAATTATAGAGGTAACCATAAACACATATATGTAGCGGAAATAATACTTCATTTCATTAATGTAAAATATTGAAATATGCTTACAAAGAGTAATGGAAATAAACCAGCTAGGGTGATAGTAGCTTATCTCTGAGAAGAGATGTGTGGTGGCTACATGCCTCTGAACTGTGTTACAATATGGCTCGAAGGCCTATTTATTGTTGAGAAACAATGGAAAACCATTAACATTACAAAACCTAACCCTAGAAGATGAAATGCCAAACTGTGGGCTCCGTTTGGGTAAATTGGTACATCAACTTCCCGGGGTCGTAACTTTGGCATACGATCTCCGTTTGACGCGTACAATAGCTCGTTAGAAAGATCTATCCGAGCACTACCACTTTGGAAAGGGGACCAATGTAACCCCTCGATTTCCCAAAAAACGTCATTTAGGGCCTCAAAACAGCTCCGGAAGTCCAGGACCCGAAAGACTGCTAAAAATAGTAAAGTATGCTACAATTTAGGAAACTGAAAAACGGAAAGGGACAGTTGTGGGAGTCCAAATGGGATAGGTGGGTGGCCACCAACATCCACCTGGATCATTCAGGTAGCACCTGAAGATCAAGATGAAAACACATTCACCTGCCCATGGGGAACTTGTGCCTACCAAGTACTCCCTTTTGGATTGTGCAATGCACCTGCAACATTCAAAAGAGCAGTACTATGGATTTTTTTTGATCTAATACATGATTGTGTAGAGGTGTATATGGATGAATTTATAGTTTATGGGAATACATTTGTAGAAGCTTTAGAAAATTTGGAAAATTTTCTTAAAAGATGTAAGGAAGCAAACATTTCACTAAGTCATGATTTTTTTTTAATGATGTTTACAAAAGGGATTGTTTTAAGATATCAAATTTCAGGAGATGGAATTAAGGTTGATAAATCTAAAGTCGAAGTCATCTCTAAATTATCAATTCCAAGTTGTGAAAAGGATGTTAGAAGTTTTCTAGGATTCATAGGATACTATAGAAGGTTTATAGAAAATTTCACTAAACTAGCATCCCCGCTCTTCAAATTTCTCACCAAAGATTGTGAATTCAATTGGAATCCTGATTGCCAGTTAGCATTTGAGACTTTGAAAGCAAAAAAATCTGAGGCATCCATCTTAAGAGGTCCAAATTGGAAACTACCTTTTCATATCTCAACAGATGCTTCAGATACAACTCTGGGAGTTATATTAGGACAAAAGGATTTGATCCCTTATGCCATCTATTACACAAGCAAGAATTTGACTCCCACTGAGTTAAATTACACTGTAACTGAAAATGAATTCTTAGCCGTTATTCATGCTATCAACAAGTTCAGACATTACATAATAGGCTATGAAACCTTTGTTCATAAAGATCACTATGCAATTAGGTACTTAATGAATAAGCCTATTACTAATGGTAGAATTACAAGATGGTTATTACTCATGCAAGAATTCAACAACACTGTTTTAGATAGACCTGGAAAACAAAACACAGTTGTTGATTTCTTGTCTAGAATTCAAAATATCAAAGATGACACCCCAGTTGAAGATAAATTTATCGATGAATATCTTTTTGCAGTAATTACTCAAACCCCTTGGTTTGCAGATATTTCTAATTACTTAGTCACAGGAAAATTACATTCACATTTGTTTCCTAAGGAGAAAAGAAAATCATTCAAACAAGTTCAAGTTACTCATGGATTACTAATGAATTGTATAAAACAGGTCTAAATCTCATGATCAGAAGATGTGTTCGAGAAGATGAAATGCCTAAAATTCTTAAGGCATGTCATGATGAACCTTGTGGCGGACAATTTGCTGACAAGAGGACAACCTATAAAATCCTTCATTTAGGATATTATTGGCCCTCCATCTTCAGAGATACCAAAGAATATGTCAAAAGGTGTGACACCTGCCAAAGGGTAGGGAAACCTGCTCCTTCAGATGAAATGCCACTAAAATCTCAGGTACTCATTGAACCTTTTGAAAAATGGGCCTTTTATTTTATTGGACCAATTAATCCTCCATCTAAACAAAAGAAGTATATTCTGGTATGCACTGATTATTCCACCAAATGGGTAGAGGCTAAAGCATTACCTTTTGCTAATGACAAATATGTAGTTAATTTTATTTTTGAGGACATCTTCACTCATTTTGGTGTTCCAAGAGAAATAGTGACAGATCAAGGATCTCAATTTACATCTAAAATGGTGGAGAGACTTGTGGAAGAATACAAGATAAAACATAGAAAGTCTACTCCTTACCATCCACAAGCAAACGGTCAAGTTGAATCTACCAATAAGGTGATTGAAGGAATTCTCACTGAGACTATACATCTACATAGAAGATATTGGGCAGAAAGGCTTCCTGAAGCCTTATGGGCCTACAGAACTACATGGAGGAACACGACATGACATACTCCCTCTGAGCTTGTTTATGGGAAACAAGTCATGTTCCCTATAGAGTTTCAAATCAGAACCTTCAAGATGGCAGTCCAATTGGGATTGGATTTATCAGAAGCACAGAAACATAGATTGGAGCAACTCAATGAGCTTGATGAAATTAGGCAAGATGCAGTTCAAAGAACCAGTTTAGTCCAACAACAAAGGGCTAAATGGCATGATAAGTATATCAAGGAGAAGAAGTTTCAAGCAGGGGATTGGGCACTTTTGTTCGATTCAAAATTCAAAGATTTTCAAGGGAAGTTTTAGACTCATTGGCTTGGGCCATATGAGATTGAAGAAGTCTTTAATAATGGAGCAGTGAGAATAAGGAAAATAGATGAAAGAAAGGTACCTCTTCTTGTGAATGGTCATCGGTTAAAGATATATCATAAGCCAATTTCAAGAGAGGATTTTGTCAGAATTTTCCAAGATAACACTGAAATGAAGTTGGTGAAGAAGAATTCTTCTTCTCAACTAACTTAGCTTTTTCCTGTGTGTGTGTGTGTATATATATATATATATATATAATAATAAAAAAAACATAAAAAAATATATATAAATAAAATCTATAAGTTTGAAAACCATTTGTTCATTGGCTTACTTATACAGGAAATACAGGGTGAAAATAAGAGATTTCTGACATCCTATATTTCCTATTTTCTTTCTGTAATAAGTAGTGACATAAAGCTACATTTATTTGTAGTTCCTAATCTACAAATTCATTTCATTTCAACTCACTTCACTTTCATTTCCTTTCACTATTTTATTCCATTTCCATTTCATTTCACATTCATGATTCCATAGCTATATTTCATCTTTATCATGTTTTGCAGCTAATTCCATTCCACAGCTAATTTGTCTCTGCAACCATATCTCATTCCGCAACTCGGTTCCAAACAAATGATGATTGTAGGAAAGTGAAGAATCTTGTTTTTGAAGTCTGATATGCTAAAAAGGGTATTGCGGATCAACATCAAAGAAAACAACAAACAGAAAGGTTAAGTTCTAAGAGGTAAAGTGCATAAATTTATATTAAATAGCAAGGTTAGAACATAAAGCATGTATAATATGGGCACTCATATGTTTCCTCGACGAATCATCATTTGATTTTATTGCAATCTCCATCATACTGCATATCTGTCACATCCTCCATATTTTATCACATAACGGTCCATAATTAACTCCCTCATTATTTTTAACCGTCATGACTACGACGTGACACACTTGTCCACGTTTCTCCAAAACACTTACCATCTACTTATTTCATGCAAACCCGCAATTCCTTTCACCATATTCGCAGTCAGTCCATCTCATAGACCAGGAAGGGTAATTCTGAAGGTTGAGGAACTCTACGTAGTAGAAGGCATGGGGCTTATTGTCAGATCATAACCGGTAGGAGAAAAGTATATGGAAGGATACCCACAACTCAAGGAAATGTTGCAGAAGGTTGGATGGCTCAAATTCATCAAAATGGTTTTGATAAGGAGATCACAAAATCCTTTGCTAGATCTTTTGATGGCACAAAGGTAGAAATTGGAGATATTAAGTTTGTAGTAACTGAGCCATTCATAATCGAGGCTACAAAACTTCCAAGGTATGGTGAGAGATGGTTCAAAAACAAGGAATTCCACAATGAATCATGGAAAGTAATACTCAGAAAGCCAGGTATGGATGTCTCTCTTTTTAGAAAAGGAATTCCCATTTCATCTCTTAAAAGTAAGTGGAGGAACATGCTTTTGATATTACAGAAATTTATCACTTGTGAGGGGAGATTCAGTTGCATGTATGTTTACCATATCCGTTTACTGATGAATTTCCTAGAAAATGGAGAAATGAATCTTCCTTTCTTCCTACTAAATAGTTTAAGAAGGATGGCCTCAAATGTGCAAAAGAAAAGAGAGTTCATAGATATAACCATGTATCATCATGGGTTGATAAAGATACTGATTGTGTTTCATTTAAAAGGCATATGAGATACCTGGGAGAATTACCTCATTAGAAACCATTTCCAAGAAGCACCAGAGTCACCCAAAAAAGATAATGTTAGAAGAAGCAGAAGAAAGAAGAGTAGTATAACTATTAAAGACAGGCCTGAGTCTTCATTACAGAAATATGATGAAAAATTAATCTCTGAAGAACTGACGGAAATCAGGAAGCAAATCAGGGCAAGAGGAAAAATAAGAAAGGAGAAAAAGGTCACAGAAGAGGAGAATGTAAATCATCCACAACCTAGAAGGAGCTCTAAACTCCTAGGTTTGGTAAAGAAAACATTGTCAAAAGGGAAAAAGTTTATAAAGTTAGACGAGGAAACCCCAAAAACATCTATTGTTAACATCCCTTCTACACACAGTCGTCAAAATTCTCTTGATCATCATTTTTAAGGTAGCCCAAGCAGAAGATCTCCAGGTATAGACCCACTGTAGCAACAAATATATGATTACATAGAATCAATGGAGAAGAGAAGTGCCTCAATGAATCCAGAACTTTCTGTCAATCCACAAGAACCTTTAATTGACTCTCTCAAATAGGAAATTTATGAATTAGAGATATTGAACAGACATATCAAACAGGAGAATGAAACCTTGAAGGAACAAAATAAATTGGACAAGGCAATTCATGATAATACCATTCTGCATCTAGGACTGTGGTATAAGAAAAACAGGAAGTTGAAAAGAAAGAATAAGATTCTGAACAGAATAGTCATTAACCTCAAGTACATGATTCTTATGAGAAAACCCAGAATGACAGTCACTTCAAATAAAAACAAAAGAAGAAAATTTGATGTACTAGCAAAAGTGTCTGAGCAAATGCATTAGAGAAGAAGAACTCACATTTTTGGCAAATTGCATGAGGACATGGAATGATTTTGCAGTGGGGGTATGTTGAACCTCAGAATTACCTTCCCCTTGACATTTGTTCTCACCTTTTTCTCTCATTTTCTCATAAGACTACAGATCCAATCAATGATAAATGCTAGGTTTTGTCTTAGGAAAGCATTAAAATGATCACCATATTATATTTTCATGTTCTTGCTATTTTAATAGATTTTTTCAAATTAGCTATAGAACGCAACCTATTCTGCAGCTAACTGTGGGTTCCATAGCTACTCTCATGGTTTGGCAGGTTACAGGTGTCAAATGAAGAACTGGGCCACATGGGCATTTCCAGAATCATCTCCACATGGATTCTATCATATTCACTTGGTCCAGATCGACATAAAAGTGTGCCTAAAGTTATGGTCAAAGATGGAGTCAAATACATTATCTAGAAGTAGTAGGACTCTTGATCTTCTCTTTCATAGCTAATCAAGGTCTAACAGTTCTGTTGAAGAGTTAATTGAATTAAGCCACCTATAGCTGATCAGAAGTTGAACATGCCTATTACAATTATAATTAAGCCACCTGTAGCTGATTAGAAGTTAAACCATCCTATTACAATTCGAATTAAGCCACTTGTAGCAATTTTTTCTCATAAACAGTCATGTTAGATTCGAATTAGCCACCTGTAGCAAGTTTTTCTCTTAAAAGAGTTATGTTATTTTCCTATAAATAATGGTTGCATTAAACCAAGAAGTAATTAGAAGCTAGAAGGAATGACATGCTTTTTGTTGATACTCTGTATTCAGACTTCGTTTTTGTTCATAATACAAACTTCGTTTTGTCAATGGTGGTTTAAAGTGCATCTTTAACTAGCTAGCATTCAGCCACATCAGCTGCAGAGGGTCCCTGCACTGAAGGAGGTTTTTCACTTGTTGTTTTCAGTTTAATTTCTATTACTCTATTTTCCACAAGTTTGTTTTCTCTAATTTAGAATGATGTTTCATTTTAGTTTGTAACCAATAGTGTAAGGATAAAATCACAACTGTGTAGCCTTGTTCTTTTGAGATATTTTGTGAAAAAATTACTGAATGAAGATTGAAGTAATAAGAATACACAGTTGCTTAGTTTTCTTACTATTTTGTTACTCATTTTCTTAGCATAGAACTGCCAATTAGCTGTATTAATAGATGTTATCAAAACCATTTCAAAATGATGATGATTCTAACGTAAATGGTTAAATATATAATTCATGCAGTGATTTAATTTACTCAGTACATTGTTAGTTTTACATGCTTTTACCTTTTCTTTTCTGCTTTCAGGTCCTTAGTTGCATCACTTGACATTCCAAAAAATCATTTCAAGGAGATTGATTCCATGATATTCCAAAATTGAATGGTTGAATGTTTAAATTAATGCAATTACTGAGTTACCTTCTGCATCAATATCACTTTTGGTTTTAAGAACTAGATCCATGGATTAGGACTAATGATAAGATAAGATAGATGCTCTGTTTTCTTATTAGGTTCTAACTAGTTAACAGTTCTTGGTCCATTTTTAGGAGATTATACTGACTTAGGAACCTTTCCTTTCCTTTAAAAATTCATTAGACCCATTTAAATCTCTCATAGATTGTATATTCTTAGACATCAAAGAACAGAAACCCCCAAAACAAACATAAAAATACAAAACAACGAAGTAAGAGAAAAGTTAACTAAGCACATATAGTGCATCACACTTCATCAGTCTACAAACCTCGGTTGATAATTCATGAAATCAACTTAGGACACTAAAGTGACTAAACATTAACCACCAATTCTTTCTTCTGCTG
The DNA here is from genome assembly GCA_031772625.1 of Pinus tabuliformis. NCBI lineage: Eukaryota > Viridiplantae > Streptophyta > Pinopsida > Pinales > Pinaceae > Pinus > Pinus tabuliformis. Next base: position 788,736,656 of record CM062805.1, read on the forward strand.
CATAGTGTATTTTGAATGGGCCATCCCTGTGGTTAAGAACTGAATAATATCAGTGAAGTGATCATATGCAATCTTTATTGCAAACAACTGCACATCAGGAAGATTATCTTCTATATTCGTTGGTTCTTCTCCTGTTTCCAACCTTGATAAATGATCAGGTCCAACATTTAGTCTTCTTGGCTTAACAACAACTTCAAAGTCATACTCCTGAAACAATAATATCCATCTACAAATGTTTCCTCCTAAAACAGGCTTATTAACCAAATATTTTAGTGCATAGTTATCTATGAACATATTAAAATGTGATGCCAACAAATAATGTCTAAAATTCTGTAAAGCATATACCATAACCAATGCTTCCCTTTCTGTATTTGTATAGTTCATTTTTCTTTAGACAATTTCCTACGTGCAAAAGCTATAGAATGATCGATTTCTCCTACACCAAGCTATGCCAATACCTCTCCTAACGCTATGCATGAAGCATCCACATGAACATGAAATTCCTTATTCCAATCTAGGAATATCAGTATAGGACAAATTACCATCTTTTCTTTTAGTGTGTTGAGTCTTTTTGGACATTATTCATTCCATAGGAATGTTACATCTTTCTTCAGCAGTTTCTACGTAGGTGTAGTGATTTGTGCATATCCATTGATAAATTTTCTGTAATATCATGTATGTCCTAATGTGGTGCGAAGATACCTCACTGTCTTTGGTGGAGGTAAATTTACAATAATAACTATCTTTGTAGGATCCACCATAAATCCTTATTTGAAAACAATATGTCCCAACAATATACCAAAAGGTATACAAAATATGCACTACTTGATATTCAGAGAAATATGATACTGCCTGCATGTGTCAAGCATCAATATTAAGCTTGTAATATGTTTCTTCAATAACCCAAATACTGACCAATCATCGAGGTATACTTCTAAAAACTTGTGAATATATTCTTTGAAAGCTGCAACCACCATTCTTGAAAATATGTTAGGGGCCTTATTTAGCTCGAAAGGCATCATTGTATTCTGATATGAACCCCATTATGTAGCGAATATGGTCTTATGTCGATCCTCTTGTCCAATCATAATGTGATGGTATCCTGAAAATCCATATGTAAATGAGTAGGCTTCCTGACCTCCTAAATTGTCCAATACTTCATTAGTGAAAGGAGTAGGGAATGGGTCATGCAGACATGCACCATGTAACTTCCTTAAATCAACACAAATCCTAATTTCTCCTTGTGTTTTGTTTTCTTGTACCACCATAGGACTTACCCACTCTGATTCTTCCATAGGTTCAATGATTTCAACTGCTATCATCCTCTTCACTTTTTTTTGGTACTTTGGATTCAGTCTATAAGGTCTTTTCTTAACTGGCTTCACATTAGGCTCTAGAGGAATATTCATAACTCCTAAATCTCCTACTATGCCCTTCATATATGAAAACATAGCGGGGAATAACTCTTGGTATTCATGCAGAAGATATATCACTTTTCTGACTGTTTCTTCATCCCAATAATCTCCTATGGTTGCAAACTTTGGCTCCTCTTTTGATCATATATTTACTTTCTTTGTCTTCAATGGCTTTATTATATCAGACATTTCTAATTTAGGTCCATTCACTTTGCAAGAGCCTTCAAATTTTGCTATGTCAATATTGTGAGGGTCTTCATCTTCTTCTGTAGTGATGTTGTAGCATTCTAGTACATTTTGTAGTTGCAAAACCCAATTAGGCTGCCAAGTGAGTGGAATTTCATTCTAAAAAATATTCTTTTTAAATTTCTAAAGGGCTAAACCTATACATGGACAACCATCTTCAAAGCTAAATGTCAATATAAACCCATCAACCATCTTTGCCCAGTTCACAGTTCCATGTCAAAGTTCTGTCTCCAAGTACCAATTTTGAGGAATTGTTTCCAATGTATGGATGAATCCATGCACCCATTCTTCTCATGGAATCTCCTTCCATGCTATCATTCAAATATGGATGTGCTCTCTAGGATCAGTTTGACAATCATATTTGTCTGCCAACTCTATTTCTACTTGACCAAACCTTATCCATATCAACCTTCGAAATTCTTGCCATGTTCCTATATTCTTCTTATGTGTACCCCACCATCTAGCAGGAGTAGCTCTTAGGGCTATATTTATAGCTAACAATCTTTGACACTCTAGTACCTGTTCTTCATATTCTTCAAGAAAAATATTTAGATCACCCAAACCATCATAAAAAGGTAAGTCACATACCTCAATTGTCATACAATGAATTTCTTTATTAACTCTTGCACATCGCTTCGTAGATTCTTCATGTAACCTGTTTTTCCAATTTTCCAATTCTTATTTTGAATATGAAGCAAAGGAACTATCATGCTCCCAACTTAACTTGCCTTTAGTAGGGTTAACATAATATTTTTCTTTTTCTGTTATCTATATCAGCTATGTTGTACTCCTCCTTAACTAGTTCAGTATACCTTGCTCCTTCTGATGGATCCAAGGGAATGATCAATCTCATATTGTTGCTTTCAAATATCATTTGCCTGTTCTTTAAGTTAATTATAGCCACGTTGGAAAATGCCTAATCTAATACAAGTAATGTAGGGTTGGGGTTACTATCATCCACAATTTCTATCACTTTAAAATTAGTAGTAGTGCGCACCCCTTCAATGTCCAATGTAATGCGTGATAGTCTTCCTAGAGGGATAATATTTTGTTGATTCACCATTCTTAGCTGAATATGTGACAATTGCAACTTTGGTTTACCCATTAACTCCCATGTTTTCTTTATCAGTACATTAGATTAAAATCCCAGATCTAAAATAACTTGGTCCATGTCATATTCTCCTATTTTTGCACCAAGCCTCATTTCCTTTCCAGTTCCCTTATGTCTATGCAAATTTTTAACTTCACACATTTCACTTCGCGACATTTCTTTAGATGCGTAGGAATTTATCAATTCCTGAAGTCTTTCTACAACTATTTGATCTCGCAATAATTTAATACAATTTTGAAGAAAATATTTTAAAGTATCTACCTTACATGTTGCATCCTGTTCCTGTATTGTCAGAGCTTGGCTTTGTGTCAAAGATGTTACACCACAACTATTCTTCTGATTCTGTTGTGCGCTAGATGTCGAAGCTCCTGTATCTATAAAGCTTCACTTTGCTTCTATAGACTTCTTTTTCCTTTTGAACATCAAAGGAAGGAGATTTCTTTGCAGTTTTTTTACCCATGTGGCTTCAACTTCCTTTTTTTCATCTGCTTTATTATTTCCAGTCACAACTCCACTCATTGTTACAATATTAATGCGAGGTTCATCGATTCTTAGTTCTGCAGTCATCATCTAAATGTTCTATGTCGACTGTTGATTTTTCTTTTCTTGCATTTTTTCCATAAGTACCAGATACTCCTCAATTACATGATCAAATGATTTGCAATACTTACATGTCGTAGTAGGATTGTAACAATCTCTCGCAAAGTGACCTTCCTAGCCGCAGTTGTAACAAATAATTTGTCCATGACCTCGAACAACTTTGCCACCTCTCTTGGATATTCGCCCTAACCACCACACTATCCATTTGCTTCCTGTCCATGTTCTTCAGCTTGCATTCTATAGGCATCAGTACTACGCTCTATCATCAATTCATAAGCTCGATAGTTGTTCTCATGATGCCCTACTGATTTACAAAATTTGCAATATAAGTTTCTTAGAGTCTGGACATACGTATGCAATAAGTAGCAATCTTCTGCATGATGTTCACCTGTAGGTTTACATATCTCACACCATAAGCTGGATTGGGGATTCAAAGGATTCAATGCTCCACTAGCCATGTAGTTTCTGAAGAGAGGGCATTGTTCTTTAGAATGATATTCTGATTTACACTTCGTACACCACACTTCCTTGCAGACTTATTTACTTTTCTTCATATCTTGTATCGGTAGAGTCAAATTTGTCATCTGACTCTGGATCTGCTGCACTCCTGCATTGGTGTCCCATATAGGCGAAACTTCTAATTTCATCGCAATTTCTAAAGCTTCGACTTGAGTTTCTATCTTTTGTTGTGACAAAGACAATATTATATGTGGAATTAGCGCATTTATAAACCATTCTTTATGTTTTTGTGGAGCTATTTCGAAGCTCACTTGATACAATAATATCTTGAATCTTTGATCAAATTCCCAAATAGCTCAGTAGGATTTTTTTTGATTTCTTTTAATTCTATGATGCACTGCGACTCAGACTTCGACTTCTTAATTCTTTTACCAGCACTATTTTAATGTCTGCAAATGATCTAATCTGATTTCTCGAGTACTTCATTTACCATGTCATCTCTCTATCTTGGAATGTTGTGACACGTTGTGCTTTATTTATAGTTTCGTCATGTACCTGCTTTGCTGTCCATACTGCTTCGCATAAAAACCAGAATTTCTCTTGATTCGAATGGAAAACAGAATCCACCATGGAATTTACCCATGGTATTGTAAGTGGCATCCACCCATGGTATCCATCCACCCATGGTATTTATCCACTCATGGTATTTATCCACCCATGGAATTTACCCATGGTGTTGTAAGTGGCATCCACCAATGGTATTGTAAGTGACATCAACCCATGGTATTCATTCACCCATGGTATTTACCCACCCATGGAATTTACCTGTGGTATTGTAACAAAAAAAGGCTATAAGTAACAAGTCACATTTTGTAAAAGGACATATTTTCCACCACAATGTAGCCTTTACAATTATTATCTGTTTTAATAAAAAAGTTTCTTTGTGGTTTTCTTATTGTGTGTTCTCCTCTTTTCTTCTTGCATTTCAATTTTTTGTTAGATATTGGGGGCCTCCCCCAAGTTCCGAATCTGTGGTATCAGATTTAGGTTACGAATCCATGGGAATGAGGTTTTGATGTATATTTCAGTTTCAAAGTTTTGCAGCAATCTTCAACAAACTTCATGCACAAAGCACTTTCTTGGGCAAGAAGGGAATTTTTTTTTTTTTAGGATTTTTTTGGGAAGTGAGTTTGCAGATTAGATTTGAAAATTTTGGTTCAAAATTTACAAAAAAATATTACATATCTGGATTCTTTGCAGAAAAATACCCAAATAAAAAAAATTTCGGCCGAATCGGAGTCCAAATGAGGGAAATGCCATTGATTTAAAATTAGTTGTATTGTAGAAATTTTTTTGACGACAATTTGTGGATGGCGGATCTCCTATCATTTTTTTGCAGTTTTTGTGTAGAATTTTAGAAAAAATATTATGGATATGAACTCCTCTTGAAAAATCACTCAATTTAAAAAAAATAAATTGGTCGAATCAGAGTTCGGATGCGGGAGATATCACTGATTTAAAATCAACTATTTTTATTTAATTTTTTTTTTTTTTTTTTTTGTGACAGCGGAACAATTACAGCGCGAATTTGAGTTTCTAGAGTGTCCAGATAGGAATTTCAAACACATGGGAAGATTAAGAATGGTCATTCTATTTCCAAAAACAGGTTATAATAAATATTACGAGTAATATTCATCGAGTTATGTCCATTATAAATTTGGGGAAAACATTCAGAGCAAGTTCCCTTTGGAGACGTGCCCTCCCACCCCAGGCTATGTAGGCACCTGCTACTTCATCAACAGTCAGCATCACAGTTATGGGTCAACCTCACAAAATACTTGTCATCGAATTCCATTTGCTAGGTCGGATACTATTAGTATCGTAGTTGGTCACAAGCATTACAAGGTATCTCTATCCTCAGATCTTCGTTTGTCATGGTTATGTGTCATCCACAAACCCACACTTTATCGAAGTCCATTTGTTAGGCCACACACTATCAGTATCACAGTTGGTCACAATCCATATAGGGTATCTCTATTCTCAGATATTCGTTCATAACGACTATGGGTTAATCACACAAGACCCTTGTCTTTAGTGGATCTTCCTATTCAACAAAGGCTTATCAGGAAGAAACTTCATGCAATGGGAACCATTGCTTCTTAAGGAGGGAGGAATGATCCAAATGGAAAATGGAATCCACCCATGATATTCATCCACCCATGGAATTTACCCATGGTATTGTAAGTGGCATCCACCCATGGTGTTCATCCACCCATGGTATTTATCCACCCATGGAATTTACCCATGGTATTGTAAGTGGCATCCACCCATGGTCCACCCATGGAATTTACCCATGGTATTGTATGTGACATCCACCCATGGTATTCATTCACCCACGATATTCATTCACCCATGGTATTTACCCACCCATGGAATTTACCTATGGTATTGTAACAAAGAAATACTATAAGTAACAAGTCACATTTTGTAAAAGGACAGATTGTCCACCATAATGTAGCATTTACAATTGTTATCTGTTTTAATAAAAAACATTCTTTGTGATTTTTTTATTGTGTGGTATCCTCTTTTCTTCTGGCATTTCATTTTATTTTAGATCTTAGGGGCCTCCCCAAGATCCGAATAATCTCTAGATCCTCTGGTCCAGTCCCTTTAAAGATAGGTAGCTTAATATCATCGACCATAGTTCTTCTCGGAGGGGGAGGGGGATTCAAAGGGGAGGGGGATAAGGGATTCGGTGGATAGGGGGAGGGGGAAAACCAAAAGCACCCTGATTACTGCGTGATTCTAGCTTCGGCCAAATTTCAAGTTGGAAGGGTGAATACTGTGGAGTTCCTTCAGGGTTCTCACGGTGGTTTTCTTCACTTTTAGACTCACTCAACAGGCTATATTCAGTTTCTATAAAAGTCTTCAGATTTTGGCCACAAGGTCTCTTCCTAGTATCTATTATATATCTTTTTCCACTTCATGTTGTTCTAGTTTCTTCTTTAGACCTTATCTCAAACATAAGTAACTAATAATCTGACTGCATTCGTAAAAATTCCCTTTTCGCACAAAAGCACTTATTCTAATGTTTTATAGACTTCAAGAACTTACCTCACGGTCATTTGAAAATTTTCTTTTCTACTTCGCTATAGGACATAATCGAGTCTATCGTGAACTTAGTAATGAATCCTCCCAAGATGTTATCAATATAGAAGTAAACAACTCTTGAGACACTGTTGTTAATGTTCTTGAGTTGCTGTATCAGTTCAAGAGTCCACTCCTTAGGTTCGTCTTCTTTAAAATAATTATTTATCTCGGTCAACCTTGATATCCACTTGTATAGCTCAACATGAAATGAACCCAAGATGATATCCACTCATAGCTCAACATGAAATGAATCGAAGACGATATCCACTCATATAGCTCAACATGAAATGAATCGAAGAAGATTTTGAATTGATCTTAAAAAATATACTTCTCCAACCACCACATGGTTGAAAGATGAGGGTTCCTATTCTCCTTTTTTTTTTTTTTTTTTTGCAAATTCTCATTCCTTCTGTTCTACCCACTCTTGGATTTCTTTCTTTGATGGATGCCACATAAACATCCCTTGAACAGATCCTGGTCCTGACAACGAAACCATTTGTTTGCTTAAGTTGGCTGACGCAGGTTCGGATTTTACTGCGCACCAAAAAAACCCTTAATCACTGGCCCTTTTGGCAACGACCTACAAGCAAGTCATAGTCTCACCCGAAGTGACTATGGGAGGTTGCAGAACCATATTTCTACAGACTTGAGGGATACTGCGATGTGACAATTCTGTATTTTCTTGTGCTTTGACACTTATAAATTACTTCGCATTCATGAACTACTTCACACTTATATATTACTTCGCAGAATTACTTTCATCATTTAAACATATCATAAACATACACAACTTCACAGTACTAAAATAAAGTGCAGATAATAAGCAAAACAATGAAGACACATATTTTACCGCGGTTCATCCAATGTGGGACTATGTCCACAAGAACCGTTGCTTATAATAGAGAATTTGGTACAACAAACAGTTCTTTCCCTGCGCACACAGCTACAGGTTGTCTGCGCACTAAGCTACATATTGATTGCGCACTAAGCTACCGATCCAAGCCTCCACACACTCAGCTGCAGAGCCTCACCCTTTCTCTGAAGTACAGATCACAAAGATACAACCATAAAACAAATATATGGAACAATAGCTCTCTTCCTTCTTTATTATTCATCCCTATATATACTATTACATGGAGGGATTACATCACTACATTACCATGGCCCGATACCATGGTTTCCGAAATACAAGGGACTATGGTCCAAAACCATCCAATTTTTACAATATTATATACTTTTACAAAAAGCGAGGGGCTTCGTCATGAATCCCTATACTGCGTGGTCTTTGTTGTGCTCCACCGCTCTACTGCGCGGTCCACTTCACACTCTGCAACATCCTTTGTACTACGTGCTCCACAAAATTCGGAATCCTTGCCCAAAATCTAGCCAAGTTGGGCTGCACTCAACAAGCTTGACATTGTCTAGTATCAAATAATAATATGTAATTGTGAAAATTTTACAAATCTCCTTCCTAAAAAGGAATACTCCCTAGTTATTGTAAATATCCCTCATGGTTTCAATATCCATAACATTGGACATGATAGTTAGTCTTATAGTTACCAAGCTTTTAATAAAATGGTTAGGAGATTTCTAGAAGTCACAACACCGTCACTTTGGACATTTGTTACTTTCATTTAGACACACAATTAGGATTAGTACTATCAAGCTTCAAGAGCAAAGCAAACTCAAGGCTACAAATTTTCTAATAAGACATTCAAATTGTATGTTTACTGATTAAAATTTAAAATAAATTTTATTTATGTACAAGTTAGTTGAATTTTTACTATTTTATGTTACAAACAAAAGCCAAATATTATTAGTTTAAGAGGTCACATAATTACAAGTGATACTAAGATGGCACATGTTGCATGCGGGCCAAAATATACTATTTCTATATCTATTCTTATGAATGAAAAATATTGAGAGAGTAGTGGTTTATAATGCTATGGTAAGACATATGAGGAAAAAAATGTGAAAGGAGAGATCACTAACATTTATCAAAAACCACAAGCACTAATTAATTATCTTATAAACTTATGCTCAATTGAAGGAGATTGGATTTTGGATTTGTTCGGAGGTTCAAATAAGATTTATGATATGAAATCAAACTTTAATATTTATCCTTTTTTTAATTTATACGTGATTATACAAATTTACTTAATTAGTTATTTTGTACTTAGTGATTAGGTACAAGAAAGGCATGTTGCTTACAAAAAGGAAGAATTGCATAGCCATTGAAAAGGACCCACTACAATGCAAATTTATTCATAAAAGAATTAATGCTATTAAAGTTCTTCCAGATGAAATACAAGAAGCTGGTTTGACCTTAACCATCATTAGATGGATTGATTGGAAAGTAATACATTGAGAGATTTGAGAACATCAAAGATCTAATGGAAGAAGAAAATGACCCAATCAAAGAACATAAGGCTGTGAAAGAAAATGATAGTGAAATTCTTAAAGATGACGAATTTGGTTTTATATGATGTTTTAGACTCATTTTAAGTTGTGCTTGAAAAACAAACTCAATTTTGGAAAATATTAATAAATTATACTTGTGATGTTTCGACTTTGAGATTTTATTATAAGAATAAGTATTTATATATTATTGTTATGTGACTAATATTTTTATTACGTTATTTTTACTTTACTTTGATGTGAATACTTATTTTTGGGGTAAAAACTTTAAATATTATCATCTTTTAACATAAAATCCATAATGATTTAAAAACATATATTGTTTTTTAACATTTTTTGTCCATTTTTTTTTGAATTTTTTCCCATAAAAAAACTTTATTTGACATGTCATTTTAAGCAAAAAGCTTTCAAATGTGTACTTTTTAATTATATCTATATTTGAAATGTATATTTTTTTGTTAAATATGTAAAGTTATTGTTTTTTGGTGACAATTATTTGTTGTCTATTGAATTAAAGATAAAGAAGTGTTAAACATGTTATTTTAAGCTATGTTTAAAAATATGATACCCTAATTGAATTAATGATACATAATTACAATAAAAACATTAACTATTTTTTATTTTTTAATATTATGAAAAAAATTGAAAATTTCAATACGAAAAACATCGGGAAAAGAAAAATATAAATTTGAAAAACACTTAAGCAAGTAACATTTGGAAAAAAAATAAATAAAAACACAACTTGAAAAAATTGTCAATATTTTATAGATAAGAAGATTTCAAATATAAAAAATGCCCCTCTCCCCACAAAATGAGCACGGAGGTCAACACTAAATGTGACCCTTAAAAAGATGAGAACTCGGTCCAGTTTTCCTTAGTTTAGTATCTTTGTTATAAATGAGTTAAGTTAACTCGGTCTTAATCGTTGCACCATTCCCCCACCAAATAAAGTGAAATACTTGAACATCATGCTTGAACATAACACCCTTGAGATTTACTAGAAGGTAAATCTTGAAGGACATGGATAAGCATGACACCCTTGGTATCAATTATAACTATTATACATACATGGAAAAAATAATTGAATAATTGAGTAGGCTATGGATTTTATTTAAAGGAGGTAAAGTTAAATAAATGCACCCTTCTTTGGCTAATCATATAGGTTAGTTAGTATCAAGTCACAAGATGAGAGTAAAAAGTAATAATGAAAATTTTATATCCCCATATACACATAATAAATGATATGACATTATGTAATATTATTATATTAGTTAGTTAAATATAGTAAGCATATTAATTTGTTATTATATACAAATTATATATAATGGTAGCCCTCAATTTCCAAGTTTAGGACCATTAAAGGCTACTTAGAAGAAATTAATTGTATTATCAAAGTCAAGCAAGGGTTTCTCTTGTCTCCCATCATTTTTGGCATATACTTTGATAAGTTAGAAGAGTGTTTAGAAGAAGCAAGTTTTGTTGTCCCAACTCTCACAAGTATAGTCATCACTCTTCTTCTTTATGTGGATGATATTTTTCTTTTGGAAAAAAGTCATTACCATCTTGGAAAGAAACTAATAATCCTCCAACATCACATATGATACTTTTGCATATAACAACACCAACTTCGTGGAAGTGCCTTCCTACAATCAATATCATTGACTCCATCTTGGAATCAATATCCATCCTAAGCTCAACTACAATTATAACACTGACAAAATGACCAATAGAGGGTGGAAAACTTATTGTGGATTCGGAAACAATTGTAAATCAACAGATCTTCATATATGGGATAAAAAAAAAAGAAAACCTCTTCAAGGTTGTCGGTACTCTTGTTATTTTATATGGATTTGAGAATTGGGGATGCAATGTATTGTAAGATACCCCTTCAGAATACCTTATAATTTTTACCAAATTTTCCAAGTTTAGTTTTTTGGTTTGTCATTATGTCATTTCGTCAAATATTTTGCACATGTATGGTTGTAGGTGGGCTATAGCTCCATTTTTATATATTTTTATCTGAAACAATAGGTATACAATGCTAAATAAATGCTCGGAACACACTTCAACAGTGGAATAGTCTTTATATTAAACTCAAAAATGCAAATATCATAAACATATGTTTGCTACAACAATAGAACTAAGGACACTCAACCATTTAATTAATTTGTTAACATATATTACAGTGTAGAGTATAAAGAGGAACCTAGGATTAAATTCAACATTACAAAATTCAATATACCAGTCACTTATTTAGGCGGTCCCAACAAATGATCTTCAAGAATACTAGCTCCAAGATGATTGTGAATTCAACCCTTTTCCCATAGAGATATCAACACCACGAGTAGGTTGTTTGTACAATCCACTAAACAACAAATCATTCTCCAAAAGGCTAGTTATAATCCATCCCCAAGACTGATAACTCAACCCCCACAAACATATTTCTTGTGGTAGTCAAACTCAACATATAGGAATAATGATTATGGCGCTCTGTCACAAGTATACACTCGTCCCAACATGCAAACATAACTTGACCTAGTGAAATGATGTAACTCAACCCCTTATAACAATGAAAAAAGTCAGGTCTTTATCCCGCATAACTCAGCCACCAAGACAGGATGAACTCGACCATTTATGAGTCGAACTTGACCAACAATATAGGGAATAAAATAAGCCTCAAATGAAGTAACCAACTCAACAAATTGACCCCCCAATGTGACTCAAGAAATCAGTTCCTTAATAGGTGTTCTCAACCTATATAAGAGATATAGAATAACAAAATTGAGGATATAAAATCAACTAGTAACACCAATAACGTACTCCTTTCTACAAATATCTTCTTCTCCTTGAAAAATAATGTCGAAATTTGAGTTATCCCACTTCAAAACTAGCTAGGCTATATAGTTTCAACATTGAAACCAATAACCAGAATTGAGAGTTTCCAAAAACCTAGACTCTTTCTTAAGAGCTCTCCAAAATTCTAATTTTCAAGTGAGAAAATGTAAGAATGAGGAGAGGCCCCTCATTTCCCCCTTTTTATAACTCACTTGAATCTTTTGCTACCTTTTTATTTTAATAAAGCCACTTTAGTGGGTTTTCTCACTTTATAATTTAAAAGTGATTTTTGATTTTCATAAGATGCATGTCTCCATTTTCCCTTTTTAGATTTTATAAGGTTTTCCACTTAGGGAAGTATGTTCCCTTGATTAATTTTCCCATCCTAGCATATAAGAACTTAATTAAGCTAGTGGAATCATCCCCTTATGTCTTATAAGCAGATGGGGACATTACATTTCTCCCTGCCCAAGATTGGTTGTCCATAAGCAAATTCAACCCAGGATGTTGGAGCACATGTTCTCCTTCCCAAGTGGCATCTTCGACAAGAGAACCTTTCCATTTGACCATATATTCTTTAATGGTTCTATTTATTATCTTTCATTCCCTTACCTCCAATATTTTCTTTAGGGTCAAAACCAACTCCCCTTCTTTGTCTAATGGTGGAAGCTCAGTAGATGTGACATTGTGTTGCCCTGGGGCCTTCTTGAGGCACAATACATGGAAAACATTATGTATCTTACACCCCTTTGGGAGCTGTAGCTAATATTCCACCTCTCCTATATGCCTCATAATTATATGAGGTCCATAAAATATGGGATTCAAATTCTCTACCCCATTATTCTTTAGAGATGATTTCTGGTAGGGTTACAAAAAAATATATACCTTGTCCCCTACCTCAAAGCTATGCTCCACCCAATGTCTATATGCATATATCTTCTGTTGATTATAATCCATCCACAAATTATATTTGAGGAGTCACAATATGTCCTGGCTCTCCTGAATCCAATCCCTAGCTAAAGGTGCCCTATTGTCCCTAAACACCTAATCTGCAAATGTTGGTGCATCATACCCATACAAGGTTCTAAAGGGTGTCACACCAATCGAAATATGATAAGTGGTGTTATAAAAATTCTTTCCTAAGTGTAACCACTTTATCCAAGCTTTATGTTGGCATGATACATAGTTTCTCAGATAGCCCTCCAACCATTTATTGATTTTTTGATTATCTCACTTTTCCCATCAGTTTGTAGGTTGTAACTAGTATTGGGCATTAAATTTTTCCTAATTAACCTAAGAAAATCCTACCAATATCCTCCCATGAACCTGTTGTCCTTGTCACTAATAATGTTCTTTGGTAGTTCATGTAATCGAAATATCTCCCTAAAAAATAACTCCACCAGTTGTGATGTTGAACACTGGGAATGTATGGAGAAAACATGTGCAAACTTCGTGATTTTATCAATCACCAAAGAAATGGATTCCTCCCCCTACAGATGAGGTAACTCGGTAATTAAGTCAATAGAAATGATTTCACATTTTTTCTCTAGTATAGGAACTGGATGTAGTAATCCCTCCAGATCTGTGTGCTATGCTTTATTCTTCTTGCGGATGTTGAACTCCCTCATGAATATCAATACATCTAGCTTAAGGCCATTCCAAGTGAATATTTCCTTTATCTGCTTATAATTTTTCAAGTACCCAGGGTGCCCTGTCAATGGTGAACTGTGTGCTTCCTGCATAATATTTTCTTTTAGTTGAGGCTATATTACCAAGTAGATCTTGTCCTTATAATAGACAATATCATATATGACATAGTACCTTTTGTCATAAATCATCCCATCTAGGATCTCACAAGTAAACTTATTTTTGGAGTACTCAACTAGCAGGAGAGATTTATAATCAGCTAAAAATATCCATGAGAGAGTGTGTGTAGCATTCTAGAAAGGGCTTCGACTAGCACATTGTTTTTTCCCTTAATGTACTCAATCTTGAAGTCATATACCTACATTTTACTGATCCACTTACGCAAGATCCAACTCTACTCTTTATGCTCCATGAGGAACCTTAAGTTGTTATGATATATCTTCACTTTAAACCTGTTCCCCACTAGGTACTCTCTGAATTTGGCCAATGCATGCATGATGGCCAAAATATCCTTATCATATATTGAGTAATGCCACTCATATTCTCTGAGTTTGTGGCTCTCAAAAGAAATGGGATGGTTATTTTGCATTAATACAACTCCTATCCCTGTCCTCGATGCATCACACTCAAGCATGAATGGCTGAGTGAAGTTTGGTAATGCTAGCACAAGACATGAACTCATCACTTGTTTCATCCTCTCAAGGTTTCTTGTGCCTCCTTTGTCCAACAAAACTCTCCATTCTTAGTGAGTTCTGTAAGAGGTGTTGTCAACTATGAGCATCCCTTATCAAACTTCCTGTAATATGTGCAAAAACCTATGAAGCTTTTAAGTTCCATCACATTCTTTGGGGTAGGCCACTCGATGATTGCCCTGATATTCTCCTAGTGTACCTGGACCCCATTCTCCCCTATCATGTGCCCCAAATAAAGCATCTTGATCATTCCAAACTCACATTTGGACTCTTTAGCATAGAGTTGTTGTTACTCCAAAATCCCCAACACCTCATCTAGATGTTTGAGACGATCCTCCCAAGTCTTGCTGTAGATGAATATATCATCAAAAAAACCAACAAACACTTCTATAATTATTTATTGAACACGTGGTTGATGTAGGACTGAAATGTAGCTAGGGAATTGGCTAGCCCAAATGGTATAACAAAAAAATCATAATGCCCATAATGGCACCGAAAATCAGTCATTGGGATATCCTGTTCCCAAACTCTGATATAATGGTAGCCAGAGCAAAGATCTATCTTTGAGAAGTACTTGGATTCCTTCAACACATCCATCAATTAATCAATCCTTGAGATTGGTTATCAGTTCTTAATTTTTTTCCTATTAAGTGTCTAGTAATCGATGCACATCCTCAAGGTGCCATCTTTCTTTTTGGCCAACACCACCAAAGAAGAAAAAGGACTAGAACTAGGATGAATGTGGCCCAATCTCAACACCTCAATGGAATTTTCGATTTATTCCTTGTATATCTTAGGATGATGGTAGGGTTTGGTTATAAATTCTTGTATCCCCTCCTCTAAGTCTATAGTATGCTCAAATTCTCTATCTGGGGGTCTACCTGAAGAAATATCACCAAAAAATTTATGATATTTATGTAGTAATACATAGATATTATCTAGATTCTTTTGAGGTTGATCTGGTGGCTTTGTGTCTATGATATAGCACTCAACTTCCCACTCTATGCCTCCATGTCACAACACTATTTCCTTACTTTAACATGAAACTATCTTGGGTGGATATTGATGCATGGCCCACCAAATGACCTTCTTGCCATCATGGTTTGTAAACTCCATCTCCATCCTCCTTTGATCAATTTTTTATATTTCTTTGGAATAAAGCCACCATACTCCAAGTACCAGATTGGTATCCAATACATCCACCACAAAGAAATCATTGTTCAATTTATAATTCCTCATGGTTGTTTTCAAATTGGGGATCCATTTGATGAACACTCAGTATGACCATTGTGAAACCATCAAACTTATTTGTCGAAATCTCCCTCTGGTCCACCTTAGATGCATTTAGAAAGTTGTGGGATGCCCGATCATCAATAAACATTGTCACCTTTTGTCCCAATAGGACCCCCTGACTCTGAGCACATGGCACTTGGGAAATCCTGACTGGATGCAATAATAGGGCCTTAATCCCTAGCCTATGATGCCTCCAAACTTGCTACTAGATGTCCCTATTCCTGTATTTGTTCTTGCCTCGGCTCCTCATCCTACTCATCATTATCATTATCTAAGTGGACTTCAATGTAGTGTGCCTTTCCCGACTTGTCCTTCCCTACACATATGTTTCCTAGCATCCAAGCCTCTTGGTAGCTAAAAACAAAGCTTCTTCTTTCTCAGATCCTTTCGAGTCTCCTCATCCAATTTTGATTTCCTGATGTACTCCCTTTGAAAGGGTTTAGCCTCTTTGTCCTTTTGAGGAAATGATGGTTTGGGAGGAAACTTTCTCCTAGGTAGTAGGAACAAAATCCTACATATCTTTGGCTCTACCAAATGAATCTTGTAGAGTGGCAGGCTTATAAGCCTCAACCCAACCACGTAGAAGCTCATATAGCCCCTTAACAAATAATGTCACCAAGCATGCATTAGATATGTCGGTGACCATAACTTCTAGCCTCTGAAACTCTGAGATAGATATATCTAGACTACCAGTTTGCTTGAGCTGTGCCAAATCTCTAAAATGAATCTCTAGGTCCTTCCTGTCAAAGCAATCTATGAGTCTCTGAGTAAACTCGGAATATGAAGTTATGAGGGTATGACCCAAAGTCACTAACCCATGGTACCACCACTCATGGGCCTCACCATCCAAAATGTAACCAACTTAATGGCATCGATTATGCACCATAGCCTTCTTAGCTCCTTTAGGCTTGTTTCTCATATTGAGGTTGCATAAGTATGTGAAATTCATGGAAGATTGAAAGCCTCATCCCAACCTCCTATACTCCTCTAAATATTTCTCAAAATGTATATCCAGATCATCCTGATGCACTTGGTTAGCTGTTGTATCCTTTAGAAATTATGGAATAGTGGGTCTAGAAGACTTGCTATATATGTGAGGGTGGCTTTGCATGTTTCTGTGTGCATGGATTCCTTATCCAATGTTATATCCTTCATCATTAATGGCACCCATCTTTAACTACTCTTCCCCTGAGACCTTGGTAGAACCTTCATTTTTGGCTAGTTTCCCCATCAGCTCCACCATCACTTTTTGGCCCTTAGCCAAATCATTGAGGATGCTAATCAAAATTTTAAATTCTTGGTTCTCCTTATCCCCCATGATTGTCTCCTCTTTTTCAGGAGGTACATCTTACTCTTTCTCCATTTTAGGAGTTTCTTCTTCTTCTTCTTCTTCTTCTTCGTAAAGTGGGGTGGATTCTCTTTCTTGATAATTTCTCCTATAGGTGACCCCTCTGTAGCGGATGTCTTCAGAAATAATCAAAATTATGGTATGTCCTACCCTTCAAACCACACAAATTTCTAAGACCATACTTTGATACCACTGTAGAATACCCCCTTAGAATAGCTTATAATTTTCACCAAATTTTCTGAGTTTTCTTTTGGTTTGTAATTGTTTCATTTTATCAAATAGTTTGCACATGTATGGTTGTAGGTGCATTTTCATATAATTTTATATTAAATAATAGGTGTACAATGCCAAATAAATTCTCATAATGCACTTCAACAATGGAATAGTCTTTATATTAAACTCAGAAATGAAAATATCATAGACATATGTTTACTACGACAATGGAACTAAAGACACTCAACCATTTCACTAATTTGTTAACAGATATTACAATGCATAATATAAAGAGAAACCTAGGATTAACTTTAGTAGTATAGGCTTCAATATATCAATCACTATTTAAGTGGTTCCAAAAACACGCTCTTCAGGAATTCTAGCTCCAATATGATTGCGAATTCCTCCCTTTTTCCATAGAGATATAAACACCACAAGTAGGCTATTGGTATAGTCCACTAATCAACAAATCATTCTCTAAAAGGGTGGATATAAGTCATCCCCAAGACTGATAACTCAACCCCCACGAACAAATTTCTTTTGGAATTCTACTCATCCTATAGGAACAATGATTTTGGTCCTCGATCACAAGTATAAACTCATCCCAACATACAACATTACTCGACCTAGTGAAATGATGTAACTCAACCCTTCTTTGGTGATAAACTCAACCCCTTATAATAGTGATAAAACTCAGGTCTTTATCCCACATAAATTAGCCATCAACACAATATGAACTAGGCCTTTTATGAACATAACTCCGCTGGCAATGTAGGGAACATAATCAACCTCAAATGAAGCAACCAACTTAGCAACTCGACCCTCCAATGTGACTCAAGAACTTAGTTCCTTGATGGATGTGCTTAGCCTATATAGGAGATATATAATAGAAAAAATAATTCTATAAAATGAACTTATAACACCAATGACTTACTCCTTTATGCAAATATCTTCTTCTCCTTGAAGTACAATGTTCAAATCTCGGCGATCTCCCTCCAAAATTTTCGAAGAAGGAAGACACATTTGAATTTAGTGAAAATTAGAAGAGAGTTTTTGGATCCTCAACAAAAGGATTGTTGAGGTCTGGAAGTTAGTTTCCTTCAAGAACACCAGAGGCACTAGATTCAATACTGATACTTTTCCTGGTAGTGTTATGGGCTTGAAGGGTGTATATTTGATGGTAAAGTGCGTCAACTTCATCTGCCTTGCGAGTCATGTTGAATTTAAGCTCTTGGATTTATTCCATTAAGTTGATGATGATGCATTTCTGTTTCTACAATTTCACTTTAGTTTCTATGATATCCAACGTCAAGGTTTCATCTTGGTTAGAACACTGTTGAGAATTGGGGTGATCCCCAAAACCTGAATGGGTCTCTCTACGGGTCTTCATTACCACTTAGGGAAGGGAATAATACCTTAAAAAATTGAATTCCCATAAACTTGAAGTCTACGATTTGGGGTCAACTATAGTCTAGGAAAGCGGTTGAGCACTAAAAATATTGCTTCCTTTAAGGAGTAAGGGGAACATGATCAATATGCATAGAGGTAAGGCGCCATTAGAAACTTGTGGATTACTAGTGGGATATAGAGACAAGGGCCCAAGAGACCTACCAAAATTCAAAGAACTCTAGGGACTGAGAGAGTCTGGAATGATAACGAGCCAAGGATAGAACCCAATTAAGCCGTATAGATTTCTAGTGGGACAAGGAGCCACAAAGAGGAGAGAGACTGACTTGTGAATTGAAATAGAGCTCAAGGGTTGATAGAATACTTAAATAAATTTAAGACCAATAATGGAGGCTAGGAAAATAAGACTGCATGTATGACTAAAACAATCCAATTTCCAACGATAAATGTCAAAATCCCAAAATCCAAGCATGGTGTCATTGTCTCCATGAAAACTGGTGCTATCACACTAAATCCTAGATCACTAGGTGCATGGAGAATCCAAACAAACCAACTTAGAGATGAGGATGGGAATAGCAAATCGAAAGTACCCCCTGAAGGGTTTGAAAGGAGGGAGGCATAGGGGATGAAGACCATGGGAAATTTAGTGCTAGGGAGCCATGGATTTATTCACCTAGGAAGGACACTCCCATGCTTCACCATTTAATTGACCACAATGCTTCATGATTTCAGCCACAGAGGAGCCAACTAGTTGCGGTGGGAGGTCGATGAAATGAAGTGAGTACCACTAGATCAAGGTAATATCTACACACAAGAGAGGAGGCCTAACCTCATATGCATGCAATGATGACCTACTAAAAGACACACTGACCTAATTGACAAACTCATGCCATTTGTTAATTTTTCCGAGGGGTGATATAAACTTGGGTATTTGGCGGACTATCATTAGAAATTTATTAGGGGGGAGGGAATAATTTTTTGGGGGGGGTGTGCCATGGGATGCCTCATCCCCCGTGGACCCCATTGATTTCCTTTTGTCTAGATTGAAGGTTAAATTAATGGTTTTCTTGTAGATATGCCTCTGTATTATGGTGTCTCAGCACATGGAAAAAGGAAATTTTCTGGCATGAAACCAAAATCCTAGTCACTCGAAGAATTAATTTTAAATGATTTTCATTTGGCAGAGAGTTTTAACAGAGATTATGAATTCGTATAAGATAGTCTCCCAAAATTATGAGGTTAGGAGGATGCAAATATTTAGCCAGAATTACTCCTAGAAGAAGCCAATACAACTCGACCTCGTTACTTGTCATGCAATCGAATCCCATGGAAATATCAATTCTAAGATTCCATCAGGAATAAGGATGATCCCTCCCCCTCCTTCCATCCCTAATTATATTCAGTTTTTTAACCATAATGGAAATTTGTATTCATATAAATTTTGCATTTGCAACACAACCATACATCAAAACTAGGAAAAATCAAAGATGCTAGATGTTACATCTAGTTCATCACAATTTCCAAGAGGTCAAAAGGTCAATCTATAACAATGACTATCCTACTATATCTAGTAGTAAATACTTTCCAAAACACACCTAAAAATTTACAACCTTTTGTGAATATACATATATCCTAAGAGTAGTGATTTAAGAGCATCTCATAGGTATCTTCAAAATATAATTTTCTAAGTCTAGGTAGACTCTAGAATTTTTAGATTATGTAAAAAAAAAGTTTATAAACAATATTTAATTGACAAAATCTATTTTATTTAGGAAAAAGGCATGATAGGTTCCTAAAATCAAGAGGATTTCTCTCAACTTCCTCGAAATATCCGGGAGAGGAATTATCTCTTGAGAAATTCAAGATCTTTCCTTTTCTTAGTATAAATAGGAATGTAATGCATTTGTTGGGCCAAGTAAGTAGGGGAAAAGGTCCCAAATTCCTTCATGAATAAAATTGTGAGTTATGAGTATTAATATTATTTGTTTCATTTGTTTTTTTACTGCATTATTTAGATTTGATTTGCGTATGTAGCTTTTATTGTGGCACTTTGTTATCAAGTTGGTATGGACCATCTTGTGTTCTTACCCTTTTCCCACATTGGATCAGGACATTGAGATAATGAATTGCAAACATAGAAGATGGCTCTGATTGTCTCTAAGTAAAGGGAAATTGTAATTCCTCCAGTTGTTGAAGTACACTTTCCAATTCATCCTTTGTTCTTTGTATTAGAGATCGTTTATCAATTAATATTTCCATTGTGGAACTGATGCTTGAACCCAATTGGTTGTATTTCATTTATAATGTAAGAATGTCTTGTTTCAACTGATTAAATTATGCCATTTAATGAATTTGAGTTGTGCCCAAGTTCCTAATCATTGTGTAATAAGACCGCAACCTACAACTTCTCATCCGAGTATCTTGCATGTTGCACACAAGAGAAAAAGAAATGCAATTTCTAAATTTTGTCTCATATTTCTCCAGAAAACGGGGAAAATAGGGTTTACCTCCAATCCACACATATCACCATCATACTATTTAACAATGCTTTAAAGAATTGAATACCAATTGTTAAGGCTTCAACATCTATCCCTTGACACCTTATGAAACTAGTTCCTATAAACCTGTACATCATTGGCCTATATCTCCTGAACCTTCTTATTTTCCAAATATTGAGTAAAATAGGTCCTTTTGTTTGGATGGATGAAGCCATACCCTATAGCTGATAGCTACCCTTCTTTTCTATATAGTATAACATCACATAAGATAGCCACCTTTCTCACTTGACATTCCAATTATGGGAATTGCCTCTTTGAGACGTCAAACTAGTTTCATGCCACATATTATCAAGGTTTAAATGAGAGTTATTGAAATTATGAAACCAATAAACTACAAAACCTATGTGTTTTGAATCCAAAAGCGTGATTACATTTCATAATTATCTTACTAAAGATTTCTTATAGTCTAAATTACCATAATTTCCTTGTATTTTTTCAAATTGCTTAGCCTAATAAAACACATTACACTATTATTAGGAAAAGGAGGCAAAAACAAATGAATATTACGATAAATTCTAGATTTTAACTCCACCATTTGTCCCAATTGGATGCATGTGATATAAACAAATTGATACCAGATTTCCCTGCATCTAGGTTCAGGACAATGACCATCTTGCTGTAAGCCCAAACCGTGTTGTCATACAAGATGATAATACAATAATAAGTGAATCTAGTTAAACATATGCCCATTCCATGGTTATTTTGTTCCCACATATCACCATCACCATCCATCAAGCTCTGGTACCTCATCCTCATCTTGAACTTCATCATTGTGACCACAGGGGGTATGTGCCTTCCTTTACTGACTTGCCTCCACACATATAATGCAATTTCTACATGCTTCCAACCTGCATGAGAAGCCATTGTGGGTATTTCCCTCATAGATCCGACAATTAATCCAATACCTAATTTTCATTATTAAGGGATAGATGGGTATTCCAATTATCCATTAATCCACAATGATTCTAAAGCTAAGTTAACTCCCTTGTTTTCATTTTATCTACATATTGATTACTCTGTCATAGGGCATGATAGAAATAATAGAAATGGAACTTAAAGATATATTCTAGAATTAATTTGACTATGGTTTTCAATTTACTTTCTATAGGGGAAGTGACGACCCCAATGTGGCATATTATAATTCTTGATTCCCCAATAATCACTATTTACCAGATTGTGAACATGAGCCAATGCTAATCCTTAGAGAAGTGCATAGGCCTCTGCCCTGATTATTTGAGCCTCTACCTAATCCCCATACATATGTTGTTTAAACGTTTCCATCAAGGTAAATAATAACTACACCACCCCTCTCGCTTTGACCACCCTTGAAGTTAATTTTCTCTCTCTCTCTCTCTCTCTCTCTCTCTCTCTCTCTCTCTCTCTCTCTCTCTCTCTCTCTCTCTCTCTCTCTCTCTCTCTCTCTCTCTCTAGATATATATTCCCTAAGGTGGGTTCGCAACAACAAGTTGTTTGATTGGCCACGATTTGAAATAATACACGAGAGGGAGTAAGGTTCCCCACATATGACAACCGACATGGTATACCTGCTCCCACCATCCTAATTCTTAGCACATGAGGTCATTTATGGTCTCATAGGATGTTGTGTGAAAGGAGGTGGGTTACACATGGTTCTGTAGATCTCTCACTCTTCGATTTGAGCACACATTCATGGCTATGCATAGATGAGTACACCACCATCATTTTAAGTAGGGGAACAATTGCTAGATAATTCAACAAAAATCACAACTAGTTTTGGAAGCCTTTAAAATATAGTGTATGTTCCTGGGCTCCCACAATGCTTCGTGAATTTTTGCCTGTAAGCGTCATGCAATCCCTGGTGCTCATGCTTTCCATCAACCCCTTGGGATATCTACATGTAGTTATAATATGTGCCTCTCCTCTGCAGGAATCTTTGTCAATTAGTGTATCATCCCCCCCAACCGGACAATGCTACCACAACCACATTGCCGAGTACTAACATTTCTCATCAAAAACCTCATAACCCTGGTATAGTCTTCAAAACCCTGGCTCATTTCTAGAGCCTCTGTGACCACACCAATGCACGAATTATCCTCTATAGCCATTAATACACCATATAATTGTAAATTTGACTACATTAGTGATAACATGCTATGTACCTATTTTTGACATTAATTTATAAACTACATATCTTCATGCATAATTAGGTAATCCCCAGCCAATATGTACCATTTATTATTTAACATTCATTCCCATATTTAACTAATAATTTAACACATTAGAGAATACATAGCATAGTGTAATACACATATATCTAATACCAAACCCTAAATTGTGTTTGAGGGGTAACCATATAAATAGATAAATATTACGTGTCATAGATAACATATATTGTAATATGCTTCACATGGTACCTAATGAATACAACGAATACCCAAATTAGGGTTTATCATTAGAACACATAGACACACATAAAAATACACATAAAACAGATAATCACCCAATGAATACTTATCTGTATAAAATATCCAACTGGTTGCGGGCTCTCCATGTTCCACCTAGCCATAAACCACATGGTTCATAAATCTCAACCATGGGTCACCCTCGATCTGGGGATGAAAATCCATAGGAAACAATATAACCCAGAAAATATCAATACATCAACGACCAATGTACCGACCCAACAACCACTGCTCCAACCATGGGCTCACACTTTCCCCAAAACCTTTTCCCAAGTGGCACACCCCTTCTCTGCACCCTGTCAGTCCCTTGACAATGCCCACCTTCTAGGACACCTTATGGATAATCAAGAATGGTCTCGTCTTTGGGATTCTAGGAGCTCATGCTTCTTCTAGGGATTCCAGGCACCCTTCCAGGCCAGAAACTGACTCAGTTCCCAACCAGTTCCAAAACCCAAGCATAGGGATCACCAACTGGTCACTTAAACCAAAACAACTCCCAGTTAGTTCCAAAACCCAAGCACAAGGCTCACTAGCTAGTTGCTAAAAACCAAGTTCACCAAAACTCTAATTAGTTCTAGAGTCCAAGCACATGACTCACTGACTAAAATACCTAGTTGGTTCCAGGACCCAAGAACATGACTCACTAACTGGGTCATAAGCAAGCATATTCATCCATCCCCAAAATAAGGATGGATGAATGATTATTCATCAATGGATGCCATAATTAATAAGTGAAAGAATTCCCCTTAGGAAAAAAAATTCCCCTTTAAATATGTATGGCCTCTCTCTACCATATGGCACCCCTACTTGTAGTAGCTCATTTTTATTCACACACACACACACACATTTTGAGTCTTTCAGAAAGAGCAACAACAACTAATTGCATGCAATCATTCATCAAACAAAAAATGAATTACAATTTTCATGCATTGTGATAGTTGTGCAAAAATTCATGCAATGTTGGCATTCATGTGACTCAATCGTGAAGCACTACCCCTACATGTAAGTGTTGTAACCATCCCTGTATACAATATCCACATTTTCTTCCTACATACAATCCTAATGCAGTCTCACTAACTATTATTTTTGTATACAATAAATTACTTTATTACTACTTTTGCCTCTTTGGCTACCATTACTCTTGTTGCTCTATTTGTATTTCAAATAACAATTAACCTATTCAAACAGTGTCAACTTATTCCCATAAGCATTCTTTTCCAACTTGTAAAAAGAACACAATACTAACAATGAGTTAGTAATACCCATCTCCCGCTTTGCTATCTTTTATCTTGACATCCTATTGTAGACCTTTTTTCTATCACCTAATTGCAAAATTGTCTGCAACCTAACAAACTATTAAGCCGTTGGTTTTCTTAATGAGAAAGGTTGCAATGGTTGTAGAAAAATATGAATTTCATTGTGAAATCAATATTCCATGCCCCACTAAAACAAAATATCAACAACATACATTTGCATTATATTCTTCATTTAACCTGGATAAAACCATAAGCTTTATTCCCCATCACAACATTACCATACAAAAATCTCTTGTCATCTACCTTTTTCAATCACCATGCAAAAATATATAATCCATACATCATATGCATATACATATTACATATTTCCAATATGCATACCAATGCATGCATATCTCAACCATATTTAACCTCTGGCATTTTCAGAAATCATATACCTTAAATGCATTAGATATTGCATCTATAATAATCAACACGATAAGGGTTAAGGGATTCTCTTTTCCGTCCTCTACATATTGTGGTACTCAATCACATGACTATCCTATTTTGTGGCTTTTGCCATTATTTATTTATGCTTACCAGCTAACTGCATTCCATAACCATCTTCATGGCTACTGTAGCTCTTATTGCAAATTAAGTTACCTATGTTTATTTTTAAACCACCATAACCTATTTGTTTGCTTCAATTTCCTGCACCAGTTAGTATTACCTTGAAGTTCTCCATGACCCAATTCCGTAAGCCAAGAGTTCACACAGATCTCTCTTGTGGCCTCCTCATGTTCTACTGGAAGCTATTAATGTACTTCATGCATCCAAACATGTTACACCAATTACCACCTTAATTTATACCTTGATTGTTTTAATAAACAATCCTGCTCATGTGATATCCCTAAGTAGTTACATTTTATGTATGCAATGTAAACATTATGGAAAAAAGAAAATGGTCTAAGTAATGGGACACAAATTCTAGAGGGTTGGGGTGATCAATGTTTGGAAACAATATTAATATGCATAAAATTCAATAAGGAATATGAAGAGATACAAAAGAATGTTCCATGAGGAACATGGAGGGACATAAGAAAAATAATAAAATGCATCTGAACAACATTAGAGGGATGGTTTCCTGAATAATGTGAGCTGGAAAATGAGAGAGCATAGGAGAAACAAAGAGAAAGAGATTCAAATTACCAAGAGAGGTTGAACAATATAAAGGAATGAAGTTTTCGATTGGCAAAGGAGCTGGAAGAAATCACCAGGTGAGGACTTGATTGCCTCTTGAGTCCTCGTTGGCCTAGAGGATGGAGATGGTGTTTCTTAGGAAATCCCTAAGGGCTAGGGTGGAGGAATTGATCCTATAATATTCCTAGGGGATGTTTGGAGGCTTCTTTGTTGTCTTTTGATTTTACTGTGGGTTCTAGAATCCCTGTCTTGGATGGAACCACAATGTTTCATTTTGAAGGGCGGAGACTACTGGTCTAAAAAATCCTTGTGTGTTTTGTTGGTTTTAATTCAACTGGTGGGTGGAGGTGGCTGAATCTATGGAGTGTTGGAAATAATACTGAGAGGGGGGGTGAACCAGTATTATCAAATCAATACAACTTTTTCATTTCCATATTAAGATTCATATACGCTACTTCAGTTAAGGCAAACTGCGTGTATACGCAACTGTGTGTAATGCAACAAGCGTATATCCAGTAAACTTATGATTCAGTTAGTTGATCCTTAATGAGTGTATCAAAACATTATTAACCATATGAACAGTAAACAGGAGCAGTAAAATAGAACAGATCATCACACACAAGAAGCACACATGAACACCATGATGTAAGGTGGAAACCCAATGTGGGTGAAAACCACCTGCTGCAAGTCGTCTCAATCTTCTTTTTAATAAGAAACTTATTTATACAATAGTTCTATACTGGTGCAGTCTTATACCAGTACATAGGCTTCTACCTACAGAAGGCTACAACCTTCTCTCGTTCTCCAGACTCTCCTGGAAGGGAGCTACAACTCCCTTAGCTCTTGTACTAGCCGATCCATTTACTAGTACACAGGTGCCGACCTGCTGAATGCTCCAACCTTCACTCATTTTCCAGTTGCTACTAGAAGGGAGCTACCACCCCCTTAGCTATTGTACTAGCTGATGTACTAGTACGTAGGTGCCGACCTACAGAAGGATACAACCTTCTCTTTCTTCCTCCAGGTACCACGTTTCATAAATTTTCAGACTGGATACTCCTGAAGCACAACACCATATCTGAAGGCCACGTTTCATCCAATTTTTACTGGACCCATCAACAACATTGAAGCACAAAATCAATCACCACTGCAAAACACCCATCAACTACACCTGCATCATCAATCTCTGAATCACCCAATACTAAAACACTGAAACCCTGTCAACAACCCAATCACCAGAACACATGATAGACAATAGAACTCTGCAACAATAACCAGATCCAACTGCAACTTCAAATATCATGTCTCATAATGTATACGCTACTATGATGAATCAAACCAACATGCATACGCGCTTTCACCAAAGCCAACCCGTGTACAGATCTGCAAATATTTACTCATAACTTTGCAGCTGTTCTAGATATCAGTCATACCCAGATCATAACATTCATACAACAAAACATGCGTCAATAATTCAGATCTAGTCTATCCATAATCAAACCATATAATGATAAAACATTCCAAGCCTTAAGATCTCAATCCATCGTTCATCATCATTCACATGAGTGCATCCTTGGTTCAGATCAATCACAGCATCACAAACCCATAACCAACATACTAGATCTCACACTTCATTAGATATTCATCACTTCTTAAAAAAAATTGCCTTTGCCTAATGATCTTCTTCTCCTTTTATAGTCTTATGCCTTACTCAATACCATGGTCCAAAACCATTTAGAACCAATACTAGGGACCCAATACCTGGGTTCAACACTTTGGACGCAATACCAAGGACCAACACCATAGGTCTAAATACCACAGACCCAAAAATAAGCTTTCCCACATGTACGCGCTTTTCTGTGCATGAAAGTGCATGCATACGCATACACGACTTTTGATCAGCAATCTCGCGTGTATACACGCCTTTGTATATAGTGAACCTGCGTGTATAGCCTGCGTGTATACCCTACTTGGTATATAGCGAACCTGCGAATATACGAGACTTGGTAAATAGTGAACTTGCATATAACCTGCATATGTACGCGACTTGGTATATAGTGAACCTGTGTATATACTCTTCTTTCTTCATTTTTGTAGTCTGGTCATCAATTCTTTGCTACTGACCTGTTGCACTATAATCTATCATCTTGCCATCAAGGACAACACTTGTATCAAAATGCCAACAATCTCCCCCTTTGGACTTGATGGCAAAGCTAACTTCTCATCTTGAGAACTGTCATCTGATTCCTTTGAGCTGTCCTGCATCCCATGTATTCTGTCACATTTGATATCTCTTCTGTAGATTCATATATAAGTGAGTTGTTCTTCTATGAGTGGGTTTCCATCAAGTACAACACATGTATCATAATGCCAACAATCTCCCCCTTTGTACTTGATGGAAACAACACCAAATCATTCTCCCCCTTTGACATCAAGGGCAAAGGGTGGACCAAGATATTCTCTTTCCTTGATAAACATTCTGCTGCCCATACTCCCCCTGGGTACCTGCTGAAATCTTTGAATGAGCTCCCCCTTTGTATATGCCAAGGTGTACCAATCTGACCATGCTCCTTCTGAGTACATGCTGAAGTCTCTGCTCTGCTGAAGTGTGCTGTTCATGCTCCCCTTAACTATAAGCAAAGTATGCAAAAAGATGTTCAACAAGAAGAACATGACTCTATCATAAATGACCTTCCTATCACCAAGGACTCATACATACATCCATCTCCCAACCCAGTGGGGATATACCAATATTGACTCATCCACCCAACCAAGTGGGGATATGCCAGATACCAAATGTTTATACATGACTGAACTATTGCATTATCCTTCCCATGCATAGAGGGGGTAAAAATTACATCATATGACCAAAAGGGATTCATCAAATGACTACAATAGATAGAGAAAAATTATTACATCATGAGTCTTGATATGACCTTTACATGACATTTATAACGGAGACCAAACATCTAAATAAGATCATGATATTCACCAGCAACTATCATACACAATGTATGATCTGCTCCATAATCATCTGACAACAACATCTAGACCAGCAACAAGGTATGTCTACATCAACTCATCCTTTTGAACAGAATTTTTCATATGACATACAGAACCATTCACCATAGCCATCTCATCAAGATCAAGATCCAAGTATCATCTCATGGGAACATTTGCATCAATCAACATATGTAACCTATCATCATATAGGTAAGAACTCATCATCATCATGTCTCCAACAATGCAACTTTGAGTAAACATTCATGTGTCAAGACTTCTTGATATCATTAACAACAACAATCCTCATCCACATGAGCGCCAAGAACTATAGGAATCCTACATCATAATTGTATTATATGATCTTTATGCATATGATGATAGCAGCATATGAGTGACTCATCGTCAAGTGTATTCAAGCTTTGTACTTCTCCTTATCCTTATGAAGGTCACCATGTAAGCACCATATATGCATCCACAAATCATAATGCAAACAATGTTTTATTAAAAGCATATGCTCCCCCTGAACACGTGCCATCTTGCTTACGGTCAGATCTGATCATGCATATATCAACAAGAAGTATCATCATCCACAAGTTAAGATCAAATCATTCCTAAACAATCTTACAAGTATCAAGACATTTCCACACAACATCAACAGATTGTAACCATTATGAAATAGAGCAAATAATGGACCGAATCATATCAGACCCCTTTTCCTGAGCCTGTCCCACTTCTTTTCCTCAAACTAACATATACGCAAATGTGTAGTAACCAACTCGCATATATACGCGACTTCCCTTTATGAAACTTGCATATGTGATTTAGGACACTGAAGTTTTGCACTTTCAGGTCCCTCTAAGTCTGTTATGTCTGTATATTGTGCTGTGCCACATCTTTATGACTGTACTTCCTTCTTCTTCCATATCTTCAAGTGTGATGATGTTTTCTCCTTTTGGTATGGTGCCTGTACTTTGTTCCTGCATTCCTTTGCTGTATGTCCAAGCTTGTTACATGCATAACATCTTACATGTTTCATATTCCTTCTATAGAAATCAACAACTCTGTGACCAAACATATTGCAAGCAAAGAAATATCCCTTAAAGTACCTGGAACGTGATGATCTTTTTGAGTGATAGTCTTGAACCATTCTCCTTCTACATCTAGCTGCAACATGTCCAAGATTATGACATACATAACATTCAACATTATTCATTTGAGGAATTGACCGACTATTATTTCCATAGTTAGGAATAAAAGATTTTCTTTGAAGATTTTCTTTCCTTGGTTGTTGATGGGATTGACCTTTCATCTCCTTGTTGAGCATTTCAGATTTTACATTAGAGTCCCTTGTCTTACTTTGTGAACTAGATTCTCCTTCAACAGATTCATGAAAACCAAGACCTGTTTTGATAGCAGGAGACCTTTGAATACTAAGAATATCATCCAAGATCTTAGTACTATCTTGAAATTGTAAGAGCTTATCCTTTTCTTCTAAGTTATCTTTAAGAATATTTACCTCAACCTGATGTTGCTCCTCCTTTTCATGATACTGCTTCTTCATGTTTTCTTCAGCTTTTCTTCCTTCTTCCAATTGATGTCTTAGTTCAAGAACTTTGTTTTCTTGTTTTTCAAGAGCTTGGAGTAGTTATTTATTCTGCCTTTTTTATTCTTCAAGATCTTCTTTTAGCGAGAGGACCGTAGTTTCATGACTTTCATAGTAACTGGATCTATCTCTAAGTTTCTTGATTGTTGTGCTCCTTTCATTGACTTCATTTCTTAATGATGTCACTTCATCCTGCAGCTTTTGACATTGATCTTCCTTGTCCTTCCTTACCTTGTTTCCTTCCTCTAGTTGAGCTTTTAGTTTGATAGCTTCTTCTTTGAAGGCACATTCCCTTTTGTTCAATAGATCTTGTTGATCTCTAATTTTGTCTGTAAGCCTTTCAAATTCTGCCTCTATTTGATATCTTTCTTGCTCACCCATAAGAGCAAATTCAGTTGTTTCGCTATCACTTTCATCATCTTCAAATGGATGGATAAATGTATCACCAGAATATAACAAATTCATCCTTGCTAGTTCTTTATCTTCATTCTGAAGTGATTCTGAATCTGAAGTGCTTCTCCCACATATTCCCAAATCGATTATCCCACTGTCATAGTTCTTCTGAGATGTCTTCTTTTTCTGAGGCGCTTTCTTCTTAAGCTTCTTTCCCATTGATCTACGGATCTCATTCAAGCGATCAAGCTTCTACGAAAAGACCTGCTCTGATACCAATTGTTGGAAATAATACTGAGAGGGGAGGGGGTGAATCAATATTATCAAATCAATACAACTTTTTCATTTCCATATTAAGATTCATATACGCTACTTCAGTTAAGGCAAACCGTCTGTATACGCAACTGTGTGTAATGCAACAAGCGTATATCCAGTAAACTTATGATTCAGTTAGTTGATCCTTAATGAGTGTATCAAAACATTATTAACCATATGAACAGTAAACAGGAGCAGTAAAATAGAACAGATCATCACACACAAGAAGCACACATGAACACCATGATGTAAGGTGGAAACCCAATGTGGGTGAAAACCACCTACTGCAAGTCGTCTCAATCTTCTTTTTAATAAGAAACTTCTTTATACAATAGTTTTATACTGGTGCAGTCTTATACCAATACATAGGCTTCTACCTGTAGAAGGCTACAACCTTCTCTCGTTCTCCATACTCTCCTGGAAGGGAGCTACAACCCCCTTAGCTCTTGTACTAGTGGATCCATTTACTAGTACGTAGGTGTCGGCCTACTGAATGCTCCAACCTTCACTCGTTTTCTAGCTGTTACTGGAAGGGAGCTACCACCCCCTTAGCTCTTGTACTAGCTGATGTACTAGTACGTAGGTGCCGACCTATAGAAGGCTAAAACCTTCTCTTTCTTCCTCCAGGTACCACGTTTCATAAATTTTTAGACTGGATACTCCTGAAGCACAACACCATAATCTGAAGGCCACGTTTCATCCAATTTTCATACTGGACCCATCAACAACATTGAAGCACAAAATCAATCACCACTGCAAAACACCCATCAACTACACCTGCATCAATCTCTGAATCACCCAATACTGAAACACTGAAACCCTGTCAACAATCCAATCACCAAAACACAGAACAGACAATAGAACTCTGCAACAATAACCAGATCCAACTGCAACTTCAAATATCATGTCTCATAATGTACACGCTACTATGATGAATCAAACCAGCGTACATACGCGCTTTCACCAAAGCCAACCCGCATACAGATCTGCAAATATTTACTCATAACTTTGCAGCTGTTCTAGATATCAGTCATACCCAGATCATAACATTCATACAATAAAACATGCGTCAATAATTCAGATCTAGTCTATCCATAATCAAACCATATAATGATAAAACATTCCAAGCCTTAAGATCTCGATCCATCGTTCATCATCATTCACATGAGTGCATCCTTGGTTCAGATCAATCACAGCATCACAAACCCATAACCAGCATACTCGATCTCACACTTCATCAGATATTCATCACTTCTTAAAAAAATTGCCTTTGCTTAATGATCTTCTTCTCCTTTTATAGTCTTAGGCCTTACTCAATACCATGGTCCAAAACCATTTAGAACCAATACTAGGGACCCAATACCTGGGTTCAACACTTCGGACGCAATACCAAGGACCAAAACCATAGGTCTAAATACCACGGACCCAAAAATAAGCTTTCCCACATGTACGCGCTTTTCTGTGCATGAAAGTGCGTGCATACACATACACGACTTTTGATCAGCAATCCCGCGTGTATAGGCGCCTTTGTATATAGTGAACCTGCGTGTATAACCTGCGTGTATACCCTACTTGGTATATAGCGAACCTGTGTATATACGCGACTTGGTACATAGTGAACCTGCGTATAACCTGCATATGTACGCGACTTGGTATATAGTGAACCTGCGTATATACTCTTCTTTCTTCATTTTTGTAGTCTGATCATCAATTCTTTGCTACTGACTTGTTGCACTATAATTTGTCATCTTTCCATCAAGGACAACACTTGTATCATAATGCCAACATGGAGTCCCTATTTCAGTTCATGGATTAGTTTTAATTCCTAAAGAAAAATATCCCTCAACCTTTGGAATATAGCTCGGGGTGACAGCTACAAGCAAGACTTGGTTGTAGTTGTCTATGGTTGGGTGGAGATTCATTGTCCCAGACTCAGTTTCCCATTGATTTTGAGATAAGTATCTCTCATGTACCCCTGAAATCAATAATATATATGTATATCTATGCTGGTTTGAAATGTTATTCATTGATGGCATAGTTCACGATTTCTTTATCTTATGATTGATTAATGAGTTGTTGTCACTATGTAAGAGGCATTGGAACAACATGTGGCAGAATTGGTTTAGCTCTTATAGTGGATAGAATGCAATATTCCTTATTGTAGTGATATGGTTTTGATTCAATTACAGGACTATGCATATTTACTGTGTAAAATTCAATCTAGATGAAGATGTGAAAGTGTGGATGCTTAGAACGCATGGTTTACAGTAACACCTTGACTGCATGGATTATGTTTTATGATAATGCTAGGATCCACCGGAAGAAATGAGTGCTCAAAAATGTTAATAAACATGGCCGCATAGCTAGCGTTCCCTGCCACTTAGTTTAATAAAATATTTTAATGTCATGATGTGTTGTATCTACTCTAGACAATAATAAAATTGTAAAATGAGTTACATGAATATTTGTTTAAATTTTTATTATTATTATTTTGTAATATAATTAAACGTTTTTTTTGGTAAATAAAGGTTATATATATAATTGACATTGAAGAGAATGATAACAAATTAATAATTGTTTATTTAATATTGAATGATGGCAATTTTTTTATATAATGCTCATATTATAGTACACATGTCATGTCATTAGAGTATAGATTGATATAATGTGAGTTGTACAAATTGTACACATATTATTTTTATATATATTTTTAAATTATTTTTTTGTAAACTAAAAAATAAAACCCATAAAAATTGTCTATTCAATACTTTACACCAATGATAAAATGGAATTTTTGAATTTAATTGCAAACCATTTGTGTTTATTGTACATAGTAATTAATATATAATGTTATTTTTCAAAATATTTATATTTATTGTAAATAGTAATTAGTGATATAGTACATAGTAATTAGTAATAGAGTACACACAAGTTAATTCTTGCCATCATTACACAATAAGAGGGGAGACATTTTAACGAATCATATTTGAGAAAAATAGAAATAAATTTTATTTAAAAATAATAAATTTAATTTCATAATGTTAAACTTTGGATAGATTTTAAATTTTTTTAGTCAAAGAAAAACTAATAGCAAGTCAATGAAAAACTAAATATGTTATACCTGCCAGCGGCAGGTATAATAATGCAGAAAGATTTGGAATCTTGTGTTGAATGCATGTTTAGTTTGTTGTATAAGTATTGGCAGAGTTATTGCATGCTATTTTATACATTCTTAATTTAACATAGGAAGTCTTTATTCCATTCCCTTTGTTTTCATTGTATCACGCATGAGCCAAGAAGATCAATTTTTAGATCTTTTATTGATTTGTTACAGTTCTCTATCATTTTGTAAAGAATGCAATTGAGAATTCCATTAAAATGCTATTATGTCTATGATTGAATGTTTCTTATGTTTAATTATAAATTCCTTATGAATTATTAGCCATCACGTGCCAGGAGTATTGCAGGAATAGCTTGAAAAATTAGAAAAGGAATTGCTCTATTTGAGCACTCGAAACCTACTCAAATTTTGAGTTAAATTATACTTTTCTTGTTACAGGTTATCTAGGTCAAAGGTCAGGAGGTTGTCTTGGAAGAGCCGACCTCGAGTGGGATTTTCCGCTCGACCTCCGGTGGGATGAACTAGCTCTCTATGCCCCTTAAGGTTTCATAAGCTCTGATTTCTAGCCTTGGCATAAAGGTTGAATCTAAGTTGTTTGGTCTCAGTACAGGAGCCCAAATGAAATTAATGATGTTGGTTTGGGTTTAATAGTTGGTTTCCAATTATAGCTGAATTCATTAAGGGAATTGAAATCCTCTGAGAGATGATACGTGCATGTGCATGTAGCAATTCTGGGTTTTGAAAATTTATCTTGAGATAAAATATGATTATATATGTCATGGATTTTGAGACATGTGGCTAATATGTAAATTGAGATATGTGTTCAATTGCAGGGCAATGTGCTCGGTGTTGTCCTTCTGTATTTTTCAGGTTTAGGGAGTAAACACATAGGACAACATCAAAATCACTTTGGAAGCTGGGATCTAGCCCTGAAAGCTTCAGAGAGGGATCTCTTTGTTTACTTTAACTTTGTTTTAGTGTCAATTTTAGGCTAGTTATGAATGTACTTGTTTGTTTTTTTTGAAAGGTTTGGTTTATTTGAGTGTTATAATTCCATTGGGCTATGAAGACTATAAACTAAACTGGAGTTTTGCATCAATTTTTAGAGGAGTTCTCACAGGGCAAGCTAGGTTGCACTAACTGGATCTTCTCAGAAATTAAATGAATTGTGGAATAGCAGAAGTGTAAGGTTCAATAGAGACCAAGGAGCAACTAAGAATTCCGTGATCTGACTTCAGTGGAAAACATTAAAATTATCAATAACCAAAATAGGGTGCTCTTAGTAACAAATCCTATTTATCACAGTTTCTGCTGATTATTTAGAAATTTAGAATAACAGAGAAAGGAAAAACAATGTTTAAACAAATAAACATAAGAGACATATCACCATTTAGTACACCACATGAATCCCATGAAAGGTCCTCGTATTATTGATGCTCCAGTGCTTTGAAAATTATGATATTCAGAAGCAAATTACATTTGAAAATCAACCCTTAATACTTTAAACAATGAAGTATATATAATGAAAATTAAAAAAAATCCCTTACAAAAATCGATGTCAAATCGACAGTGTATTATTAGCCTAATTACAAACAATATGATCTAATTCTGGTAGACAAATAGGCCATGTAGGCCATTGAAAGGAAGGGTGGCCTTGTTTTGATGGTTTCGGTTACTAAGTCAACCCAAAATAGTGTTACGATATTGAACTGACTGTCGTGGTGGCTACTGCGCTGAATTATCCTTCAATCCAGTAAATCGGCTAATTCATCTCATCTGCTTTCATATGGTATTGTCAATTTTGTTACCCTGTGGTAGATTTAATCTACCTCTGTGTACTTGGCGAAGGTTGGCTTCACAATGAACATGTGTTTTACTTCATTCTGTACATAGAAATCGTTTGACATGGTTTCCAAAAAGTCCTTTACTCTCATACTGCCCTTAATCCCACTGACCTTAATGCTGCTTCTAGCCATTTATTTCATCTTCAGGACATAATCTTCCCGAGTGATCAATTTGTCATTTATCACATAAATGATTGGCAGTCCTTTCTGGATCAAAGCTTCAATTTTGTTTGTGAACCTATTTACTTGCAGCTCCAAGGTTTCACACCTTTCTTCCAACTGATCAATGAGATTTCTCTTTGTCAAGACTTTCTTGACTTCTAGAATGGTGGCAGTTCTATCATTGATCCCTACCTCTTCAAACTCATACTTGGAATTTGAGTTTAAGAACTTGATTATGTTAGAGGCTTATGTGGGCATCTCTCCCAGCTTTTCTCTTCCCTTCACAATAGTTTTTGTAGTATTTTCTATCAACTCTTTCTGCTCAAATATGGTTTGGATAGAAGGCCAAATCTCATTCATAGAGTCTAGTATGTTCATCGAGATGGTTTCCTTGGCTTGGGCTAAAGTCTAACCAATCAAAGTATCTCTCTCTACCTTCTGCAACTTTTCCAACTGTCTCTGGGATTTCTACATTTCGGTAATTCGATATGCTTTTGATTTGGCCTTTTTCACTTCTAAAGCTTTGAGCTAGCCCTGCAAAGTCTCAATCTCCTTTGACTGGAGTGACATGTTCTCCAGTGTCTTTGTTACTTGTTCAACACTCACAGTTTGAGTGGAATAAGTGGCTGCAGTGGTTGCCCTTGTTGATGGAAGCTGAGAAATAGGTATGGCATCCAGGGGGACAATGGCCATCTTGAAACTGTCTTCCTTATCCTTTATCATTTTTTCCATCTCTGCCTTCATCTACCTAATCTGTATATTATGTACTATGATCAATTTCATCATATCTGCTTTCTGTTCTTCACCTTCTTCAATGTCCTTGGTCATTGGATCCTCTGTGGCTGGCAGTTTGAACTGCTTTCTAAATGCTGCAATGTCTAGGTTCTTCTTTTTGATAATCTCCTCAACAACATTGACATATTTGGGATCATTTCCTATTTTAATCACCAAGTCTTCCAAAGACTTGATCCTGTTATCCTTTGCTAAGGATGACACTTTCTCCATTTTCAACTATGACTGGACATTTGCAAAAGAAACCTACAATTTAGAAAGTGACATAGCAGTGTTAGTAAAAGTGGAGGATATCATTTCACTAGTTTTCTTGTGCATCTCCATTTGATCAATGGGATGTATGTCCTTTGTGCTAAATTCAAAAGTGGTGCTCTTGTAGTCTGTTGCTGATTTTGGCTGTGGAATTTGGGCCTCAAGAAAGGCCATCTGCATTTTTCCATGCTCTATGTCAAAGAATGACAACAACCTACTCTGTGAGCTGGAGGTCTACTTCCAAAATTGGTTATAAGTGCTATTTTTTAGAATTTCATTCCTGAGCTTTATCTCCCTGTACCTGTCAAAAATTGTCTTCTCTTTTTATGTTTGGACATTTTGTGATTCTAGCTCAGTTTCCTTGTGACCTTGTGAAGATGAAGGTCCAGTAGGAGATGTTGTGAATTTTCTAGTTGTAGGTGGTGAATCTGTGATGATGATGGCAGCCTGCTCTTCAGTTTCTTTGTCCAATTCTACTATAGGAGTTAACTTTGCTATCTTCTTGTAGTTGATCTTGAATTATTTAGCTTCACACCCAATTGTCGATGATGAACCTTCCTCCCTTTGTCTTTTTCTTAATTTTTCCTGAGGAATGGGATTCTGCAAACTAGAAGTAGAAACTAGTTGTTCTTCAGCTTCCTGTAAGGTATTTTCTGTCCACTCCAGTTGATTGGCATACTGCTCTATTTCTAGTCTTGAAGTATGAATGTAAGGAGTATTTTTGTTCTCTACTCTGAGCTTTGAAATGATGCCACAGGGGTCATAAGACCATGTAAAGCTCAGACTGAACTTCATTTCTTTAATCATTCTATCTACCTCTTCACCTGCTGTCCTTGTGTTGCACACAAACGGGCCCACCTGTGTCTTTATTCTAAACTATGACTTCTTCTTGGCCACTACAAAGTGGATGTCATCCGAATTCAGCATCTATCTGATATACTCCAGGGAAAAAATCCTCATTGGGAGGTATTTGGGGAGTTTATAGGGTGCCAATTCACATCCATACACCCTGATTTCTGTGTAATTTTGGTATAAATACCAATCCCTAGTCTTTTCCTGATCTGTTAGGTGCAAAATTCTCTTGATTTCCTCACTGATCTTGGGCTATACTACACCGTTCAAAATTTTCATGGTTGGATGAACAAAATATTCAATCAACTACTTATAGGTGAATTCCTGCTGTTCTCTCAAGACCAATGAGGTCCAAAAGATTACTGGCTGCTGATTTCTGCATCATCAAGCTTCTACAATGCAAAACTGAATTTGTCTGCCTAATAATAGAGGAACATATAAATCAAAATAGAGTTGTAATTGAACACTTGTTCTGTAGGAAATTTTATGAATTGTTCATGAATACTATCAACCAAAATTTGATTGAAATTGAACACCAAGGAGGGCTTACTGTCTGTGGAAAATTTGTAGAGGAATCCTAAAATGGGATCATCTACCCACTGATCAAAATAATAGCCTAAAATGTAGGAAATCATGGATATAATTTTCTTGGCCTGATTAGGGAAGATGGAAGAAGGATATGGAGGATTCCTTACGGTAATTGGCCATTCTCTAGCAAGAAAATCTAAAAAATTATGGCTCTGGTGGCAAAATCTAATTTTTGATAAAGTTAGGTGAGGGCTTCTAGGGAGAAAGGAGCAACATCTTCCATAGTGGGGGCCAACATCATTTTGTCAATGGATTGGGCTGTAATGATGAAGAGAATGTCACTTGTAGGGGCAATGATGGCTCTTTGGGCTATGACATAACAAGCTTGACATCTTCTAGTAAATTCTGGAGCTTGGAATGCCAAGGGGAAAATATAATGAGGGAGCTTGGACTCCTAGAGCCCAATTTCATCGATTTTGTCTGTGTGTTTATCTTCCAGCCAACAGTATAACTCAAGAAAATCACAGTCACATTAGGCTTCAATTATCTTGTAATCCCTATCAGCCAAAGGTATATGATCTAAATCCACAGAAGGGGGAATCAAAGGATTAATACGTTTATCTTGGGTCTTAGTATTTGGATGCATGGCTGTAAACATATGAGAACATGATGAATTTGTAGAGGAGTTGAACGAGCATAGTAGAATAACAAACTGTTAGGTGAAAAGGAAAGGAAAATGTCAATTTTATGTCGTGATTTGGCCACAGAATTTCTTTGAGAGAGATCACCATGCAGAACTGGTAATAATAGAAAAAACAGTAAAATGCAAGAGAGCGACATAATGAGCAATAGAAAAGTAAGAGATGGGTTCAACAAGTTTTAAATGTTGCAGCGAATCGCCCCGTTGAAATGGCATGAGACCATTAGGCTTGAACGGTTACCTGGGAGAAATTGAATTTAATGCAGAACGATCATTTTGGTAGGGAAAGAATTTAATAGGGCAACGGTTATTCCATGTGGCGGGCGGAGAGTGGTGGGGCACGGTAGAGCGGATGAGGGAAAGGTGGTTTCCAAGGGTGGTAGCAGGCGTTTTATGGTTTTGGTGAGGGGGGTGCGCAATCACAAGAGGGTGACACGTAAGGGATGGGACCTGTCAAGTGAAACAACTTTTCGGACCCCCCCTCATCGGTAAAGGCAGTATGATGAGGGGGGCCGAAAGTGGATGGGGTCCATTGATCAAGTGCGGGATGAAATCCAGAGGCCTTCAATGCTACAGTATTTTAACCATAAGTGACAAAGAAATTTTTGTCTGCTTGTGCTTTTAACCTTTGCTTTCCCAACTTAGGATAAGAGAAAATGAAAACACATAAAGTAATTTATTCATGGCACACATATTTCACTTTTCATCATATCCTTAAAATTTACGATAAAAAATAGATACGCAAATATTTACCACTAATCTAATCTGCCTACCCTTAGCTAAACTAGCATTTTTACTTTTGTCTCTAGGGTACACTTAGACTAGCAAACCCATTTTATTTTATTTTATACAGAATGAAAAAACTAGCTAACCTATTCCTTATTTCTCCTATTGATACAGATTAAATAGTTGGATCAATGTTATTTTCTACCTAACTAGTGATTTACCCAGATTAAACTGTTGGGTAAGTATTTATTTTCTAACTTAATTTACAACAATTTAAAGGAGTTTAATCATGATTACACTATATAATCAAAGTAAAATCTAGTGATTGTGGCATTTTGAACAAGCTGCACACAAACTTTTATTTTTCAATAATGAAGCAAAACTATCTATGAGTAGTGGCATCTAGATTTGCAACACTTTCAATATTATTCCTTTTTGAATTTTCTTTCTTTTGGTGGGGTTCATTCTTTTCTTCTTTTTCAATCTTTTTTGTTTTTCTCTTTTTCTTATTTATACCCTCTTTTTCAATCTTTTTTGTTTTTCTCTTTTTCTTAGGACCCTAAGAGTGGCTCCAGCTGGGGATGACACTCTCCCTGTGAGCTGCCAAGAACATGTGATCCTTAGCCTTGAGTGTTCTATTTCAGCAATATCCATCTCTAATTTCTTTGTTGCAGTACTTATGGTAACACATCAATAGAAGCTTAGGGCCTTCTATGCAGGCTTCAACTTCTATTAATAGGTCGCCCAATCCAAACAATAAATACAATGATATTTACAATGATAAATGATAGGAAAACTTCTATTGCTCAGATAAATAATGTTTAAGCATCCTGCCATTGATAGGTCCACCAGGTGATTCTGTCCCATATAAATTTCTGATAAAGAATGCATTATGCCCTCTGAAAGCATAAATGACATAAGGTCCCATCCATAAATTGTCAAATTTTCCATGATTCCCTTTTTCTTCTCTTCTAGAATCCCACTTTAAGACTTTATCGCCCAAGGTGAAATCATCTTCTTTTGTCCTTCTGTCAAAAACTTTCTTGATATTCTCATGGATGACCTGAGCCTTATTATAAAATTCTTCCCTAGATTGCTGCAACTGGATTATCTGATCAATCCTCCTTTTAATGTCATTTGGCTAAGCCTGCAATTCTTGAATTAACTTCAAGACTGGAACTCCCAAAGAGGATGGAAAAATAATGTCCATTCCATAAACCAATTGGTATGGTGACATGCCAATTGATTTCTTTGTGGTGAGCCTATCAGCCCAAAGTGCATTTATCAACTTGTTGTGCCATGACCTTTTGTTTTCTGCTAACAACTTCTTAATAATATTTACTAGAATTTTATTTGAGGATTCAACCAACCCATTACCCTGTGGGTAATAAGAAGTTGAATGGCCTAAAGTGATATGGTATTTGTTGCAGAAATCTATCATTTTCTTAGATCTAAAGGCTGCAACATTGTTTCTAATAAGCTTGTCTGGGCAACCAAATCTAGACAGGATATTGGTTTCTAAGAATTTGATGATAACATCATCCGTGGCTAGTTTAGAAGGAGTGGCCTCAATCCATTTGGTGAAATAGTTAGTAGTAGTAAGGATCCATTTATGTTGAGCAGAGGATGGAGGATGGATTTCTGTAATGAAATCCAATCCCCACTATTGGAAAGGGCTTTCAATAGATATGGGTTTCAAAGGTAGAGGCAAAAAATCTCCTTTTCCCTCAAATATTTGACACTTGTGGCAAGAGGCTACCTTTTTATGAACATCTGGGAAAAGTGTAGGCCAGTAAAAATCAGCTCTAAGGATCTTATTGGCAGTGGTTTTCCAATACAAATGGCCAATACAGTCACCTTCATGGAATTCCTGCATTGTTTTTTTTGCATCATTTCTCAACGGACACTTTAGTAGAATACCACCAACATCTTTCCAATATAAAACATTTTATATGATGCAAAACTTAACTGCTTTTAGCTTCAGAAATCTAGCCTTTGTTTTTGTTAGACCAGGAGGAGCATTTAAATAAAATAAAATATAAATAAGGTCTGCATACTAGGGTTAGGTCATGAAAGCCTCATCTAGTGGTGGAGTTGCATGTTCCTCTTAATCATCCAATTCAACTACAAGGTTGATATCTAAAGCATTAAAATTAGATCCGGCCATCAATTTGGCTAATCCTTGTCCTTTGATAAGCTTGGTTGGCTTGATTTCCATACCATATTCCAGAATGATGGCAATCCATTTGCCTCTTTTTCCATTTGGTCCATTTCATGTCAAAATATATTTAACTACAACATTTGGTACATAAGCAATTATATGAGAATGAAGGATATATACTTTGAAACCTTTGATTGCTTTTATCAGTGCGAAAGCACATTTCTCCATTATATTATACTTGAGTGCAACATCCCTCAAGGCCTTGCTAAACAAAGCAATAGGTTGTTCAAACCATTCATTGTTTTTCTGTAAAAGGACAGCTGCAACAGTATGTTCAGAAGCAAATGAAAAAATTATAAAATATTTAGTAAAATCTAGGGTAATAAGGACTGGTGCCTTTGTTAATTCTTGTTTAACCCGATCAAATGATTTCCTAGCTTCAACGTTCCACCTGATTTCAGAATCTCGTTTTAGCATGTTTGTGATGTTTTGAGAAGTTTTGCAAGGTTAGGGATAAATATTTTCAAGAAGTTTATTATCCCAATACATGACTGAAGTTATTTAATATTTCTTGAATGATTTATTTTTAGAATAGATTCAATCCTTTTAGGATCAATTTTAATACCTTCCTTAGATATGATATGACCAAGAATTTTTCCCTCTTCAAGGCCAAACACCGTTTTCTTAGGATTTAGTGAAATCCCAAACCTTGTACATTTTTCATATACTCTTTTCAGGTGCATCAAATGTTCTTCATCATTTTTAGAATATGCATTTATTTCATCTAAATATATCACAATAAATCTGCCAA
Source organism: Pinus tabuliformis (assembly GCA_031772625.1). NCBI lineage: Eukaryota > Viridiplantae > Streptophyta > Pinopsida > Pinales > Pinaceae > Pinus > Pinus tabuliformis. Next base: position 788,780,187 of record CM062805.1, read on the forward strand.
TTTCATCAGCAAAAGCAATATCCATTGCTCTTTGAAATATGGCTCCAGCATTCATTAATCCAAAAGGCATCTTCACATACATGAAGGTACCCCATGGAGTAGTAAAGGTTGTTTTATCCCAATCCTCTGGATGAACTAAGACCTGATTATAACCTGAGAAACCATCTAATAAAGAAATCCTAGAATATGCAACTACATTTTGCAGAATATGATCCATTTTAGGTAAGGGATAGTTGTCTTTTAGGGAAACTTTGTTTAGGTTTTTGAAAACTATGCACAATCTCATTTCACCTGTTTTCTTCCTAGTTGGCACAATATTGGAAACCCATTTAGAGTACCTAAGAGAAACTATGATTTTATAATCATACATTCTTTTGATTTCCTTATCAATTAAAGGCATCAGAACCGGATTTATTCTGCAAAGTTTTTGTTTAAAGGGTTTATGATCTTCTTTAATTGGAATTTTGTGTTGTATGATTTCTGTATCATATGTTTTAAGGTCTTCATAACTCCAGACAAAAACATCACTAAATTCCTTGAATAAAGCAATATATTTTTGTTTTTTCAGCTGCTGTGATTGATTTAAATAGTTTTATGATTTTGGGATCTTTTTTCAATACCTAAATTACAATCTTCAACTGGTGTTCCCGAGGGCTCAATCTTAGGATTTTTAGCCACATCATTGAAATCAAATAATTCTTCTAATGGAATTAGAACTCTAGGAAAAACATTATATTTTAGCAGGAGTGTTTCAAATTCTTCTTTTTCAGGATCTATCTCACGCAATTCTAGTTTATTTACAACTTTATCTATGGGTATATTTACATATGAATTTTCTAGTTTCCTTTCTAGATTAGAAGGTACAAAAATTTGACTATCTACTTCAGATTCCAAATCAATACTATCATCTTGAAATTCATCTTTGGATTGCAGAAAACTTTCAATCTATTTATCATTTCCAAACACCTACCAATACCTCATGTTATTAGGTACAACTAGTCGGTGTTTTACCTCCAGTACATATTCTTGATTAGGATAAGGCATTTTACAAGAGTTGGATGAAAAAGCCAAATTGTTTGGAATGATGTTTTGTTTTCTAGGAATTGCAGAAAGGTAATATTAAAGAAAACTCTCTAGAAAGTCAAGCAAAACATTTCTGTATGCTCTATGTTAGCTCTGCTATGTTCTTTGACACTTGATGGACTAAAATAGGTGTTGAGTAGTGCTAGTTTGTTTGTATAAGGCTGGCAGCAGTTTTTTTTTTATGCTTTCTCCTTCATTTTCCCTTTTCTCCTTATAACTCCCACACCTCAGTTTCCTCCTTCCCATTGAATCTTCTTTACTCTCCTTTAAACCCTTTTCCCCAGGGCCCGCGCATTTTTTGTTTGTTTAAATACTATATAACCATGTGTACGTCCCTTTATGCGGTTAAAACCTTTATTTGCTTAATTTCAAAGCCCATATGCTATTATTCACATAGCTGCGCGGATATAATAAAAAATGTCACCGTCGGGGCCCTCACATGTCACGTCCACCAATAGACATATACGTACACCTCTCGCCATCTGATCGTGCCCGCCATATCATCCGATGGTGTTCGCTAGCCCTCACCCCGCAAGTTGCGCACACGATAGCCCGCGGGGAAGGTGGTTTCCCACTGGACCTGCCTGCCATGCGGTGCTATTTCACTGGATCGCACCTGCCCTGTACGAAAACTACCACAGCCCATAAGCGATGTGGGGAAACCGCTTCCCGCCACTGTACCCGTCTCCCGCGAATTATCATCCGCGCAATTTTCGTGTGCGATGACCGTCAGATCTGCCTGACTGCGATCCGACGACCCTCATTCGTCCGATCCTGTTTACCTCCGATAGCCCCTCTGATTCAATCTCTACCGCCCATTTGTTTAATCCAACGGCCCACATTTGATTCCCGCTTGCTCCCGATAGCTGTTGTGAAATGCTTCCAGCCGTCGATCCACGATATCCAACGGTGGATCTGCCTCCATGCCGCCTGCGTCCACTGCCTCTGCCATGCTTCCAAGGGACGAAGGATAACAGTGTTCAACTCCCTACCAGCATGCTGCGCATTGAATCCACAACAACCATATTTAAAGAGCATCACGACCAAGGATGAGAAGGACAGCCTTGAGCAGATAAACACGAAATTTACCTGTTCAAGAAGGACATCAGAGTACCAAAAAACCCGATTTTGTTCATTAAAACAATCAAATTGTATCAGAGACCCATATCTGATTGTAAATGCGGTTGGTGGTCAGTTATGACCCCTCCATGCATAGGTTAGCAGAGATTTTTTTTGAACAAACTCTATATATACCAAAAAGCAAGATGTAATCAGGTTGATGAATGTTATTTTGGTGTAAACTTCAACTTCTGGAGGCTGCAACTATTGTGACACCTGCAGCTTCTGGTCTTCACTTTCAGCTAATGCAAGCTTCTTTTTCTATTAATTTCTCACTTTCCACTTCTTCTTCTTTGTTCCAGGCTATGCTTGTTATGCATTTATTCATGTGCTATTGATGTTTAGCATTAGAGGGGCTGTCATCCCACCTCGGTGTTAGAATCGAGATGTATCATTGAATTTGTATGCAGGTTTCTGTTGTTTTAATGCCAGAGAGCTGTCATCCTGTCTGTGCATTAGGAAATAGATTTACAGACCATTTAACTGGTTGCAGCTGGCCATCATAGGGTCCTGTGCATCTGCTAGTGTGATTGCTATTCTCCATTATCACATTTTCCTTAAACTGTGAGTAATTGGTGGTCTAAAGCCTTGTACTCTGGGGGTGTTCACCCATGTCTGGGGTTAAGCATAGTAGAAGTGGTTATCTAGCTTGAATATGTAGCATTTCTTTCATTCATCCACCATTTATCCAACATTTTTTTGATTTTTTAATGTTCCCGAGCATCTCTGAGATACAACCTAGGAGAGTTTCTTAGGGTGATAACATTAATTGGCGCCGTTGCCGGGGAGAGGAGAATTGAAGCCCAGCTTCCCTGGGAGAATGACACAGCTTCAAGCTTTGATGATAGAGAAGGTTTAAACACAGTTTATGGTTGTAATAATCTATCTAGCGACTCCATTGGAGGAAGACCATCATTTGGCGACTCCACATTGAAGTTCTGGCTCAGTTTGTGAGACACACTAGAAGAAATCCTCATAAATCACCAGCTGAACCAGTACCTAACCCTGAGAGGACTGTTAAATTGAAGAAAGCATCATAGAAAGGGGCATTAGGATCAGGTAAGCCTAAGAAATCTCAATCATCTCTGAAAGATAAAGTTGTAGCTGGAGATATACAGTTTGAAAATTTAGAGCCCAACATTGCTAATCAGGAAATTCTTTAAGGTATTAATTTAGCCCCTTGTTCAGTTAGTTCCCCTTTGAATCTCAGTCTAAAGAAAGGTTCCCATCTAGTCCAAAACATCCCTTTATCTCTGCCATACCTCCTACCATTTAATCTGCTAGTGTTCCTCCACATATCCCAATCATGGCAAGACAGCAAGCACCTACGAAGATAGAAAGAATTGTTGCTACTAGATATGGACCTCTCGTTTTGCCTGTCCCTTTAAATCCTATGCCTGTGGGGGGAATATCAGAAATATATGCCTAAATTCATTGGCACAAAGGGAGCAACAACAGAAGAACACCTTGAAGATTTTTATAGTTATGCTGATAATTTAGATATAAGTGAAAATGATGTGTGGATGAGATTTTTTGTCCAGAGCCTTGATGGAGAGGCTAGGAAGTGGTTTAGAGAATTACCCCAGAGATCAATAATAGATATTGAAGCATTACATGATGCATTTTTGAAGCAATGGGGAGATAAAAAAGACTTGCTGTATTATCATACTGAGTTTGGTAATCTGAAGAGGGAAAATGGTGAATCTTTGCCTGATTTTAATAAAAGATTCAATCGAATGTATAGTAAGATACCATCTGAGGTAAAGCTTACTCCTACCTCTACCAAACTCACTTATGCCAATGCTTTTGACTCTGATTTCTACTTGTTGAGAGAAAGGATATGTGCTACTCTAGCAGACATGCAGGATGCAGCACTAGAAGTAGAGTCTAATATCATGGCAGCAGAAAAGCTCAAAAGTCAAGTTGACAGGAGAAGACAGAGAAATCAGGCTTCTACTTCTTTTGCATCGTCGTCAGAGCCTAAATTAGACAAAATGACTAAGATAATAGAGTCATTGACTGCTAAAATTTCTAAGCTGAAAGTTGAGTAGAATTCAGGGAAAACAAGGCAGCAGAACACATTTTCCCCAAGAAACCCCAATTAGTTCAGAAGAGCAAATGAGCAGTTACAAATAATGCAGAGGGGTGAAGATTCAAAAGAAGATCAGAAAGTTAAAGCTCCTTTCCAAAATGTAGTCATGGAGGATGTTACACAAAAATATCGTCACCATGATTATTTGCAGTCAGTATGGGTCTATCATCACTTGTACTGTCCTCCTAAGCAAGTCTAAGACCTCAGCTCTTCAAATCAAGCTTTAGAAGTGGGAGAAAGACATTAAATATCAATGTAACTCTGGTTCTGCACTTTCTCTCATGGTCACCTGCGGTCCCGCACCTTCTATTACAAAAGCTGCATACCTACCCGCTCTGTTCCTAACGGTGTAGGTGCGGACCCCTGTGAAAGTCAAAAGGCGCAAATTTTATCTTAAAAAACTCACTTTGGGTTAATTCTAGAGTTTTCTAGAAGGAATTTTGACGTGGATTGTTTGCTCTGAGGTGGTTCATGCATCCCAAAAGAGAAGGAGCTAATCCCTTGACTAAAGGAGCTATCCCTTTGAAGGAGGGCTTTATCCCTTTGAAGGAGGACCTAGTAACTTCCCTCCATTGCACTATAAATACAGGCATTGGGGTGAGGTCTAGAGAGGTTAGAAGCTGAACATTTTGAGGGTAAATGCTAGTGAAATTAAGACTCTTTGGTTGAGCTTGAGAGGAGAGATCACATACCTCTTGGTTCTATTGGAGAGTGAGTGAAACTTGTCAAAGTAGAGAAGACATATTGTTGGACCCTGGGAGGAGCTTGTACAACGTCAAGGCAAAGGTTGTAAGGTTCTTCTTCTTTTGAATTAATACAATCAAACTCATTTTTCTCAACAAGTATCTTATGTTATTTGTTTCATGGACTCCTTGACTTTCATGTTAAATATGTTTTATGCAATTGGTTTTTCAGGTGCTATTTAATGTGTTTGCAGATTCGCGAAAAGGAGCTCATTTGGATCAAAGGAGCAAGGGCATCCACAAGCTTGCGTTGGACCAAAGGTAGGCCCTAAAAACACTTGTTTGCTAATTGTTTATTGAAACATATTTAGAGAAAGATAGTGTCTGGTTGGTTTGCTTGTCGTTAGGCCTTCTTTAGATTCTAGGAAGGTCTATCTTGTCCGCAAGATCGACACATTCCGTGTGACAGAGGAGGAACAATTTGAAGAAGATGAGGATGAAATTCACTGCATGGATGATAAAGGTAGTGTTGCATTTTTGACTTTGGTCACTTATGAAGAGTCTTTGTTGCAGGAACAAGACATTCAAGAATGGGATAGAGAAGTTGTCCTACAAGCTGAACAACAACAGAGATATAACCTGAGGTCGAATGCAAAGAATGTCAAAGAAAATTCTGCCCAAAGAGCTGTTGTCCAAACAAAGTCACAAAATAGCAGGTAGAGCAGACCAGCAGCTGATCCAGTCATCCTCAAAGCTCCAGTTCAAGAGGTAAAAGGTTCTGATAAGTTGTCTTCTTCTTTCAGCTTTGAGTCAGAAGTTCAGAAATTGAAAATATCTATGCCTCTGGTAGAGTTGGTGAAAAGTGAAGTATTTAGAAAGCCTATCCTTGAAGCCCTTGAGCTAGAAACCACACAAACCTCCACTGACTCTGTCAATTTGCAAGATGACAAGCCTGCTGTTGTGCTCAGCCCTATGATTGAACCTGCTAGTAATAATTCTCCATCTTTTTATGTGTCATTGACCATTCATGACAAAATATTCCACAATTGCCTGCTAGACACAGGGGCCAGCCACAATTTAATGCCTAAAGCTGTCATGGAAGAGGTAGGCCTTGATATCACTAGACCCTATCATGATTTAGTTTCTTTTGATTCAAGGAAGGTGAAATGTCTTGGATTGATTAAAGATCTGGCCATTACCTTAACTTAGTTGCCCATGAAGAGTATGATGATGGATATTGTGGTCGCAAATGTCCCTCCTAAGTTTGGCATGCTGCTGTCCAGAGGGTGGATTAAGAGACTAGGTGGGACGTTACAGAATGATCTATCTTATGCCACTGTCCCAGTTTTTGGAGGAGAAAGCAGGAGGTTATATAGAGAAGCACAGTTGGCATATATCATCAGTGATGAGAAGAATCCTACAAATCATCCCATTTATGCAGTGGACACTGATTTTGGAGCATGTATTCTCCAAAAAGAAGAATCTCAGAAGGCCTTAATGCAGATCAAGAAACCAACAATTCAGGTTGAGGAAGAGCAAGGAAGTCAGGTTTGGGATATGTTTTTTGATGGAGCATGTTCCAGGGAAACTGCAAGAGCAGGGGTGGTGCTGATATCTCCACAACAAGAAAGCATTCAGTTGTCTTTTAAGCTGGTTTTTCAAGTCACAAACAACATAGTAGAATATGAAGCTCTACTATTAGGCCTTAATGCAACAAAAGACAGAGGAATCAAGAATCTGAAGGTATTTGGAGATGCTGATTTGATCATTCAGCAAGTAAATAAAACATTTCAAGCAAAGCACCCAAGGCTGAAAGCATACAGAGATGAGGTATGGAAATTTAGAGAGTCTCTTAATTATTTCTGTATTTCATACATTCCTAGAGCCCAAAATTAGCTTGCTGATTCCCTTGCTGTGTCTGCTAGTCTATTTATCCCTCCAATGCCTCCTAGACTAGTTTATGAAGTGCAAATGAAATACAGACCTTTCTTACCTGATAATGTCCATCATTGGAAAGTTTTTGAAGATGATGATGAGATAAATAGGTTCCTTCAAGTCATTGATGAGTTTTCTGAATTGCAAATTGACAAAGAGAATGATGCCTTGCAAGAAAGCCCCCAATCCCAGCTTAGAAATAACATTGGTAAAATCAAAATTGTGCAGCTTCCTAGTAACCATATTCCTAAGGGTCTAATTCCTCTTGAAAGACTGTTTGACCAGAATGATGTGCCTTAAAAAGCTGCCCAAAAAGAAGACCAATCTGTAGTATGTGAGCATGATATAGGAAGTCCAGGTCAGTCTAGATATGTAAATTTGTCCACTCATTTTTCAGCTAATCAAAGTGCTGAATACTACAATTTGATGAGGCAATTTGCTGATGTGTTTGCCTGGGAGTATAGTGATCTGAAAACGTATGATAAGAATATAATTCAGCATAAAATCCCTCTGGAAAAAGACACTATTCATTTCAAACAGAAGCTGAGACCAATAAATCCTATGCTTCTTCCTCTAATTGAAAAAGAAATTAAAATATTGTTGGCTGCCAAGATCATAGTCCCTCTCAGGCATTCAAAATGGGTAGCCAATATAGTGGTGGTGAGGAAGAAGAGTGGAGAAATCAGACTATGTGTTGATTTCTGAAATTTAAATAAATGCTCCAAGAAAGATAACTATCATTTACCGAAAATGGAGCATTTTCTGCAAAAGGTCTCAGGAGCCAAAGTAATGTCTTTTTTGGATGGTTTTTCAGGCTTTAATCAGATTGTTGTGCACCCAGATGACCAAGAGAAGACTGCATTCACCACTCCTTGGGGCACTTTTATGTATGCTAAGATGCCTTTTGGATTGATGAATGCTGGAGCCACCTTTCAGAGAGCTATGGATATAGAATTTGTGGGAGAGAAGGACAAATTTGTCCTTATCTACCTTGATGACATAACAATATACTCTAGCAGCCATCAAAATCATTTGCAGCATTTGAAAAAAGTGTTTCTGAAGTGCAGAAGGTTTGGAATTTCAGTCAATCCTAAAAAATCTCAATTTGCTTTAAATGAAGGCAAGCTGTTAGGGCATATTGTGTCTGCTGCAGGTGTTCAGATTGATCCAGAAAGGGTAAAAGCAATACAGACTTTGTCTATCTCCAGATCAAAAAAGGATATTCAGTCCTTTCTGGGAAAAATTATTTCTGTCAGGAGGTTTATACCAAATTTTGCAGAACTAATGAAGCATATTACCTCCATGTTGAGAAAAGGGTCAGAGGTAAGATGGAATGATGCATTAAGAAAATCATTTGATTCCATCAAAAAAACTATAATGGAGGCTCCCACATTAATAAGTCCAGATTATAGCAAGGAGTTTCATGTATTCTCATTTGCCTCAGAAGAAACCATTGCAGTAGTTTTATTGCAGCAAGACGTAGAAGGTTCAGAACATCCAGTAGCATTTTTCAGCAAGAATTTGAGGGATGCTGAACTGAGGTATGATATATTGAGAAACATGCATATGCTCTCATCAAATCCTTGAAAGCTTTCAGAGTCTATATCTTGCATTCAAAGATAATTGCATATGTACCCTTTGCTACAATAAAATATGTCTTAACACAACCTGATGCTGATGGAAGAAGGGAAAAATGGATTGCAAAAATGATAGAATTTAATATAGAGCTGAAGCCCACCAAGCTGGTCAGAGGTCAGGGTCTTGCCAAATTATTAGCTGAAGAAAATTGCAGGTCTTTAGATATTGATTTCCTCTGCCGCCTCCATGCTGCCTGCGTCGAGTGCCTCTGCCATGCTTCCAAGGGATGAAGGATAACAATGTTCAACTTCCTACCAGTACGCTACGCGTTGAATCCCCAACAACCATATTTAAAGAGCAGCACGACCAAGGACGAGAAGGACAACCTTGAGTAGATAAACACATCATTTACCTGTTCAAGAAGGACATCAAAGTACCAGAAAGGCTGATTTTGTTCATTAAAACAATCAAATTGTATTAGAGACCCATATTTGATTGTAAATGCTGTTGGTGGTCAGTTATGAACCCTCCACGCATAGGTTAGCAGAGTTTTTTTTTGAACAAACTCTATATATACCAAAAAGCAAGATGTAATCAGGTTGATGAATGTTATTTTGGTGTAAACTTTACCTTCTGGAGACTGCAACTATTGTGACACCTGCAGCTTCTGGTCTTCACTTTCAGCTAATGCAAGCTTCTTTTGCTGTTAATTGCTCACTTTCCACTTCTTCTTCTTTGTTCCGGGATGTGCCTGTTATGCATTTATTCATGTGCTGTTGATGTTTAGCATTAGAGGGGTTGTCATCCCAGCTCTGTGTTAAAATCTAGATGTATCATTGAATTTGTATGTAGGTTTCTGTTGTTTTGATGCTAGAGAGCCTTCATCCTGTCTGTGCATTAGGAAATAGATTTACAGACCTTTTAACTGGTTGCAGCTGGCCATCACAGGGTCCTGTGCATCTGCTGGTGTGATTGGTATTCTCCATTATCACATTTTCCTTAAACTGTGAGTAATTGGTGGTCTAAAGCCTTGTAGTCCGAGGGTGTTCACCCATGTCTGGGGTTAAGCATAGTAGAAGTGGTTATTTGGCTTGAATATGCAACATTTATTTCATTCATCCACCATTTATCCAACATTTTGTTGAGTTTGTAATGTTCCTGAGCATCTATGAGATACAACCTAGGAGAGTTTTTGGGGTGATAACATTAATTGGCGCCATTGTCGGGGAGAGGAGAACTGAAGCTCAGCTTCCCTGGGAGAACGAAACAGCTTCAAGCTTTGATGATAGAGAAGGTTTGAACACAATTTCTAGTTGTAATCATCTATCTAGTGACTCCATTGGAGGAATACCATCATTTGGCGACTCCACATCGAAGTTCTGGCTCAGTTTGTGAGACACACTGGAAGAAATCCTCAGAAATCACCAGCTGAACCAGTACCTGACCTTGAGAGGACTATTAAATCGAAGAAAGCATCACAGAAAATGGGCATCAGGATCAGGTAAGCCTAAGAAATCTCATCTCTGAAAGATAAAGTTGTAGCTGGAGATATACAATTTGAAACTTTAGAGCCCAACATTGTTAATTAGGAAATTCTTTAAGAGATTAATTCATCCCCTTGTTCAGTTAGTTCCCCTTTGAATCTCAGTCCAAAGAAAGGTTCCCATTTAGTCCAAAACATCCCTTTATCTCTACCATCCATCACATTACTTCCTACCATTCAATCTGCTAGTGTTCCTCCACATATCCCAAGTGTTCCTCCACATATCCCAATCATGGCAAGACAACAGGCACCTACGAAGATATAAAGAATTGTTGCTGCTAGATATGGACCTTTCGTTTTTCCTATCCCTTTAAATCCTATGCTTGTGGGGGAATATAAAAAATATATGCCTAAATTCACTAGAACAGAGGGAGTAACAGCAGAAGAACACCTTGAAGCTTTTTACAGTTATGCTGATAATTTAGATATAAGTGAAAATGATGTGTGGATGAGAGTTTTTGTTTAGAGCCTTGATGGAGAGGCTAGGAAGTGGTTTAGAGAATTACCCCAGAGATCAATAACATATATTGAAGCATTAGATGATGCGTTTTTGAAGCAATGGGGAGATAAAAAAGACTTGCTGTATTATCATATTGAATTTGGTAATCTGAAGAGGGAAAATGGTGAATCTTTGCCTGATTTTAATAAAAGATTCAATCGAATGTATAGTAAGATACCAGCTGAGGTAAAGCCTACTCCTACCTCTACCAAACTCACTTATGCCAATGCTTTTGAGTCTGATTTCTGCTTGTTGTTGAGAGAAAGGAGATGTGCTACTCTAGCAGACATGCAGGATGCAACACTAGAACTAGTCTAATATCAAGGTAGCAGAAAAGCTCAAAAGTCAAGTTGACAGGAGAAGACAGAGAAATCAGGCTTCTACTTCTTCTGCATCATCTTCAGAGCCTAAATTAGACAAAATGACTAAGATGATAGAGTCATTGGATGTTGAAATTTCTAAGCTGAAAGTTGAGCAGAATTCAGGGAAAAAAAGGCGGCATAACACATTTGCTCCAAGAAACCCCAATCCATTCAGAAGAGAAAATGAGCAGTTACAAATAATGCAGAGGGGTGAAGATTCAAAAGAAGATCATAAAGTTAAAGCTCCTTTCCAAAATGTAGTCATGGAGAAGGAACAATTTGAAGAAGATGAGGATGAAATTCATTGCATGGAAGATAAAGGCAGCGCTGCATTTTTGACTTTGGCCGCTTATGAATAGTCTTTGTTGCAGGAACAAGACAGTCAAGAATGGGACAGAGAAGCTGTCCTACAAGCTGAAAAACATTAGAGATATAACCTGAGGTCGAATGCAAAGAATGTCAAAGAAAATTCTGCCCAAAGAGCTGCTGTCCAAACAGAGTCACAAAATAGCAGGCAGAGAAGACCAGCAGCTGATCCAGTCATCCTCAAAGCTCCATTTCAATAGGTAAAAGGTTCTGATAAGTTGTCTTCTTCTTTCAACTTTGAGTCAGAAGTCCAGAAATTGAAAATATATGTGCCTCTGGTAGAGTTGGTGAAAAGTGAAGTATTTAGAAAGCCTATCCTTGAAGCCCTTGAGCTAGAAACCACACAAACCTCCACTGACTCTGTCAATTTGCAAGATGACAAGCCTGCCGTTGTGCTCAGCCCTATGATTGAACCTGCTGATAATAATTCTCCATCTTGTTATGTCTCATTGAACATTCATGACAAAATCCTCCACAATTGCCTGCTAGACACAGGGGCCAGCCACAATTTAATGCCTAAAGCTGTCATGGAAGACGTAGGCCTTGATGTCACTAGACCCTATCATGATTTATTTTATTTTGATTCAAGGAAGGTGAAATGTCTTGGGTTGATTAAAGATTTGGCCATTACCTTAACTCTGTTGCCCATGAAGAGTATGATGATGCATATTGTGGTAGTATATGTCTCTCCTAAGTTAGGCATGCTGCTGTCCAGAGGGTGGATTAAGAGACTAGGTGGGACATTACAGAATGATCTATCTTATGCCACTGTCCTAGTTTTTGGAGGATAAAGCAGGAGGTTATATAGAGAAGCACAGCTGGCATATATCATCAGTGATGAGAAGAATCCTACAAATCGTCCCATTTATGCAGTGGACATTGATTTTGGAGCATGTATTCTCCAAATAGAAGAATCTCAGAAGGCCTTAATGCAGATCAGGAAACCAATAGTTTAGGCTGAGGAAGAGCAAGGAAGTTAGGTTTGGGATATGTTTTTTGATGGAGCATGTTCCAGGGAAACTGCAGGAGCAGGGGTGGTGCTAATATCTCCACAACAAGAAAGCATTCAACTGTCTTTTAAGCTGGTTTTTCAAGTCACAAACAACATAGTAGAATATGAAGCTCTACTATTGGGCCTTAATGCAACAAAAGATAGAGGAATCAAGAATCTGAAGGTATTTGGAGATGCTGATTTGATCATTCAGCAAGTAAATAAAACATTTAAAGCAAAGTACCCAAGGCTGAAAGCATACAGAGATGAGGCATGGAAAGTTAGAGAGTCTTTTGATTATTTTTGTATTTCATACATTCCTAGAGCCCAAAATTAGCTTGCTGATTCCCTTGCTGTGTCTACTTGTCTATTTATCCCTCCAATGCCTCCTAGACTAGTTTATGAAGTGCAAATGAAATACAGACCTTTCTTACCTGATAATGTCCACCATTGGAAAGTTTTTGAAGATGATGATGAGATAAATAGGTTCCTTCAAGTCATTGATGAGTTTTCTGAATTGCAAATTGACCAAGAGAATGATGCCTTGCAAGAAAGCCCCCAATCCCATCTTAGAAATAAAATTGGTTAAAACAAAATTTTCCAGCTTCCTAGTAACCATATTCCTAAGGGTCTAATTCCTTTTGAAAGACTGTTTGACCAGAATGATGTGCCTTACAAAGCTGCCCAAAGAGAAGACCAATCTGCAGTCTGTGAGCATGATATAGGAAGTCCAGGTCAGCCTAGATATGTAAATTTGTCCACTCATTTGTCAGCTGATCAAAGTGATGAATACTGCAATTTGATGAGGCAATTTGCTGATGTGTTTGCCTGGGAGTATAATGATCTGAAAACATATGATAAGAATATAATTCAGCGTAAAATCCCTATGGAAAAAGACACTATTCCTTTCAAACAGAAGCTGATACCAATAAATCCTATGCTTCTTCCTGTAATTGAAAAAGAAATTAAAAAATTGCTGGCTGCCAAGATCATAGTCCCTCTCAGGTATTCAAAATGGGTAGCCAATCTAGTGGTGGTGAGGAAGAAGAGTGGAGAAATCAGACTGTGTGTTGATTTCCAAAATTTAAATAAATGCTCCAAGAAAGATAACTATCCTTTACCGAAAATGGAGCATTTGCTGCAAAAGGTCTTAGGAGCCAAAGTAATGTCTTTTTTGGATGGTTTTTCAGGCTTTAATCAGATTGCTGTGCACCCAGATGACCAAGAGAAGACTGCATTCACCATTCCTTGGGGCACTTTTATGTATGCTAAGATGCCTTTTGGATTGATGAATGTTGGAGCCACCTTTCAGAGAGCTATGGATATAGAATTTGTGGGAGAGAAGGACAAATTTGTCCTTATCTACCTTGATGACATAACAGTATACTCTAGCAGCCATCAAAATCATTTGCAACATTTGAAAAAAGTGTTTTGGAAGTGCAGAAGGTTCGGAATTTCAGTCAATCCTAAAAAATCTCAATTTGCTTTAAATGAAGGCAAGTTGTTAGGGCATATTGTGTCTGCTGCAGGTGTTCAGATTGATCCAGAAATGGTAAAAGCAATACAAAATTTGTCTGTCCCCAGATCAAAAAAGGATATTCAGTCCTTTCTGGGAAAAAATAATTTTGTCAGGAGGTTTATACCAAAATTTCCAGAACTAGTGAAGCATATTACCTCCATGTTGAGAAAAGGGTCAGAGGTAAGATGGAATGATGGAGCAAGAAAATCATTTGATTCCATCAAAAAAGCTATAATGGAGGCTCCCACATTAATAAGTCCAGATTATAGCAAGGAGTTTCATGTATTCTCATTTGCCTCTGAAGAAACCATTGCAGTAGTTTTATTGCAGCAAGACGAAGAAGGTTCAGAACATCCAGTAGCATTTTTCAGCAAGAATTTGAGGGATGCTGAACTGAGGTATGATATTATTGAGAAACATGCATATGCTCTTATCAAATCCTTGAAATCTTTCAGAGTCTATATCTTGCATTCAAAGATAATTGCATATGTACCCTCTGCTGCAATAAAAGATGTCTTAACACAACTTGATGCTGATGGAAGAAGGGCAAAATGGATTGCAAAAATGATAGAATTTAATATAGAGCTGAAGCCCACCAAGCTGGTCAGAGGTCAGGGTCTTGCCAAATTATTAGCTGAAGAAAATTGCAGGTCTTTAGATATTGATTTCCTGTGCACTATTGCAGAAAATGGTCAGGCAGAAGAAGAGGAAACAACTGAACCACAGAGAAAGCAGTCAGTGGCCGAGAATCTAGCTTCTTGTAATTGGTATGCTGGAATAATTAATTTCTTGTTGAAGCTAGAAATCCCTTCAGGATTTACTCAAAGTCAAGCTAGAACTTTAAAACTTAGAGCAGCTAAATATTGCATCATTGAAAATCTGCTCTACTGGAGGGATCCATCTGGAATATTTTTAAGGTGTTTGGACAAGGAACAGTCAAAAGAAGTTATGCAGCAGTTTCATTCTAGCATGTGTGGAGGGCATCATTATTGGAAAACTATAGCCCATAAAATTCTCAGAGCTGGGTACTATTGGCCTACTTTATTTTTTGATGTATTTGTTTTTGTTAAATCTTGTGGCAGGTGCCAAAGATTTGAAGGAAAACAACAGTTGAAATCCCTGCCCCTAAAACCAATTCAGGAAAAAGGACCTTTTCAGCAGTGGGGCTTGAATTTTATTGGAGAAATCAATCCACATTCCAGTGGCCAACATAAATGGATATTAGTAGCCACTGACTATTTCACTAAGTGGATTGAAGCAGTCCCTACTAGGAAGGCTGATCATAATGTGGTCGTGAAGTTTTTGACAGAAAATATCTTCAGCAAATTTTGTTGTCCACACAAATTGATCACAGACAATGCAACAGCTTTCAGGGCAAAAGAACTGGTGGAAATGTGTGATTCTATGGGTATTAAACTTTTTCATTCCACCTCATATTATCCATAAGGAAATGGTCTGGCAGAATCCTATAATAAAAGTCTGATAAGGATAATTAAGAAGCTGTTAGAGGAAAATCAAGAGGAATTAGGATTCAAAGCTCAAGTATGCACTGTGGGCTGACAACATGACCATTAAAAGAGCCATAGGGAATTCTCCTTTCAAGCTGGTATATGGCACTGATGTTGTGTTCCCAATTCAATTAATTCTCGCCGTGGAAAAATTCCTTCAAACAGAATAGAATGAGGAAGAAGAATGGCAAAAAGGATCATTGATTTAGAAGAGGTACATCAGATTAGAGAACAGCTGGTTGAAAAGGTTGCAGCACATCAGAAAAAGATCAAGGAATCCTTTGAAATGGGATGCACTTAAGGAAAAGAAAGGAAATCATGGGAAATTTGATACTTTCTGGATAGGGCCTTTCATCATTTCACAGGTTCAAGGGAACGACACCTTCATACTAAAAATTATGGGAGGAGAGGCATTTTTTGATGGCCTAGTTAATGGGTTTTTTTTGAAAGTTTATGTGATTTAAGGTCTTTGGCCTTAAAAATTGTAAATATTGTGTTTTGTTCAGTTTTAGTATAGATGCGGTAGACTCCATGCCTAATGGATACTACGCAATGTTTTTTAAGCTGGTTTTGTACAAAGGCATTGGTCTGCAGGATCTTGAGACCTCATAGGGAGGATCTCATCCCCAAAAGGAGCTAGTGTTAGCTCTGCTATGTTCTTTGACACTTGATGGACTAAAATAGGTGTTGAGTAGTGCTGGTTTGGTTGTATAAGACTGGCAGTAGTTTTTTTTTTTATGCTTTCTCCTTCATTTTCCCTTTTCTCCTTATAACTCCCACACCTCCGTTTCCTTCTTCCCCTTGAATCCTCTTTACTCCCCTTTAAATCCTTTTTCCCCGGCACCCACGCGTTTTTTGTTGTTTAAATACTATATAACCATGTGTAAGTCCATTTATGCGGTTAAAACCTTTATTTGCTTAATTTCAAAGCCCATATGCTATTATTCACATAACCGCGCGGATATAATAAAAATTGTCACCGCCGGGGCCCTCACCTGTCACGTCCACCAATAGACATATACGTACACCTCCCATCGTCCGATCATTCCCTCCATATCATCTGACAGTTTTCGCTAGCCCTCACCCCGCAAGCTGCGCATGCGATAGCCTGTGGGGAAGGCAGTTTCCCATCGGACCTGCCTGCCACGCGACGCTATTTCACTGGATCGCACCCGCCCTGCACGAAAACCACCATAACCCATAAGCGGTGTGGGGAAACCACTTCCCGCCACCGTACCCGTCTCCCGCGCATTATCGTCCGCGCAACTTTCGCGTGCGATGACTGTCAGATCTGCCTAACTGCGATCCGACGACCCTCATTCATCTAATCCGGTTGACCTCCGATAGCCCCTTTGATTCAATCTCCACCTCCCATTTGTTTAATCCAACGGCCCACATTTGATTCCTGTTTGCTCTCGATAGCTGTTGCGAAATGCTTCCCACGGTCGATCCACGATATCCAACGGTGGATCTGCCTCCATGCTGCCTGCGTCCACTACCTCTGCCATGCTTCCAAGGGATGAAGGATAATAGTGTTCAACTTCCTACTAGCACGCTGCACATTGAATCCCCAGCAACCATATTAAAAGAGCAGCACAGCCAAGGACGAGAAGGACAACCTTGAGCAGATAAACATGACATTTCCCTGTTCAAGAAGGACATCAAAGTACCAGAAAGGCCAATTTTGTTCATTAAAACAATTAAATTGTATCAGAGACCCATATTTGATTGTAAATGCGGTTGGTGGTCAGTTATGACCCCTCCACGCATAGGTTAGCAGAATTTTTTTGTGAACAAACTCTATATATAACAAAAAGCAAGATGTAATCAGGTTGATGAATGTTATTTTGGTGTAAACTTCAACTTCTGGAGACTGCAACTATTGTGACACCTGCAGCTTCTGGTCTTCACTTTCAGCTAATGCAAGCTTCTTAATCTTTGTTCGAGGCTATGCTTGTTATGCATTTATTCATGTGCTGTTGATGTTTAGCATTAGAGGGGTTGTCATCCCACTTCTGTGTTAGAATCTAGATGTATCATTGAATTTGTATGCAAGTTTCTGTTGTTTTAATGCCAGAGAGCTGTCATCCTGTATGTGCATTAGGAAATAGATTTACAGACCTTTTAACTGGCTGTAGCTGGCCATCACAAGGTCCTATGCATATGCTGGTGTGATTGGTATTCTCCATTATCACATTTTCCTTAAACTGTGAGTAATTGGTGGTCTAAAGCCTTGTAGTCTGGGGGTGTTCACCCATGTCTGGGGTTAAGCATAGTAGAAGTGGTTATCTGGCTTGAATATGCAACATTTCTTTCATTCATCCACCATTTATCCAACATTTTGTTGAGTTTGTAATGTTCCCGAGCATCTCTGAGATACAACCTAGGAGAGTTTCTTGGGGTGATAACACTCTCATCCTAGGATATTTGTTTAAACATTCTCCTTTAATTTATTTGATAATTAATTCAACATCTCCTTGAATGGATATTCTTTTAGCACCTAAATTTTAAGCAACTGCAATCCTAGAATAAGGGCTTCATACTCTACTATATTATTGGTACATTGGAAATTAAGCCTATATGAGTTCCCTCAGGATGATTATTTCCTGTGTTCACTACCCAAATTCCTGCTCCAGAATGATCTTTTCTACAAGAGAAATCAAAAATCATGTTCCAAATAGGTTCAAGAGGAGTATTCAGTTCTATTATTTGTGATTGGGTTGGGTCTGTTTTAGAAATTTCAGTTTTAAAATTTATGACGTGATTGTTGATATCTCCATCATTCTAAAGAATGAAAGAATCCAAATTTGAGTGAACATAATAAAGAGGATAGTTGTGAGGTTTCTCTTTACTACTCACCATGAACTTCATCAAGGTTTCCCTATATAATCTTCTTTGCTGCCCAAAAACTGGTATGGTGGAAAAGGTCATATCCATTTGTAGGGTTCCTTGTAATTTTTCTCCCCATGAGCGTGACAACAACATGCCATACTTAGGGGGAATATCTGCAACCACTATATCCATTACAAGACTTTTGGCTGGGATTTGTCCTAAAGTAACACACAGGTCTTTGATGAGACCTAGACATCTTACTTTACTAGAATCAAAGGAGTATAAGTCTTTATAAGGTCTAGTAATGTCAAGTCCTAGTTTCTCCATAACAACTTTAGGCATTAAGTTGTGGGAGCCTCCTGAATCTAACATAGTATTATGGAGAATTTTATCAAGAATATTCAGGCTAACATAGAATGGAGGAACACCCTCTTCCTGTGGTTTGCCTTCAACTTTTGGTCCAAATAAGAGTTCAGGCTGGTCATCATTCAGATTTACAGAGTCAACGTTTTCCCCTGTTTTTAAAGCTTTCATTACTTGGGGTTTGTACATGTTTGTGCTCATTAACTCTATGAGAGGAATATGGATTTTCAATTTTTCTAGTTCATTCTCAATGTTGAACGACATTTGAATCTTAATCAAGTTGGGAAGTTTAGATTGATCTGTGATTTGTTTTTCTATAGGCTCTTTTTGGTGACTGGTGGTTGGGATATCTATTTGAGTAGTTTTAGAAACATTGTCAACTATCTTCTTGACAGGGATTTCTACATTTTTCTTACAAGAACTATCCCAGTTTTCTTAGGAAGACCATATGTGGTTTTCCTAGGTTCCATTTTGGATGACTTTTTAGCAGGATTATCTGAGTTTTTGGTGTTGAGAGTGACTAGATTCTTTTTTCTCCTAAGGTTATTCTACCTATGGACTTCCATTATGGAATTTTCAAACCCTTGTTTATATTCATCTGATTCTTCAGAATCTAGTTAAGTTTGGGCTAGGAGAAAAGGTTCCTTCTCCTCTTGAGTGAGGAAAACTGTTTCATCATCATTTATCCCCATCAGATTTATTTGATTATCATCCAAATATTCAACAATATTCCCCTCATCATCTGTGTAATTTTCCTGAAAAGGAGGCTGAACCTGCTGGTCTGGACCCTTTTGTTCTCTTTGTTTAATTTGGGGAACATTCCTTCTAAAGTTTTGGTTTCTATTTTGAGGAGCATTTTGGTTTAGCCTCATTTTGGTTTGGTCATTCATGTTTACTATTTGCATCATCTGATTCACTACTCTCACTTGGTTATCAATTTTATGATCAACAACAAAAGTAGAAGGTTCTTCTTTTATGGTAACCCTGCATTCAGATTTTAATTTGGCCTTCTTGGCTAAGATGTTAGCTTCAACTTTAATAGCATTTTCTTGCATTTCTTCCAAAGTTGTTGGGTCTCTCTCTCTAAGTTGATATTCCATGTCTACATCAAAACCATCAGGAAAATCAATTAAAGCTAGGCTAGGGGAGGGCTTGATGTATTGTGAAATGGAATTGTAAACAATATTAAATCATTCACAATATTCTTCCACGCTTTCATTTGGTTTTCTTTTCAGTATTTTATATTCATTTAGGAGTTGAAGTGGTTTTTTCTTGATCTCCCATCTAGTTAAGAAAGTTTGATGGAAATCATCAAGGTTGGCTATACTTCCTGCAGGTAAACTCCTAAACCATTTTTTGACATCACCTCCTAAACTTTGAGAAAACAATGTCATTTTAACATCGAATTCATCTACTTCTCGAATGTCAAACACATCATTCATTATATCCACATGCTGTTGAGCAGTATAAGCACTAGCGTTATCAAAGGTCACAATTTTAGACTGATAATATCCAGGCATAACATTTAGCTGACCTGGTAACACCAAAGGTGCATACCTACCTGCCATAACTGGTCTGGAATATTGACTGGAAGATGGACCTAATGTAGGTGTAGTTGTGATAACTACAAGGATAGTAGGAATAACAGTTTGAGATATCACATGTGAGGAAGTTGAAACTATGGAATGAGTAGGACTGGGAGGATGTAGATGAACAAACTGGGAATATTGACTAGACAAAGAGGCCGTTGCAACTGTTAAAGTAGAAAATTCAACAGATTGCTCAATATAAGCTTCTTCAATAACTTGGTCCAAAACTGAAACTAGACATTGTAATTTGTCAAATTGCTGTAGAGATTCAAGATTAGGATCTGTTTCAAAAAGATGGGTTTGGGATATGTATGGTTGCAGTAGGGCTTTATCAATGACAATTTGATCTACAAAAGCCTTAGATTTTGATCTAAACAAACTATTCTGGAAAGGCAAATCAAACTCTATATCCTGAATAGTTTCAAATTTCTCTGGAAGAGAATTAAACCTAGACAAAGGACTATTCTCATGAAGAGAATTAAATCTATTCAAAGGACTATTACTACCTTGACTCTCAGTAAAACTTATCTTTCTCACCAATTTTTCCATATTATCTATGAATTCAACAGGGTTGGGATTAAGGTTAGCTCTAGTGAAAATGATTTTGGGAGCCAGGTCTATTAAAAATCATCACACAAATAAAAATCAAATCAATAACACACTCGAATATTTACAAAATAAAAGCCTGAGATCATGTCTTTTATAATGATATAACAATTTGTTTATTGAAATATTGTTTGAAAACTAAGGAATAATAATGTTTTAATTAAAGAGTATTTGTCTCCAGTGGAGTCGCCACTATGTTGTCGTTCTGTATTTTTTAGGTTGAGGGAGTAAACACATAGGAAAACATCAAAACCACTTTGGAAGTTGGGATCTAGCCTTGCCAGCTTTAGAGAGGGATCTCTATGTTTAATTTAGGTTTGTTTTAGTGTCAATTTTAGGCTAGTTATGAATGTACTTGTTTGCTTTGTTTAAAAGGTTTGGTTGATTTGAGTTTTATAATTCCATTGGGCTATGGAGCCTATAAAATAAATTGGAGTTTTGCATCAATTTTTAGGGGAGTTCTCATAGGGTAAGCTAGGTTGCACTTGAATTGTGGAATAGCAGAAGTGTAAGGTTCAATAGAGACTAAGGAGAAATTAAGAATTCCTTGATTTGACTTCAGTGGAAAACATTAAATTATAAACAACCAAAATAGGGTGCTCTTAGTAACAAATCCTATTTATCACAATTTCTGTTGATTAATTCAGAAATTTAGAATAACAGAGAAAGGAAAAACAATATTTAAACAAATAAACAGAAGAGACACATCACCATTTTGTACACCACATGAATCTTGTGAAAGGTCCTTGTATTATTGATGCTCTAGTGCTTTGAAAATTACAATATGCAGAAGGAAATTGCATTCGGAAATCAACCCTTAATACTTCAAACAATGAATTACTTACAATGAAAATTACAAAAAATCCTTTACAAAAATCACTGTCAAACCGACAGTGTATTATTAGCCTAACTACAAACAAGATGATCTAAATCTAGTAGACAAATAGGCCACGTAGAAAACTGAAAGGAAAGGTGGCCCTGTTTTGATGGTTTCGGTTGCTGAGTCAACCCGAAATAGTGTTGCGATGCTGAACTCACCATCGTGTTGGCTGCTGCGCTGGCAATTGTTTTACTATTGCTGAATTATCCTTCAATCGAGTAAATCGACCAATTATTCCCATCTTCTTTCATCTGGTATTGTCAATTTTTTTACCCTGCGATAGATTTCATCTACCTCTGTCTACTTGGTGAAGGTTGGCTTCATAGTGAAAATGTGTTTTACTTCGTTCTTTACATAGAAATCGGTTGACATGGTTTCCAAAAAGGAATTTGCTGTCATACTACCCTTAATCCCACTGACCTTAATGCTGCTTCTAGCCATTTATTTCATCTTCAGGACATAATATTCCTGTTTTTGTGATCAATTTTTCATTTATCACATAAATTCTTGGCAGTCCTTTATGGATCAAGGCTTCAATTCTGTTTTTGAACCTGTTTACTTGCAACTCCAAAATTTCACACTTTTCTTCCAACTGATCAATGAGATTTCTCTTTGTCAAGACTTTATTGACTTCGAGAATGGTGGCAGTTATATCACTGATCCCTACCTCTTCAAGCTCATACTTGGACTTTGAGTTTAAGAACTTAATTATGTTAGGGGCTTCTGTGGGCATCTCTCCTAGCTTTTCTCTTTCCTTCACAATAGTTTCTATAGCCTTTTCTATCAGCTCTTTCTTCTCAAATATGATTTGGATAGAAGGCAAAATATCATTCATAGAGTCTAGTATGTTCATCCAGATGGTTTCCTTGGCTTGGGCCAAGGTTTGAACAATCGAAGTATCTCTCTCTACCTTCTACAACTTTTCCAACAGTCTCTGGGATTTTTGCATTTTGGTAACCCAAGCTGCTTCTGCTTTGGCGTTTTTCACTTCTAAAGCTTTGAATTGGCCCTGCAAAGTCTCAATCTCCTTTGACTGGAGTTACATGTTCTCCAGTGTCTTTGTTACTTGTTCAACACTCACAGTTTGAGTGGAATAAGTGGCTGCAGTGGTTTCCCCTGTTAATGGAAGCTGAGAAATAGATATGGAATCCAGGGAGACAATGGCCATCTTCAGACTGTCTTCCTTCTCCTTTATCATTTTTTCCATCTCTGTTTCCATCTGCCTGCTATGTATATTTTTTTCTATGACTAGTTTCATCATATCTTCTTTTTGTGCTTCACCTTCTTCCATGTCCTTGGTCATTGGATCCTCTGTGGCTAGCAGCTTGAGCTACTTTCTCAATGCGGCAATGTCCAGGTTCTTCTTTTTGATAATCTCCTCAACAACATTGACATCTTTGGGATCATATCCTATTTTAATCACCAAGTCTTCCAAAGACTTGATCCTGTTATCCTTTGCCAAGGAGGACACTTTCTCCATTTTCAAATGTGACTGGACATAGTAGTGTTAGTCAAAGTGGGGGATATCGTTTCGCTAGTTTGCTTGTGCATCTCCATTTGATCAATGGGATGTATGTCCTTTGCGCTAAATTCAAAAGTGGTGCTCTTAGTGTTGATTTTGGCTATGGAATCTGGGCCTCAAGAAATGCCATCTGCATTTTTCCATGCTCTGTGTCAAAGACTGACAACAACCTACTCTGTGAGTTGGAGGTCTGCTTCTAGAATTGGTTATAAGTGTTATTTTTAAGAATTTCATTCCTGATCTTTATCTGCATGTACCTGTAAAAAACTATCTTCTCTTTTTATGTTTGGATATTTTGTGATTCTAGCTCAGTTTCCTTGTGACCTTATGAAGATGAAGGTCCAGTAGGAGATGTTGTGAATTTTCTAGTTGCAGGTGGTGAATTTGTGATGATAATGGCAGCCTGCTCTTCAGTTTCTTTGTCCAATTCTACTCTATGAGTTAACTTTTCTCTCTTCCTGTAGCTAATCCTGAATTCTTTAGCTTCACTCCCAGTTGTTGATGATGATCCTTCCTCCTTTTGTGTTTTTCTTAATTTTTCCTGAGGAATGGGAGTCTTCAAACTAGAAGTAGAAACTAGCTGTTCTTCAGCTTCTTGTAAGGCATTTTCTATCCACTCCAACTGATTGGCATACTTCTCTATTTCTGGTCTTGAAGTATGAATGTAAGGAGTATTTTTGTTCTCTACTTTGAGCTTTGAAATGATGCCACAAGGGTCATAAGACCATGTAAAGCTCATACTGAACTTCATTTCTTTAAGCATTCTATCTACCTCTTCACCTACTGTCATTGTGTTGCAACAAATGGGCCCACATGTGTCTTTATTCTAAACTGTGAATTCTTATTTGCCACTACAGAGTGGATGTCATCTGAATTCAACATATGTCTGATATACTCCAGGGAAAAAATCCTCATTGGGAGGTATTTGGGGAGTTTATAGGGTGCCAATTCACATCCATACACCCTAATTTCTGTGTAATTTTGGTATAAATACCAATCCCCAGTCTTTGCCTGATCTGTTAGGTGCAAAATTCTCTTGATTTCCTCACTAATCCTGGGCTGTACTACACTGTTCAAAATGTTCATGGCTGGATGAAAAAAATCTTTAATGAACTACTTATAGGTGAATTCCTGTTGTTCTCTCAAGACCAATGAGGTCCAAAAGATTACTGGCCATTGATTTCTTGCATCATCAAGCTTTTGCAATACAAAACTGAATTTGTCTACCTGATAATAGAGGAACATATAAATCAAAATAGAGATGTAACTGAACACTTGTTCTGCAGGAAATTTTATGAACTGTTAATGAATACTATCAGCAAAAAATTGACTGAAATTGAACACCAAGGAGGGCTTGTTGTCTTTGGAAATTATGGAGATGAATGCTAAAATGGGCTCATCTACCCACTCATTAGAATAATAACCTAAAATGTAGGAAATCATGAATATAATTTTCTTGGCTTGATCAGGGAAGATGGAAGAAGGATATGAAGGATTCTTTTTGGGTAATTGGGCATTCTCTGGCAAGAAGATCTAAAAAATTCTAGCTCTGGTGGAAAAATCAAGCTTTTGATAAAGTTGGGTGAGGGCTTCTAGGGAGAAAGGAGAAGCATTTTCCATAGTGGGGGCAAACATCATTTGGTGAATGGATTGGGCTGTTATTGTGAAGAGAATGTCACCTATAGGGGCAATGATGGTTCTTTGGGCAGGGACATAACAAGCTTGACATGTTCTAGTAAATTCTGGGGTTTGGAATGTTAGGGGAAAAATATAATGGGGGAGGTTGGACTCCTAGAGCCCAATTTCATCGATTTTGTCTGTGTGTTTATCTTCCAGCCAACAATATAACTCAAGAAAATCATAGTCACATTGGGCTTCATTTATCCTGTAATCCCTATCAGCTAAAGGTATATGATCTAAATCCACAGAAGGGGGAATCAAAGGATTAGTAGATTTATCTTGGGTCTTAGTCTTTGGAGGCATGACTGTAAAAATATGAGAACAGGATGAATTTGCAGAGGAGCTTACCGAGCACAGTAGAATAACAAACTGTTAGGTGAAAAGGAAAGGAAACTTTTAGTTTTATGTCGTGATCTGGCTACGAAATTTCTCTGAAAGAGATCGTTGTACAGAACTGGTAATAACAGAAAAAAAAAGTAAAATGAAAAACAACGACATAATGAGCAATAAAGAAAAGAAAGAGATGGGTTTAGAAAGTTTTAAATGTTGTAGTGAATCACCCCGTTGAAATGGCGTGGGACCATTAGGCTTGAACGGTTACCCGAGAGAAATTGAATTTAATGCAGAATGGTCGGTTTGGCAGGGAAAGAATTTAATAGGCGAATGGTTATGCCATGTGGCAGGCGGAGAGTGGTGGAGGAAGTGTGGTGGGGATCAGTAGAGCAGATGAGGGAAAGGTGGTTTCTAGAGGGTATAGTAGGCGGTTTATGGTTTTGGTGGGGGGGGGTGTGAAATCACAAGCGGGCGACATGTAAGGGATGGGGCCCGTCAAGTGAAACAACTTTTCGGATCCCCCCCCCCCCCCACCCCCCCTGATGGTATAGGTAGAATGATGAGGGGGGGCCAAAGTGGATGACGTCTATTGATCAAGTGCAGGATCAAATCCTGAGGCCTTCAATGCTGTAGTACTTTAACCATAAGCGACAAATAAATCCTTGTTCGCTTGCGCTTTTAACCTTTGTTTTCCAGACTTAGGATAAGAGAAAATGAAAACACATAAAGTACTTTATTCATGGCACACATATTTCACTTTTCATCATATCCTTAAAATTTAGGATAAAAATTAGATATGAAAATATTTACCACTAATCTAATCTGCTTACCCTTAGGTAAACTAGCATTTTTACTTTTGTCTCTAGGGTGCACTTAGACTAGCAAAAACTTTTTATTTTCTTTTATACATAATGAAAAAACTACCTAATCTATTCCTTATTTCTCCTATTGATCCAGATTAAATAGTTGGATCAATGTTATTTTCTACCTAACTAGTGATTTACCCAGATTAAACTATTGGGTAAGTCTTTATTTTATAACTTATTTTACAACAATTTAAAGGAGTTTAATCATGATTACACTGTATGATCAAACTAAAAGCTAGTGATTGTGGCATTTTGAACAAGCTACACACAACCTTTTATTTTTCAGTAATGAAGCAAAACTATCTATGAGTAGTGGTATTTAGACTTGCAACACTTTTAATATTATTCCTTTTTGACTTTTCTTTCTTTTGGTGGGGTTCAATCTTTTCTTCTTTTTCAATCTTTTTTGTTTTTCTCTTTTTCTTATTTATACCCTCTTTTCATTTTTTAATTCTTTTTTCTTTTTATTTCGAAATCATTCGCTGATTGACAATTATTTACAAAATAATATTCCTGAGATATACTACTCAATTACCTTGAGATCCTATAAATTATAGGACCCTAACACTTGGTACAACATGGAAAGGCAACTGGTATACTATTTTTATTTATTAATGCACTAATAATCATGTGTGAATGACAACATATTAAAAACTTGAGCACAAAAAAGGAAGGGCAATTGGAAAGAGTTCTCAAGCATTTTAGGCAACAAAGTTCACTACTATAAGAGGGGAAAAGGAGGGTGTTTTCCCTCAAGGTCCTCTGATAAGTATCGAAGGAACCATTTTGGGAGAAATTGGAAGGGAAGTGCAAGTTTAAAAAGGGATGCCATGGAATCTTGAAGAAAGATGAGACTAAGTTTTATTCATGAAATTTTGAAAACACTAGAACTCATGGGGTTGTGTGTTGTTTACTATTTGATATATTTTTTCCTCTATTGGCTTTATGTTTGATATGTCATTTTTTACTGTTGATTGGTGCATGACCTTGCCACTTTATTGATGTCTTTAAATTACTATTTGGTCTGCTATGTTTCCTTCATTTTTTTTTCTTCTTGTTCTTGTCTTATATGTTTCAGGAGTCTTGGGAATTTATTGGGGAAAGAAGAAACTAATGGAGCTCAAAAGAGTTGAGGGAACCCAACAGGAAATATAAGACCTGGATAAATCCCAATGCATGAATAAAGGGGTAGCTGAAGGCAAGAAGGAAAAATATGATAGTAAGTTCGGCTGATTGGTCCATAAGCATAAATAGACAGTGGAAGGACAACCATGAAAAAGGTAATAGGAAAAGGTAAAGTAAATGGGCTTGAGGTAATAAATGCCTTAGACAAATTGGAAATTTTTGTTCTCAATGTTGTGTGTGCTTTGCACAGATAAAGGAAGTTCTCTTAAGCTTGACCTTATGAACACATGTAAGTGTGTTGTAATCATGATCATGTTAATGATTGAATAAATGTATATAATGCCATTATGATTGACATGTTATTTCCTGGATTGTTTGGTCATGCTTAAGTAGTTAGCATGTGAATTGATGGCATGTTTGTGATTCCTGATTATGAGAGGAATCAAGTTGGGAAAAAGTATCCCTATCTATTTATGATTTTAATATCATGTGAATATGATTATGAGATTGTGTCTGTGTTTATATTATGAAAATTGAATATTGAAGAATAAATTAACAAAATGGAAGTGGTGTGATCTACGACACGATGGGACAAGCACAGACAATTAAAAACACCATAGATATTGGATTTGGATTGTGGATGCACGTGGTGAAGCATGGGAAAGACATTAGAGGTAGTATGGCCCGGTTCACATAAATAGAGATGGTGTGGTCTCTAGATATTATGTTACAATGTGTCGAGTCATATGTATATTTACAAGTGTTATGTGTATGTGATATTGTGTTATATGTTTGTGTATTGTGCTATGTGTTCATGTTATGTATTATGTTACATTATGTGGTGTAACGTGTTTGAGACATTCAGGTATGGGACTGTCTGGGCCCTTGTGCTGTGTGATGTGTTGGGTGGAGGTGGGTGAAGATTCTTGATGATGATATTCCTTTTGGCAGGAGATTACTTGGTCTAGTAGTGACTACTTGGTTTGGTAGTTCACAAACTTGTAGGGTAGTTAATGGGATTATATATACATATATCTATATGCATCACAAGGTGAAGGGAGCCTCTATATTCCCTTGATAATTTAGTGTGGAGGTGAGCCTCTATATTCCCTTGTTGTCTTGGGAAACCGATATTGCATGTGGAAGAGAAGAGAAGGCACTATATGCTTGTCGGTTTGGCAACCAATCTAGTGTGTGTATGAAATCAAAGAGAAGAGAAGTCACTAGGTGATTTCTTGTTTTGCAACTGATCTAGTGTGGGTATGGAAAGAGCAAAGGCCACTAAATTATATTAGTTGGAAACTAATCTAGTTTGTATTAAGAAGGAAGCAAAGAACAATTTAAAGATAATTATCAATATTTCATTCAGGTTTTGAATTTATATATTGTGAATCTAACTCCATGTTCTGATTTATGATGGTGGGGTTTTGAGCTAACTACATGTGATATTCTTATACATGATGAATTGATCAAGGAGCTAATTTGACTTGTTGTGATAAGAACCAAATGGAATTGTAAAATTCACCTCATTGATGAGCTACGAATTAGGTATGATTAAATTTAATATGGTGATTCTAAAGGAAAATTTATTTGCTTTGATGTAGGAAAGTATGGAAATTTCTTGGTCTTGGTGGTTGGAGTTGGCTCTAAGAGAATTAGTAGCAATAATAAAGGAATCAAAGCATGTAACATTATGTTGTTAAAGGACTTTAGGAACATGGACATTGTGGGACATTGGTACCCAATATTGTCCATTGATTTCCATAAGCATGTTATGACCGCTATGATAGTTTTGAGGAAGGGGTATGCGTTTGTTTTTGGACCTTACAATGCGAGGAAAACTTTCCAAGGAATGGATCTCCTAAGGAATTGGGAAGTAGAGAATAGGATGCCTAAACTTGGAAAGTGAGTGACTACATGTAAATGGATGTTTTGATTTCCTGAGGGATTGGGATGTGGAGAAGGGAAGGTCCATAAACGAATTTGTTTTTTACATTAGCATAGCTCGTTGGAAATCATAAGCACATTAGTGGTGTTCCTGGGCAATAATGAGCCAAGAAATTTTCACTGAAGAAACAAGGAGCGCAAGGATCACAACACTAGACATGGGAGGCAGGAAACACTCCAAGGAAACGAACAATCCAAGTTGGACTGGATATGTCCAAGCTTTCAAAGATTATAAATAGGACCACTGGAAGATGATTTAATTACAACTTGATGTTTATAATATATTTTAGTCGTTGGTTGAAGAAAATGCATAGAATATTGTAAATATTGTACAAAGTTGTGTATATAAAGCTCCATAAACAATATGTGTTTGTTTTAAGCATGATTTTGGTGTTGGATATGGAATAAGAACACTAAGGACAATGTTCCCCCAGAGGGATGGGTTTGTGACATCCCTAAGTAGTTACATTTTGTAATGCAACGTAAACATCACAAAAAAAGAAAATGGGTTAAGTATTGGGACACAAATTTCAAAGGGTAAGGGTGATTAATTGCTGCAAACAATATTAATATGTGGAAAATTCAATGAGGAATATGGATAGACACACAAGAATTTTCCATGAGGGACATGGAGGGACATAAGAAAAATAAGAAAAGGAGTTTTAACAACATTATAGGGTTGGTTTCCTGAAGAATCCAAGATGAAAAAAGAATATCATAGGAGCAACAAAGAGAGAGAGAAAAATTTGAATTACCAAGAGAGGTTAAACAACAAAAAGGAATGAAGTATTTGGTTAGAAAAGGATCTATAAGAAATCACTAGGTGAGGAATTGATTTCCACTTGAGTTACCAGTGGCATGGAGGGTGGAGATGGTGTTTCTCAGAAATTACCAATGGGCTGGGGTGGAAGAATTGATCCTGGAAAGTTCTTGTGGGATTTCTGTAAGCTTCTTGTAGACCACTAGTTTCTAGAATCCTTGTGTATTTTGTTGGTTTTAATTCAACTAGTGGGTAGAGGTGGCTGAATCTATGGAGTCCCTATTTGAGCTCATGGATGGGTTTTAATCCCTAAAGCTAAAGATCCCTCAACATCTAGAATCCAACTCGGGGAGGGGGGGGGCATGACAACTAAAGTGAGACTTTGCTGTAGTTGTCTATGCTTGGGTGGAGATTCATAGTCGCAAACATAGTTTCCCTTTATTTTGAGATAAGTATCTCTCATGTACTCCCAAAATCAAGAATATATATGCATATATATTCCTATATCATTGTTGGTCTAAAATAATGTTCATTGATGGCACATTTCATGATTTATTTATCTTATGATTGACCAATGAGTCATTGTCACTGTGTAAAAGGTGTTGGAAATACATGTGGAAAAACTGGTCTACTTATTGTAGTGACTAGCATGCAATGTTTCTTATTGCAGTGATATGGTTTTGATTAAATTATAGGATTGTCTACATTTATTGTGTAAATTTAAATCTACATGATGATGTGAAAGTGTGTATGCATAGAATGCATGGTTTAAACTAACACCTTGATTGAAAGCATTATTTGTTATGATAATGTTGGGATACACTGGCAGAAATGAGTGCTCAACAATGTTAATAAATAATTTGGAAAGATTTGAAATCTTGTGTTGAATGCATGTTTAGTTTTTTGTATAAGTATTGGAAGATTTATTGCATGCTATTGGATACATTCTTAATTGAAGGAAAGGAAGTCTTCATTCCATTCTTTGTGGTTGCATTCTGTCATTCATGAACCAAGAAGATCAATTTTCTGCTCTATTATTGAGCTATTATAGTTCTTTGTCATCTTGTAAAGAATGCACTTGAAAATTCCATTAAATTGGTATTATTTCTACGATTGAATGCTTCCCAAGTTTAATTATAAATTCCTTATTAATTTTGAGCCATCAGGTGCTGGGTGTATTTCAGGAATAATTTGAAAAATTAGAAAAGGAATTGCTTTGTTTGGGCGCTAGAAACTAGATGAAATTTTAAGTTAAATTAGACTTTTTCTTGTTATAGGTCGGGAGGTTAGAGGAGTTGGTGTAGTCAGGCGGTTGGATCTGCCTAGCCCCTTGTAGTGCAAGTGTCGACAGATCTGGGTTGACCCCGACTAAGGTCAGGGGTCGGGCCACTTGTTGTTAAGCATGCACATCACGGAAGGAGGCCAATCTCGACCTTCCTCAGGGATCATGCCTACCACATGGGTCCACCACGTGAGTGGGTCAAGTTCCACCTAGGTGTCATGATGAAGTGGCGAGGTCTGATTAGCCAATCTTCGAAGGGCCATAACTTTTGATTTGTAAGTTGGATTGAAGCGAAATTTATATTGTTGGAATCATCTTGACAAGATTCATGCAATGATGTTGTTTATTTAAAATGATGGAAAAGTCGAAAAAATTGAAAATTTCAACTCCCATTCCCATGACTATACTTTGGGAGCTGAGCGAGTAAAGTAACAACCTCCTTCTAACTCTGGTTGGGTTTGGGGGTTAGGAGGGGGGTGTTTATAGCAGTCATGTGCATTCCACATAAAGAAGTACTTTACTATACAAATCCATGTCAATGTTTCCGAGACATGCATATCCACCTTGTCAATGTAAGGAATAAAAAATCCATAGTTCATTATTACAATCTCATTAAAGTGCCTTTGTTAGGGCACTTTATATTAGTGACTTCCTATTCCTAGATAACCACTATACTCTACTCAAATCCCATGTCTTGAGTTATTATAGTCTTTCTAAATACAGATCATGACCCTGTTGTAATCCTGTTACAACTTGTCAAAATCTATTATAACACTTGTTATAACCTAATCACATCCCTGTTGTATAACTGTCATGACCTGTTAGAAGACCTATTCAACTTGTCATGATCTTGCCATAATACCCCTTATGTCATAACTACAATATTTTTGTGTCCCTGTCATGACTTATCATAACTTGCTATGGACTTACCATAGACCTATTACATACCTATTATCATCCTATGATAATACTTGTCGTAAACCCTGCATAAGATGTTATAAACCGGTCACAACTTGTGACCAATCCAACTATTGTAACTTATAATGATATTTTCACCTACCCATGAAAAGTTCGTTACAACCTGTAAGGTACTTGACACCTACCTATGATTACTCTACCTGTTGTACCTGTTATAACCTTGTCACCCACCTATGATAAACTATTATAACTTGTAATATACTTGTCACCTACGAGTGACCAATTTGGAACAACCTATTAAAAACTTGTTATTACTTGTAGGAAATGTATTATACCACCTGTATCCTAGTTAAAACACCTATACTTGGTTATACAAATTGTATCCCTGTAATAAAACTTGTATATGATCCTATTACAAAGCCATCATAACTTGTCACAACCCTATGATACCTTGTGCATGAACCTATCTAGGAGCCAAGTGTGCTGCTTTCCTAGTGTTTATCTTGTGTTATTAACCAAATGCTTTAATTATGTAGTCCTTACTGCTCATTTTAGGGCACTTATGCAATAGACAATTTTATACTTATCTATGCTCATAAGCTCTATTATGATAACTTCTCAAGAAATCATATTTATATTTATAACAGTTGATTAGATAGTTGACAAAGCCTTAATCATGCTCCAACTTTGGTTTGTTGACGAAACCCTAATTTACCATTCAAGCAAAACTCCTTACTTAGCTTGTCTACCTTATCTTAATTCATAATTTAATACTACTGATTAAGCAAGAGAATCAACTGTTGTTCCCTTCCAACCATCTCTTGATGTAATATAACAATTTCTTCATGTTGTCATATTAATAAGCATCAATTAATACTATATATATGACAACATCATAAAAAAACACTAAGCTTGTTTATTTCAATGTTGCATTATGCAGTTATAAGGTTTCATGGACATGACCCATATTGCATATGTCCATATCTTAATATGATCACATTACAACATCAAGGTACACTCCTTTCTTGACATTTTAGACTTCCCATTCAGTGGCAAGCCTATTTTTTTTTTTTTTTTAATTATGCCACACACATTATCAACTCCCTGTTACATCTTCTACTTTCACAACCTGCAATCAAGGAACTTTAATATATAATTCTTGTATACTAGCACCATTCTTAAAAATGCAATAGCCAAATATCTTATTGAATCAAGAAATTTCATCTTAAGCAAATCATAACTGCAAAGCTATAACCATTATGGGTAGTATTCACATCATGAGTTCACCAATTTGGGTAGGGCTATGTAAAGTACTAAGTCTAATCCATTTTTCTAAAGTAACAAGACAAACAAATTTGCCTTGTAGACAAAGGAGTAACATCCCTATTATAGCTACAAACTCTTTTGGAAGACCTAGAAAGTCTTATTGTCTTGCAATTGTTCCATCATTGGTATCATGACATCTTCTACCAAAATATTATCCCAATTTTCCTTTACAAAATCCTTTACCAACCAAATAATTCATCCTTATGATGCCAAAGAAGTTGTCTCAAATTACTGATGCAAGGGTATTTAAAAATCCCCACTCAGGTTCTAGGTGTCTTAATTTCATGTTTGAGAAATAGTTGAGTGTCATTATTTTTGTTACAATAAATTAGAGAAAAAATAATAATTAAAAATTAGATCTTTTGTTAAGGATTAGTCAAGTATGAATTTGTTAATAATTTAAAGAAAACAAGTAAGATAGGTTATGGGTAGTTTATCATAGATCTTTGGGGGAAATCTAAAAAGAACTAAAAAAAATTCAGTTTGAGAAATCCATTTTTTCTGAATAAAATAAGTGCCTTCTATTATGCTCCTTAGTGTTATATTTAGAAATAAAGCTTTGTATTAATAATACAAATAGCTTACAAACTTGTTGGGAATACATTTCTTTTAATTTTTAGTTATTTAACCCTATAATGTCATTGAACATGTAATTTGGTTAACACGTTGAAGGGTGAGAGCATAAAACATTTTAAACTCAAGAGAAAGAAGATACATGTCGTATTTATGATCCCCACAACCCAATGAAGTTGTGGACCCCTACATCAGAGCGCTCTGATACCTTAGACACCATTCTACCATTTAAACACATAGCATATTTAAGGTAATATATATTCTTTGGCATTATCTTGGGTTGGAATCGATCTTGAAGTGCACCTGGTGTATTGTCAATGTAAACCATGGAGGAAGAGTTGGGACTGATATACACAAAACGAAGTTAAATCATAAAAAACAACAAAATATTCACCTACAAGTATTCTTGTTCACCCTGTGGTGTTCTTGTTACCATAGTTCAATTGCTGTTCTATGTGTAGACTTCCTTTTCATTTAACAAAGCATTTTTCAGACCCTGTTTTCTGTGTTAGAGGAAATGTTCTAGAATGAATTGTTTTCACTATAAAAGAGAGATTAAACCCCTGTGCACCTTCTATAAGGGATTATAACAAAATTTAGGTTATCTGAAGAGTAAGACACACCTTCCCCTGCACCATTTAGTGCTATCAAAGTGAGTTGTAGTTGGAGTTTGCAGTTGACAACAAGGTGATTCCCTAGTAACACATATTTCATTAAAATTAGAAAACAATTATTACAAGGACATCACTATAATTTATTTTTTTGGTTATTTTGAAATTCTAGATCACTATTTAATTCCAAATTTAATGAAATATGTGTTTCGTGATTGTTGTGCAATATAAGGCACTCAGGATCGGAAGAGGTTGAGGTGGACATGGAAGATACCACCAACCCACAGCTAATGCAGAGCTACTGGAAGAAGTAATACTTTTGTGAGAAAGGATGGAGGCTATTAAAGTAGTCAGCCAACGAGATCCTGAACTTGGGGATGCCAATGAACCAAAAGAGGAATCTTCTGAATAAAAAGGAAGAGCAACAAAAGAAACTATAGAAATAAGGGTTCTTAAATCTAATTGAAGTTCTAGTTCAAGGCCAAAAATTAAGATTTAGACATATGGGGGGGGGGGGGGAGGGGTGAGGCGTTGGAACCAGAGGAGTTGATCGAATAGATAACCACCTTGGAAAAATATTTTAATTATGAAGAATTTAGTGAAGACAAGCAAGTGAAATTTTCTATTGCAAGGTTGAGAGGACATACAACCTTATGGTGGGATGGGTTGCAGGAGGAAAGGAGGCACAAGAACAAAGAAAATATCAAAAGCTAGAGCAAAATGATGGAGAATCTAAAAGGTAAGTTTCTACCCAAATATTATGAGTTGATGTTGTTTAGAAAAATGCAAAATTTGAGACAAAAACTAATGACAGTAAAAGAATACATGGAGGAATTCTACAAGGTAAACATCAGGGAAGGTTATATAGAAGATACCCCTAAGAGAGTTTCTAGATATATCAATGGGCTGAGGTTTGACATACATGATGAAATAAGTTTGTTGTCATTGAGGTCTGTGGAGGATGCACATCAGGTTGCATTAAAGGCTAAGGAAAAATTGGTGAGAAAGAGCTAAGACAAAGGTAGAAGTATGACAAGAGGAAGAGGACAGTAGAAAGGGAACAAGCATGCTGAAACTAGTGATTATGGGTAGCAGTAACAAGAAACCCGAACTAATGATTTTAGAGGTAGAGGATCCTCTTCAAAAGGAAGGGGAAAAGGAAGAGATAATCAAGTTGAATGTTACATATGTGGCAAGTTAGGATATAAGTCATGGAATTGTCTGAAAAATGCTATAAAACAAAGATATGTACACGTGGTACAAACTAAAAATGAACTAAAGAAGATGAAGCACAGGTTGAAGTCCTAGAAACCAGAGAAGCCCTATTGATGAAAAGAGCCTTGTTGAAGCCAAGTAAAGAAGTGTGTGAGCCACCTCAAAGAAGGAATCTATTCCAGACAATATTTAAGGCAAAAGGTAAGTGTTGTAAATTAATTATTGATAATGGAAGCACTGATAATTTAGTCTCTGTAGAAATGGTAGACAAGTTGGGGTTGGAAAGGATGCCACATCCTACCCCATACAAAGTTTCTTGGCTACAGAAAGATCAACAAGTATTGGTAAATGAACAATGAAAAGTTGAGTTTCAGATTTGAGGATATAATGACCAAGTTCTATTGACATTATGCCCATGGATATTTGTAATGTGCTACTTAGAAGACCTTGGAAATATGATCAGAATGTAATTTATGATGGCAGAAAAAACACCTACACATTTGAGAAATATGGTAAGAAGCACACCCTCATGCCCTTGAAGGAAGAACAAGATGAAGTACAAAACACTCCCAAGGTGTTGTTGGTTAGTAGGAGGAAATTCTTGAATCAAATCTAAGAAGAAGAGGTAAACTTCACTTTGATTACAAAACCCATAGTTATTTTGAAAAACACAAGGTTAAATGATTTTCCAATTGAAGTTCAGAAATTATTGAATGAATATGCTGATATTGTAGTAGATGACTTACTAAATGAGTTGCCACCAATTCGAAGCATAAGCCATCATATAGATTTGATTCTGTGAGGGAGGTTGCCAAACAAGGAAACCTATAGAATGACACTAGTATAGAATGAAGAAATCAGAAAACAAGTGGAACAATTGTTGGAAAAAGGATTGATCAGGGAGAGTTTGAGCCCATGTGCCGTACCTATAGTTTTGAGCCCAAAGAAAGGTGGAGAGTGGAGAATGTGCACCAACTCCAGAGCCATAAACAATATTACTATCAGGTATCAATTTCCTTTGCCATGTATTGATGATTTGATGGATTGTATAAGTGGTGCCAAATATTTTTCAAAGATTGATTTAAAAAGTGAATATCACTTGATTAGAACAAGGGGAGGAGAAAAATGGAAAACCACCTTTAAAACTAATGAAGGATTGTACAGATGTTTGGTCATTCCTTTTGGTTTGACTAATGTGCCTAGTACATTCATGAGACTTATGAATGAAGTCCTTAAAGAGTTCATAGGAAAGTTTGTAATTGTATACCTTGATGATATCCTGGTGTTTAGTCAAACAAAAGAGGAACATTTGAGGCACTTAAACTTGGTTCTGAAGAAGTTGCATCAAGAAAAGATTTTGATAAATCTGAAGAAGTGTTATTTTATGAAAACAAAATTAACTTATTTAGGATTTGTAATTTCTCAAGAAGGCCTGAAAATGGATCCAAAGAAATTACAAGCCATCCAAGGGTGGTCTTCTCAAAGAAATATTTTCGAAGTCAGGAGTTTCCATGGGTTAGAAAGCTTCTATATGAAGTTTATCAAAAATTTTAGTGGAATATCTGCGTCAATAGTTGACACCATCGAGAAGGAAAATCAAGCTTTTAGGTGGACAACAAAAATTGAAGAAAGTTTTTATTTGTTGAAGAAGAATATTACTAAGAAGCCTATATTATCTCTTCCAGATTTCAATAAAGTGTTTCAAGTTAGGTGTGATGCTAGTGACAATGCAATAGGGGTTGTTCTTAGCCAAGATGAGAAACCAATGGCCTACTTCAGTGAGAAATTAAATGAAGCAAAGAAGAAGTACTCCACATATGACAAGGAGTTATATGCAATCATCCAAGCTCTGAAGAAATGGAGGCATTATCTTATGCCTAAGGAATTTGTCTTATATAATGATAATCATGCCTTGAAATTTGTTACCAAACAAGAAAAAATAAATAAAAAACATTCTAAATGGGTAAAATTTATGCAAAAGTTTCCATTTGGTTTGAAACATATTAGTGGAAGTACTAATAAAGTTTCCAATGGTTTGAGCAGAAGATGTCTACTTTTGTAGGAGTTTCAAGTGAAGGTATTGGGATTGGATCATATCAAGGAGTTGTACAAAGATGATGTTGATATTTAGAAGTCTTAGGAGGTATGTTAGAATCCAATAAGCAGAGATATGAGTCCTTGGATTGACAATATGATACAATAATGGATGTTGTTTAAGGGATGCAAATTGTGCATACCACAAGGTCTAGTGAGGGATAATTTACTACAAGAAAAACATAATGGAAGATTGGTAGGGATTTTTGGAACTGACAAAACATATGCTCAACTGAGTACTCATTATTTTTTGGCCTAGAATGAGGGATGATGTCGAGAAGTTTGTGAAGGGATGTAAAATATTCCAACATGCTAAAGGAAAACATCAAAACACTAGGTTGTCTCATCCACTACCCAGATCGACCATGGTATGTAGTAAGCATGAATTCATTTTAGGATTTCCTAGAAATCAAAGATTCAATGATTGCATATTTGTTGTAATGGACAAATTTTCAAAGATGACACATTTTATACCTTGTAACAAAACAAATGATGCAACACACATTGCAAATCTATTTTTTAAGGAGGTAGTAAGACTACATGGTCTTCCTACAAGTATAGTTTCTGACAGGGACACAAAGTTTGTTGGACACTTTTGGTAGACATTGTGGAAGAAGATAGGAAATAAAATTAGTTTCATCTCAGCCTATCACATTCAAATGGATGACCAAACCAAAGTAATTAACAGGATTTTTGGAAAACTATTGAGAAGCTTGACAAGTGAGCATCCACGTCAATGGGATCAAGTCCCTTTGCAGGCCAAATTCGCTTACAATGATTCTCCAAATCGATGTACTAAGTTCAACCCATTTAAAATTCTTTATGGAATACACCCATGAGGATTTTTTGAACTCATGGATTTGGGAAAATTAGGACTAAGAAGCACTAATGGGGAATACTTTGCTACAACTATGCAATCTTTTCATGAAGAAATTAAAGAATTACTATAGGAAAACACTCAAAAGTATAAAAATAAGGAAACTTTGAAGAGGAGGGATGCTAATTTTGAAGAAGGATATCTAGTGTTAACACATCTATGTAAGGAAATATCTCCTAAGAAAGAATATAACAAACTCAAACTGGAAAAGATCGGACCATAAATTTTTTTGAGGAATTTCTCAGCAAATGCTTATGAGATTGAACGTCCAACCGAAATGGGGATATCTCCTATCTTTAATGTAGCGGATTTGTACCCTTATGTTGAAGATAACTTAGAAATACCAATAGTTGAACTAGATAATGACAAGGACCAGCAAGCCAAATGGATGAAGCAATTACCTACAGGCAAGCCAATGCAAATGGAGAATATTTTGGACAAGAGTAGTGAAGAAAACCTAGGGCAAAAAGTACTACAAATACCTAGTCTAGTGGAAAGGTCACCCTATTGAAGATGCTACTTGGGCGTCTGCTGCAATTATACAGAAAAGTAACAAAACACTTGAAGACCCCATGGACGAGAGTCCATTAATCATTTTTGTTCCCTAGAATTCTGATGGAGGGGCATTTAAAAATCCTCACTCAGATTCTAGATGTCTTAATTTCATGTTTGAGATATAGTAGTCTGTCATTATTTTTGTTATAATAAATGAGAGAATATATATATATAAGAATTAGTCAAGTATGAGTAAGTTAGATTACGAGTAGTTGATCTTAGATCTTTGGGGGATGTGTAAAAAGAACTCAAAAAAATTTAGTTTTGGGTTTTTTAGGGGGGAGAATGAAAGAAAAAGAAATCTAAAGTGGTTTTACAAGTTAGTGAGGGAAAATCGACTTAGGAAAGAACCTGTATAATTTATTTTCCATGATTCAGTCCGAGAAATCCATTTTTCTGAATGAAATAAGGGCCTTCTATTAGTTCCATAGTGTTCTGTTCAGATATCAAGCTTTATATTAATAAAACGAATAACTTACAGACTTGTTGGCAATACATTTCTTTTAATTTTTATTTATTTAATCTTGTAGTGTCATTGAACATGTAATTGGGTGAACATGTTGAAGGGTGAGAGCATAAAACGTTTTAGACTCAAGAGAAAGAATATATAAATCATATTTATGATCCCCACTACCCACTAAAGTCGCGGATTCCTGAATCAGAGCACTATCACCCCTTAGAAAGAATTATGTCATCTAAAAACTTAGCATATTTAAGGTAATATGTATTCTTTGGCATTATACTAGGTTGGAATCTATCTTGAAGTGCACCTGGTGTATTGTCAATGTAAACCATGGAGAAGAGTCAAGACTGATATACACAAAATGAATTGAAAACATAGAAAATTGCCAAAATATCACCTACGGGTATTCGTGTTCACCATATGGTGTTCCTATGACCATAGTTCAATTCATGTTTCGTGTGTAGACTTCTTATTCACTGAACAAAGCATTTTCCAGATCCTATTTTCTATGTTGGAGGAAAGGTTATAGAATGAATTGTTTTCACTGTACAAGAGAGATTAAATCCCTGTGCACCTTATATAAGGGATTATATCACAATTTATGTTGCCTGAAGAGTAAGGCACATATGCCCTTACACCACTTATGCTTGGTTAAATTAGTACTCAGGAATCCTATCCTAAGTTTCTTTCTTTTCTTTTATTCAATAGCTAATTTATAACTTTTTATCCTTGTAGCTTCTCGTGAGATTTCCCCCCAAAATGATCACCTGATTTAAATTATAGGTTTGCCACGATGTTCTCCACATCAATAGCTTTATATTATCTATTCAATTATAAATTCAATTACATGGGCCAAAATTTATTCCATCCAAAAGTTTAGCATGCTAAGCACAATTTTCTTCTCATACCTCTTGTGGGTTTCTTTTGAATTTTCTTTGGACTTTTGACTATATCCCAAAATTATATATTTATCGCTACATTCTCTTCATAAATATCTTTCTATTTACTTTCCCATTTCTATTAATGGGGCTAAAATTTATGCCCTTGGAAACCTCAGCTTATTAAGCCTCTTTTTACCCTTTAAAACTCCTATAACCTTTTTTTGGAATTTTAACATAATTTTTCCCTCAAACCAAAATTATGGGTTGGTAGTTGTATTCTTCTCAGAAACATTTTTTTTTTTACTATTCATAGGACATCATGAATCACAAGTGAAAATATATGACCCTACAAAGTTTGGTATTTCTTTGCCCAAGCCTTTAGCTGTTTTGAGCCCATGTTGTTATCAAATTTGGTGCTCGTGTGTCGTAAAACTTATTGACTTCCCTCAAATTGCTTGTATGAGCCTATATACATCACTCATGATGTCATATGCCATGTGGATTACATGGTCCTCCACCTCATCAGTCACATCAACACTTGTTCATGTCACCCGATGCTCCCATGGCTGATTATCTCAACCCTTATGCCACATACATGTCCATGTCACCTGGTAATCTTGTGGCCAATGAGTGGCATGACCTTGTGGGGACTCCACGTACTCTGGCTATATATAATTAAAACTATAAAATATTATATATAATATTACCCTAACACCCCAGTAGATCCATGACCATCTCGAAAGAAACTAATATAACAAAGAGGATTGAATAGTGGGGCCCACAACAAACTCCA
This sequence comes from Pinus tabuliformis, assembly GCA_031772625.1. Lineage (NCBI taxonomy): Eukaryota > Viridiplantae > Streptophyta > Pinopsida > Pinales > Pinaceae > Pinus > Pinus tabuliformis. The sequence goes on from CM062805.1 coordinate 788,821,556, forward strand.
ACAACATTTAGAAAAAATATTATTATATATTTGACCCGCAATGGATTAAAATTTTTGATGCTATAGGGATAATCTATGGTGGGGATTCAATAACACCCACCCCCCTACGTGACGTCGACAAGGAGGGAGAGGGGGTCTACTATCCCAGTTCTAGATCCCCCATCTAATGGCCAATAATCAATGACTCCATCCAAAGGTATGTGGGGGTGGGGGTACCCCTTTGACATCACCTAAGAGAGCCGAGGGGGGATGGTCTTCTGTTAGGGTTCCACCCTCTTCTGGCACAATTCCACTTCCATATTTCACCCTTAGGAAATGTTCGACCTCTGATAGAAAATTGTTCCATCAATTGACAAAAAACTTCTATCATTTGATGTCCCTCAAAATTTCATCATCATCGTGTGTTGTTCTATCACGTCATGGCCCTTCCCGCGCCTTGCCTTTGTGGCCTATGACCCTACTTTCATTTCATGTTATTTGACTCTACAACATTGATTAATCAACGTTCGTGGCTTAAGGCCCATGACGGTTCCTCCTATAACCCTTCAGCATAACACCACCCGGAGAGCCTTTCAATGTAATTTTGAACTGTGAACCTTCTAACAATGCTTCGAATATCCTTGAGCTTCTGAACTAGTTCAAGCTTCTGAACCACTTTGTGGAACAAAAATTCAATGCACTTAGTGGGGAAGGGTAGGGATTCCACCCTGGAACCTTGACCCCATTTAATATATATTTATATTATATTTTTAAAATAATACAAATAAAAACTCCTTATACTCCAAGCATAATCCCTACACACAAATTTTAGTTGTTTGGGGCTAAAACTGGAAATTATTCCTCAATTGTTTTTGTTATTGCACATATTTAATCTATCAGAGTCTTTCCTAGAACCTATGGTCTTTTACGGGGTGAATTTTTAGCATTTCCACCACTGGGAAATTCATCAAACAATTTGTGGAAAACCTGAAATTTCTCATTCTACGTCCCAAATCTAGCCCAACCAATGTTGTAAACTAAGCTCTGATACCACCTTGTAACATCCTCGACCCCTAGCTGGGCAACACTAGCACAACCACACTAATAAGTACTGCCATTTATCAGCAAAAGCCTCATAACCCCAGTACAATCTTCAAAACCCTGGCTCATATCCAAAGCCCCTTTTACCACACCAGCCCACAACTAGTCCTTTGTAACCATTTAATACACCGTATAACTATCAATTTGACTATACCAATGCTACCATGTTATGTACCTATTTCTTGCATCAATTTATAAATTGCATATCTTCATGCATAATTAGGAAATACCCAACCATTATGTACCATGTATTATTTAGCATTCATTCCCATATTTAACCAACTATTTAACATATTAGAGAATACAAAGATAACCGAATACACATATACCTAATACCAAACCCTAACTAGGGTTCAGAGGCATAATCATATAAATAGATAAATATTATGCTTAACAGATAACATATAATATAATATGCTTGACATTATACCCAATAAATACACCAAATACCCAAATTAGGGTTTATCATCAGAACACATAGACACACATAAAAGTACACACAAAAAATATCATAACAAAGTGAATAATTATTTGTATAAAATGTGTAACTGGCTATGGGTGTAGAGCTATAACTAGGGTCTCTCACACCACCAATTATCCCACATTATTAAGTCAATCCGGGATCGTTTGGTTCTTGCAAGGAGTAACTCAATCCGAGGCTGTTCTGTCCAAGTAGTGCTCGGCAGTATAGCGTTCTAATAACTTGAAAGGAAACAAACACTAAGCTGTAACTAAACCAATTCAGGAAATGAAATCACACAAGGCAGATGATCAGTCAAGGGTATGGAACCAATAACCCTTCCCTTTAGAAACTGATAAAGAAAGAAAACCAAAGCATGGGCTTATAGGTCAGGGAGCTAGGCAGCGTCTTGCTGGGCTCACGACAGCCTTAGGCCTGCTATCACACAAAAGCAATAAAGGCAAATTGGCGAAAGTAAACTGGAACAGCAATTCTTAGAATGGAACAGCAGTAGTGAAATGGAACAACAAACTATCATAAACCGGAAACGTCAATCATATAAAATGGAACAGCAAACTATCATAAACCGGAAACGTCAATCATATAAAATGGAACAGCAAACCCAATTGGAACAGCAACCCAAATGGAACAGCAAATCCAAATGGAACAGCAAATCCAAATGGAACAACAAACCTAAAAGGAACAGCAGATCTAAAAGTATGTACACGGTCTATACTACTGCAGCAATCCGAGAGTAATGTGTGATGTGACTGTGTTTCTGAACAAGATAATATTATCTTCGAGCCTCACAAATACTTATTTCATATGAATCCAATGATAACATTCATCCCAATATCTTGCTGTAGAAATGCAATTCGAATAGATTCAGTTTGTGTAATACAGAGACGTGAATTAAAGAACTTATTCAGATTTCGAGTATTAATTAAGAAACATAGTCTATCAGAACAAAGAGATATCGAATTACTGTAATGAAAGAAATATGCAAACCACACAAATCACCGTATGATACAACAACGAGTGACCGTCGGAGCTGGGCCCTTGGCTACGATGGTACACTGCTTAGAGTTACATCAGATGTAGAAACAAAGTGAACACCAAATCCTTTATATTGCTTGCATTAACAAAAGTGTACAAAATCAGATCTTACAAAAGCTCAGTGATCAAAATCGTTCTGAGTTTTTAATTAATTAACAGTCGTCCCCCACGCTCGGTGGCGTGGTACCTTTATATAACAGAAATGACGGAGATGTCTAGATACAAAAGATAAACTTAAAGCAGCGATCCCTCAAGATCGAAGATCCTGAGGGATTCGCTATTCGTTCGGGTCTCCTCTTTCCTTCTTGCGTTCTCCGTCACGATATCCTGCGTCCTTTTCCTGGGTTATTCGGCTCCAATTTTGCTTGATCTTGTCCGCATCCGGTTCCCTGTCGACGGGGCAGCAGTTACTTTCCTTGCGCTTCTCGTTTTTGCTCGATAATCCCCTATTTCCGCGTCCTTCTGCATAGAAAACATCGATTATTAGTAATTAAGCTTCGTTTGCCCATTTTCACACATTTTACCAAAACCCTTATGTTTTTAGGCTCAATATGCAGAAAAGATTAGAAATAGTATTGAAAAACCACTAGATTACTTATCAAAAAGCATACCTTCCAGGTGCTCCACACACCCCCCTGCTTACCCTGTTTCATGTCCTCATGAAAACGTTGTAATTGACATGCAGGGCTGTGAGAGAGTAGGCCGGAGAAGGGATCTCTCGAAGAGGCCGACAACCATGATTAGCAACTAGATGGTCAAAGAACTGGTCTAACTGATCTGCAGGCATCTCATATAGAGCCTGATATCCAGGTGCAGGATGCCAAACAATTGGACTGCGAAACCGATATCCCAACCAAAATGGGCCTGCTCGCAGAATCCGTTCCCCATAGAGACTCAATCGACTGGCAGCCAATTCAAAATTCTCAAAGTTAAAGGGTTCCCTGAGCTGGATGTTTGGGTTAGAGGTTCGGTATCGAAACTTTGCAGCATGGAAGGCCTGGTCTTTAATAGTCAGGAAATACTCCAGACCATTTCGGATCAAGTCTTCATGCATGGGACCTAATATCTTCATGACACCTGGGATCCTCATCATACTCCTATGCTCTCTCCATAATGCTGCTGGGTCCCTAGGTTCAGCTCGTACCCAAAGGTCTAAACTATTTTCTTGCCTCTGAAAGATGTTGTAAGCTTTAAACCATTTTAACTGATTCACCCCAAATGAGATAAAGGCTTGAAATTGTATATCGCCAACGAAAGGGCCAGGATTCAAATCAGTTTCCTGGTCTAAGACAAGGTTGTGCAAATAGAATTCACATAACAATCTTTGAACTTTAACTCCATAGTGCTTGCAGCAATCTATAAAATCATTAACAGTGTTGATATGGATGGGTGCTCCTGCCCTAACAGCTTTTATTTTTAATCTCAAATAACGTTCAAGCAAAAATAAAGCATAATTTTTAGCAGGGGCTCTACAAGTCAAAACATCAGTATACAAGGAACACAAGGTGTCCATCTGCTTAACAACACTATCTAGTCGACGAGTTACCTTAGCAACCTTTTCCTGCTCCTTCTGCCATCCTTCAAAGGCCTGGCTTTCAGACTGACTGATATTTCGAAGTTGCTGTTGGAGCTCCTCATATCTTTCCTTGGGGACCGTCTGTTCTCGCAACTGCTCGGCCTCCTGCTGGGCTTCCTTCATCATTTTATGCAAGGTCCTGGTTTTCGGGTCTTTCTTCCAGGCAGCCGTAGGAGCTGGAAGTTTAACCTGGACTTTCCTATTGCGTTGTTTCGAATTTAGGACCCGAATTACACCCGAGGGGGGTGTTTCCGTTTGAACCTCTTTGCTATCCGTCTCCTTTTTGATGCGAACAAAGGGTTGGTGTGGTCTTCCTACCACCGGAGCCTCTTGCTGTTCCATTGGAATGTCCATTCGTTCCTCCGGGCCAGATGGAACAACAGTTTCTATTGGAACAGCACCCTGTTCCTCATTAACATTCGGAACAGCGGACTGTTCCTCAACAGTAGGTCTCCTGATGGGGTTTCGTCCTTCAAAATGAACCCTAACCCTCGGGGTTCTTGCTGCCGTGGTCCTTTTCTTTTGCCTTGCAGTTTTTTGTATTCTCAGACTGGCTTTCAACATTCTGATTTGTTGCCGAAGTTTGGCTATCGTGCCCAGCATCCTCTGGTGCTTCTTCTTCAATTTTGCAATTTCCCTAGCCTCGGCAGAGGGTTTGGCCTTTAATTTTACTCCTTCTTCCTCTCCCGGAACATCTTCCGGTGCCCTGGGGACAGATTGTCCCGAATTGATGTCTTCTGCTTCATTACCGGGCAGGTTTCCTTCCCCTGCTTCTTCTGCATGCCCTTCTTCAGGTAATTCTTCTTCTGCGGGACCGTCAGGGATGCCCCCTGGACTGGAGGCTTGGCCGTATTCTCCCATGTTGGCCAGAACTGCTGCCAATTCCTCTTCTCCTGGATGGTCTTGCAACGGGCTACCCATAGATTGTGCATTTTCTTCCTCAATTCCTTCTCCTGGCTGGTTAGTTCCAGCCTCTAATTGCTCAGCATTTCCTTCGGGTAATTCGCCTTCCTCTTCCGAAGGTTCGTCCTCGATTTCGATTGGTTGGGTCATAGTTTTATGAATCTTTTCCAACCTTCCCCTTATTCGAACCAATCGAGCTGACTTCCTCGGTCTTTCAGGCAGGTTGGGAGTGCCAACAGGTTCTCTAGGTTCCTCTGGTCGTTCCGGCGTATCGGAGGATCGCTTCCGTTTCGACACAGCCTGTTTTTCTGCCGCCGACTTCTTACGTTTCTCTGATTGTTCCAGCGTGCTAGAGGACTGCTTTCGTTTTGAAACAGCCTGCTTTTCTGCTGTTGGCTCCTTGTGTTCTTCTGAACGTTCCAGTGTGCTGGAGGTTCGAGGTAAAGCCAGTCCCATTTTGACTGTTTCAACCAATTCCTCCCAAGTGTCTTGTTGTTGGGCAAGACTGTGGCTTATTATGAGCCGAATCAGTCCATGGTGGCTAACAACCATCTCTGTGTGCTGAGCTTTCTTCAAACTTCGGGCCGCATCATGTAATAATGAATTTAAGAAGGCAGGGAGATTTACAGAGCATTTTCCCTTCAAAACAGCTAGAAGTTTTAAGTGACGAGCCCTTACCACATCCTTCCTCCCCTCGCAGGTGATATAGCTCTGCACTATTTTCGCCAGCTCGGTCGAGGGTTCCCCCAGTGTCGTCGGCAGAACTCCTTTCCCTTTGACCGTCAGACTTTGGCCTTCGCTTTGGAAAATTTCCATTGCTTTCTGCAGTCTTTCCTTCTTCAGCTCCCATCTGGGTCCAACAGCTGGTAATCCTGAGGTTTCTGCAATGATGTCCTCCGTGACTTCTATCCGCTTTCCTCCGACTATAGAGTGGTTTTCCTGCAGATTTTGCAGGAATTCCAACGCTACAGCCTCGTTCGATTCTTGCAGGCGGTTGAAATAATTCAACCATCCTGCATTTTCCAGAATTTCGCGTGCAGCATCAGACGCGATCAGCTTGTGCGGTTCTCTTCGGATTGTTTTCCCGCCCATAGCTTACTCTCAGAAATGAACTTGGGAATGGAACAGCAACTGTCCGCAGTATTTACCGAACAGAGAGGATACTCGATGCTATTTTAGGAAGGATTTTCGCAGAGCATGCATCAAAGAGAAAGATCGTGGGTGGCAGTCCGTAGAATGAGATCATCATACCGTTAAATCGTGTTGTTATTTTGCCCGAATGATGTGCAGCCACGTAACCATTGGAGTAATGAGGTCACCTCCCCCCCCCGCGATCTGATAGGCTGCCCCCAGCCGTCAAAGAGAGGAGCAGCAGCCAGTCGGGAGTCAAATCATAAAGTACAGCAGATGGAAATTATGCCATGTTGCAAAAAGACAGTGAAGTACCGAAATCGAGGCAGAAAAATGGATCGCTTTTAAGATAAGCCAGTGTGATATAATGAGGAACCGAGGGTTGGACGTCTGTCAACCGTACGAAGTCTTCAGTAGTCATTGTCAATTCCGTTGCCATGATTGGTGATAATACTCATGCGATAATTATATCAGGGTGTGACATATGATACATGCAAAGGAAATAAAAGACAAACAGACTTAATATCATACTTGTTGGTGTAAATATTACGACTCCAATGCCATTAACAGAGCTCTGCTGCCAACAGATGTTCATAACCTTGGCAAAGTTGTTTATCTCACCCTCCGGAACCATTATCCTTTGTGTATGTACTGAAGAGTGCTTCGTCAAAATGCAGGCCATTATGCTGGCTTGGTGACCAGATAACCATAATGCCATTCACAAGGTAGGCACGAAACGTGGTCAGGCCGGCTCGTGATGAGACCTCCTGTTCCAAGGTTTGCTTGTTATTTTTCCTTTGGACCATATCCCTGGTGTGGTGGCCGTAATGGGAATGCCACTTCGCTTCCATCCTTATGATCATGGTAGGCTGGCTCTGAATGAGACCCCCTATCCTGCATTTGACGATTTCATATCTTTATTTTTATTTTTTCTTTTGTTCTTCTTTTGCAGCACACTTCTTTTTCTTTGTTCAATTACACATAAGGGTGGCTCCGCACTCCTTAAGAGCGGGGAATGGTGGAAGAAGTCTTACAATTCCAATAGACAGATATAAATGTTTGCTCATATTCCTCAATGATGATCAAGGAAGTTTTTAGGGAAATCGACATGATAAAAATTGCCAAACCATGGTTCAGGAACAAGATAATGACAGTAAAGACGAAAGTTAGTGTCGCTCCTCTTATCTTCTTATATCTGCTGACTGTTAAAACAATAGCGATTTATGATATGCAGGTTTCGGTATAACATGCTTTTAAGTTCATTGCATAATGTCATTGCTATATCTAAAGGATTTAGGAGAGCATAATCGCAAGACGTCCAAATAGATGGTGTCTGAGCATGTGGATGATTCGTCTTGCGGAAAATAGCGGAATTAAAGACATTCTGCATCTTTGAAAAAAAAGGAATATGTGAGTGCTGTTCCTTTTTGCAAAGGAACAGCAAAGCACAAAGAGTGTTGTTCCTTTTTGCAAAGGAACAGCAACACGGGCTGTTCCTTTTTGCAAAGGAACAGCAAAAATCCACACGGGCTGTTCCTTTTTGCAACGGAACAGCAAAGCCCAAAAAGTGCTGTTCCTTTTCGTAAAGGAACAGCAAAAACCAAAAGTGCTGTTCCTTTTCGCAAAGGAACAGCAGAACGAAAAAGTGCTGTTCCTTTTCGCAAAGGAACAACAAAAATTCCAAAATGCCAAAACGTTGTTCCTTTTTGCAAAGGAACAGCAAAAATTCCAAAACACAAACATGCTGTTCCTTTTCGCAAAGGAACGACAAAATAAAAAGTGCTGTTCCTTTTCGCAAAGGAACAGCAAAGCAAAAAGTGCTGTTCCTTTTCGCAAAGGAACAGCAAAAGCAACAAGTGTTGTTCCTTTTTTACAAAGGAACAACAAAACACCAAAAGTGCTGTTCCTTTTAAAAAGGAACAGCAAAATCAAACGGGTGCTGTTCCTAAAAAAAGGAACAGCAAAATCAAACCAGTGCTTAACCAAAACACTACAAACAAAAGATGAAAAGAACATATGTACAGGATCTTATGTACAAATTACGAAAAACAAATTGCTTAAGTTATGGGTGAGGAAGATTTCACTTCCTCTCCTAGGATCTCCAAATCAGTATCTTGCTGAAGCTGTTGACAAAAGGATTCCCGAGTAAGGGGTCTTCGATAGAGACGAACTCGGTGGCCATTTACTTTGAACGTATGTCCAGAACCGTCAATCGTGGTCAGAGTGAGGGTCCCATTGTCATGCACCTTCTGGATCTCATATGGTCCTAGCCAGCGAGTCTGGAGTTTCCCCGGGAAGTCCTGGAACCGAGAATCGTATAACAGAGCCCAGTCTCCTTCATGGAAGACTTTATTCTTTATAAGTGCATCGTGCCACTTAGCTCGCTGCTGTTGGATTAATGCTGTGTTTTGTAATGCAGAGAGCCTAACCTCATCCAATTCGTTGATTTGTCGTAGTCGATTGATCTGTGCCTCATTCAGATCTAGGCCGACCTCTTGTGCAGTTCGTAGTGTTTGGATCTCAAATTCGATAGGAAAAATTGGTTGTTTCCCAAACACCAATTGATAAGGTGAATAGCCTGTCGTACTTCTCCATGTGGTTCTATAAGCCCACAGAGCTTCAGGTAGCCGAGCAGCCCAATCACGCCTGTGTGATGCGATGGTCTTTGTTAAGATCGACTCAATTATCTTGTTACTGTTTTCTACTTGTCCATTTGCCTGCGGATGGTAGGGGGTAGTAATCTTATGTTGGATATGATAATTGTTAAGTGTTGCAGCTAGTTTGTTTCCAACAAATTGTGGTCCACCATCTGTAATCACTTCTCTTGGAAGTCCGTAACGTACAAACAAATGGAACAAAAATTGTATTACCGAATCTTCTGTAGCCCTAGCTAATGATTCAGCCTCAACCCACTTAGTAACATAGTCTGTTGCTACCAAGATGTATGTCCTTTGGTTTGAGGGTGGATTAATGGGTCCGACGAAATCGAGAGCCCATCGTTCAAATGGCTCAATAACCAGTTGTGGTCTCAGAGGCATTTCATCAGCTTGACCAGGTTTTCCTGCTCGCTGGCAGCTATCACAGGCCTGCACAAATTTTTTCGCGTCCTTAAAGATTGTGGGCCAATAGTACCCTGCCTGTAGTATCTTATGTGCTGTTCTCTTGTCGGCAAAGTGCCCCCCGCATGGTCCACTGTGACAAGCCTTTAAGATGTCTAGGATCTCATCCTCTCGAATACACCTTCTGATTTGCATGTCTGCCCCTGTATGAAATAAATGGTCTCCAATCCACGAAAATCGTGTGCTTTTTTGAACAATTTGTTTTCGTTCCTGAGGGGTTAGGTGTTTGGGTAACTTACCCACTGCAAGGTAATTGGCGACGTCAGCATACCAGGGTGTGCGAACGGCAATGGAAAACAGATGTTCGTCAGGGAATTGATCTTCCACGGCTGCTGCTTCGCTTGATTTGGGTATTCTTGAGAGGAAGTCGGCTACAGGGTTCTCCTTGCCGGGTCGATCCTTAATTGTGATGTCAAACTCCTGCAACAGGATCAACCATCGAGTTACTCTAGCATTCGTGACAGGTTTGTTTGCTAGATATTTAATAGCAGAGTGATCTGTATATAACACAACAGGGTAACCTGTAATATAATGCCTAAATTTATTAACAGCATGGATTACAGCCAAAAATTCCTTTTCAGTAACAGTATAATTGAGTTCGGCAGAGGATAAATTCTTGCTAATATAGTAAATAGCGTATGGCTTCTTATCCTCTTCTTGTCCTAGGACTGCACCGATTGCTGTATCCGAGGCGTCCGATGAGATCTGGAATGGCAGATTCCAGTTTGGTCCTCGAAGGACTGGAGCAATTGACAGCAACTTTTTCAATTCTCTAAAAGCCTGGTCGCATTTATCTGTCCACAAAAAATCGACATTACCTGTCAGAGCATACAGAGGTGCTGCAATCCGTGAATAATGTTCTATAAAACGTCTGTAATATCCGGAAAATCCAAGAAAACTACGTACCTCTGTTTGAGTAGTGGGGGTAGGGATGAGCAAAAGAATCTGAATTTTAGCAGGGTCTACCTGGATACCAGCTGCTGAAATGTAGTGCCCTAGGATGATTCCTTCCGTCATCATCATGTAGCACTTCTCGTGGCTGAGGCAGAGTCTGGTAGCAATGCAGCGTTGTAAAACTTTTTCCAGGGTATCCAGAGCTGGATCAAATTCATCCCCATATGGTGTGAAGTCGTCCATATACACCTCAAGTCCATCGTTTATTAGATCTGCAAAAATACTGAGAATAGCCCTTTGAAATGTAGCAGGGGCGTTACATAGGCCGAAGGGTAATACACGATAGGCAAACGTTCCCCAAGGGCACGTAAAGGTAGTTTTATCCTGGTCTTCAGGGGCAATTTGGATTTGGTTATATCCACTGAAGCCATCTAAAAAGGAGAAAAATTTCTTCCCTGCTAATGTGTCCAATACTTGATCTATAAATGGGAGGGGAAAGTGATCCTTTTGTGTAGCCTTGTTTAACTCCCTGTAATCGACGCAGATTCTCCATTTTCCGTTTTTCTTTGGTACCACCACGAGGGGAGAGACCCATTTACTGTCAGAGATAGGGTAAATAAAGTTAACATCTAAGAGCTTCTGAAGTTCATCTTTCACTATCTCTTTTAGGTGCGGGTTGAGTCTCCTTTGTGGCTGACGGACAGGTCTTGCGTCTTTCTCTATATAAATGTGATGGGTGCATAATTGAGGATCAATCCCCTTCATGTCGGGGTAATCCCATGCAAATGCATCTTTGTATTTTTGTAACAGATTAACAGGTTTTATCTCTTGATCTGGTGTAAGATTGGCGTTAATATTCAGAGTTTTACCAGGTTCAATTTCCACTACTTTAGTATTAGCAACAGCAGTTACTGGTATTGTCTGATCATGCGGATCTTTTAATGGATCTTCTTCTAGCTCGTTGTCAAATGCTGCCTCTATCATAAGACACTGCATATGTTTTCTAGCTTCAGTTTGACTAATAAAATTGTTAATGGCGTCGTCTTCTGTTTGATCCTTGAAGTCTAACGCCTTCTGTATGGTTAATGGAGATCTGATGTTGTTAGCGAGATATGATACAGGATAAGGGTTAGTTTTGATCATTGGCAGGCTTGGCTGAGCTGGAGGGTACAGAATTAAATTTTTGACATCGGGTCCTTTAGCTATAGTCATGTTTCCCTGCCGGCAGCCAATGTAGGCATCGACAGTAGCGAGCCAGGGTCTGCCTAAGATTAACGGATGTCCATCTAGTCGGGTTTTAGGATTAATTACCAGGAAATCTGTGGGATACTCCCATGAATCTACGGAAACCATGACATCATTCAGAGTACCTTCTGGTCGAACCACAGATCGATCTACCAATTCTAACAGAGTAGAGGTAGGTTCTACTGATGTAATGCCAAGCTTTTGGCAGGTGGAGGTTGTCAAAATGTTGATTGCGGCTCCTAGGTCGACTAGAGCGTTAGTCAGGGTTTGGCCATAGATTTGAATGGTTACAATTGGGTTCCCGGGATCTTCATATTTGATAGGTGTTTCCTTTCCTGATAATAGGTCGGATAAAGTACCAACTACTTGGACTTTAGGGTTAGTATTTGTATTCCTCCTTGATTTTTTGATGCATAATTCCTTTATGGTTTTTGCATATATAGGAATATCTTGTATAGCTTGGAGGAATGGAATCTTTATATACAAATTTTGTAATTCTCCCAGAATGTCAAAGTCTGGAGGTTGTATAGGTCGAGATATGACTAATCGTTCTGGGAAAGGAGGAGAGGATGTGCTTGCTTGTTTATTGTTTTGCTCTTTGTTTTCATCCTTCCGTTGTGGGGGTTGTTCTACAGGTAACTGATTTTCAATATGAACCATTTTGTCTCCCTCTGTTTCTACTATTCGTCCCGATCTTAACTGAAGATCGTTGCACTCCCTTAGGTCAGACTCAATCTCTGATGTGTCTATGATTTGAATGGATTGGACTGGCCTATTATTAGGATTGGGGTTGGGTTGGGCTGGGAGTTGCGGTCTCAGATTAGACTGGGAATTTTGTGGTAAGGCTGGCAGAGTTGGTTGAGGGAGTGGGATTGATCCTGCTGGCTGATATGTCGGTCTTGGCCAGCTTGTCTGCCAGGATGAGCCTTGCGAAGTGGAAGGGGTCCACTGTGGAGGATAGGAACTATTCTGCCAATATGGTGGAGGATAAGGGCAGTTTGGCCAACCAAATTGGGACGTCCAAGGATTCGGAGTAGGAAACGTTTGAGGTGACCAATTTGAAAACGGGGGTTGGGACTGATTTTGCCACATGTTCTGTTGTTGAGTGTTGAACTGCGGGGGTTGAAAAGAAGAGGAGGGGTCTGAAAACATACCTGGTTGCCTAGGTTGCCATTGACGTCGCTGGTTAACAAAATATGCTGGTTCTGACTCCTCTTCTGCTTCTTTGTATACTGCCTTCAGACCAGGAAGTGAAGGGCAGCTTTCGGTCAGGTGGTCCTTGGTGCAGATAGCACATATTTGGACTGTATCCAGCGGGCATTCTTTGTGGCTGTGCTTTTTCCTGCATCGTGGGCAAAAGATGGCTAGATTCTGCTCTGCCTCGGCTTGCTTCTGTTTGGCCTGCACAATGTCAAGTTGTGTAGTTAGTGTTCCCAGGATATCAGTTTTAAAATTTTCTAGCAAATTTCCAAGTTCCACCCGTGTTACTCCCTCTGTTAATGTTCTGTTATTTTTGGGGAAGCGATCATATTCCGCTGGTTTTATCCTCGTGCTGCCTCTTGAGCTCCTGATACACAGATCAATGATATCAGCAAAATTTTCCTGATAAATGTCTCCTTTCCCCATGATGTTTAACGTTTCGATCCATTGCTCTCTCATACCTCTAATTAATGCAGTTTTCAACACGTTGTCAGGCAGAGGTAGTGATGCATAAGGGGATCTTTGCAAGTTATATTGGAAACGTTCCACATATTCTTCTAAGGTTTCGTTTGGTCTGGCTGACATTTGAAAGATTTCATCTTTTAGTTCCCTTGACCTACAATAATCTTGGTATTTCTTTAAAAAGGCTTCTTTCATTTGGTCCCAATTGTTAATAACCCCACCACCTAAGCCCATAAACCATCTCAACGCAGCCCCTTTTAATGTAGAGGGGAACAGTTTCAGTTTCTGGGGATCGGTGGTGTAGTCGTATCCTCTACATAATACATCAAATTTGAACAAGAATGCGTCCGGATCTTCTGATGTGAGGCCATGAAATGTGGGAATATGCTGGAGAGGGATGGCTTTCATGGGTGCGTTTGCTGCAGAATCTACTATCGGATATTGCAATGTGGAGGTCTGGGTGTTTGGCTGATTCTGCGCCATGGGATCAAATATATGCCAGTAATCTTCAGGAATTTCCAAGAGAGTGTTCCTTGGTTGAGGAGGGGTAGTCTTAACAGGGATTGTCTTGACACCACTCCCTTGATCAGGGATGATAATGGCCCCAACTGTCTGCGGTGAATGAATTCCTTCAACAAGGATTTTCGCAGCGCTTCCCTTGTCCGGGCTATTCAAAGGCTGGTTTAATTCAATAGGAGATCTAGGTTCCTCAATTTCCCCTGTTTCTCCTTCTCCTTCACAAAGGTTACTTTGGGTCCCTTTGTGCAATGGTCCAGGAGTCAAATTTTCAATATCTTGAAAATCCTGCTCCTCTGTTCGACTGTGCACCTCAGCAAAAGCTTCGGATGGTGATCCCGAGGCCTGAAGGGAACTAGTAGGCTATCTAGAATTAGCTTTCTTATATCCTACTGATGGCTGAGAGTCGGCTTTCTTGTAGATTTTCTATAAAGGTCGTTCGTCCAAGGGTCACCGGCCCTTGGCTTTGGATGGAGGCTTTTGATCTTTTTCTAACTTTTTCTGCTTAGTCATGCACTCCAATTAAACTGCTAAATCCTATTTAACTGGCAATTCTACTAAGAGAGCGGACGGTGGAGCAGGGCTTTTACATGCTCCGTACGCAGGTTCTTACCTTCCGTTTTTAAAATCCAACTCCCTCCTGGCAGATTTGCGCACTACTCTATAAAGGACAAATGGCTATTACTCCTTCCCCGGCAACGGCGCCAAAATGTAGAGCTATAACTAGGGTCTCTCACACCACCAATTATCCCACATTATTAAGTCAATCCGGGATCGTTTTGTTCTTGCAAGGAGTAACTCAATCCGAGGCTGTTCTGTCCAAGTAGTGCTCGGCAGTATAGCGTTCTAATAACTTGAAAGGAAACAAACACTAAGCTGTAACTAAACCAATTCAGGAAATGAAATCACACAAGGCAGATGATCAGTCAAGGGTACGAAACCAATAACCCTTCCCTTTAGAAACTGATAAAGAAACAAAACCAAAGCATGGGCTTATAGGTCAGGGAGCTAGGCAGCGTCTTGCTGGGCTCACGACAGCCTTAGGCCTGCTATCACACAAAAGCAATAAAGGAAAATTGGCGAAAGTAAACTGGAACAGCAATTCTTAGAATGGAACAGCAGTAGTGAAATGGAACAGCAAACTATCATAAACCGGAAACGTCAATCATATAAAATGGAACAGCAAACTATCATAAACCGGAAACGTCAATCATATAAAATGGAACAGCAAACCCAATTGGAACAGCAACCCAAATGGAACAGCAAATCCAAATGGAATAGCAAATCCAAATGGAACAGCAAACCTAAAAGGAACAACAGATCTAAAAGTATGTACACGGTCTATACTACTGCAGCAATCCGAGAGTAATGTGTGATGTGACTGTGTTTCTGAACAAGATAATATTATCTTCGAGCCTCACAAATACTTATTTCATATGAATCCAATGATAACATTCATCCCAATATCTTGCTGTAGAAATGCAATTCGAATAGATTCAGTTTGTGTAATACAGAGACGTGAATTAAAGAACTTATTCAGATTTCGAATATTAATTAAGAAACATAGTCTATCAGAACAAAGAGATATCGAATTACTGTAATGAAAGAAATATGCAAACCACACAAATCACCGTATGATACAACAGCGAGTGACCGTCGGAGCTGGGCCCTTGGCTACGATGGTACACTGCTTAGAGTTACTTCAGATGTAGAAACAAAGTGAACACCAAATCCTTTATATTGCTTGCATTAACAAAAGTGTACAAAATCAGATCTTACAAAAGCTCAGTGATCAAAATCGTTCTGAGTTTTTAATTAATTAACAGTCGTCCCCCACGCTCGGTGGCGTGGTACCTTTATATAACAGAAATGACGGAGATGTCTAGATACAAAAGATAAACTTAAAGCAGCGATCCCTCAGGATCGAAGATCCTGAGGGATTCGCTATTCGTTCGGGTCTCCTCTTTCCTTCTTGCGTTCTCCGTCACGATATCCTGCGTCCTTTTCCTGGGTTATTCGGCTCCAATTTTGCTTGATCTTGTCCGCATCCGGTTCCCTGTCGACGGGGCAGCAGTTACTTTCCTTGCGCTTCTCGTTTTTGCTCGATAATCCCCTATTTCCGCGTCCTTCTGCATAGAAAACATCGATTATTAGTAATTAAGCTTCGTTTGCCCATTTTCACACATTTTACCAAAACCCTTATGTTTTTAGGCTCAATATGCAGAAAAGATTAGAAATAGTATTGAAAAACCACTAGATTACTTATCAAAAAGCATACCTTCCAGGTGCTCCACAATGGGCTCTCCACGTTCCACCCAACCATATACCATGTGGTTAATAAGTCACAACCATGGTTCACCCTTGTGTTGGGGCTACCCCAAAGGCAATGGTATAACACAAAAAATATCGATACATCAATGACCAATGTACTAACCCAAAAACCACTACTCTAACCACAATCTCACGTTTTCCCTAAAACTTTCACCCAAGTGGCACACCCCTTATCTCTGCACCCTACTAGTCTCTCAGCGGTGCTCACCTTCTAAGACACCTTATGGCCAGCGTGAAATGGTCTCAACTTTGGGCCTCTAGGATCTCATGCTACTTTAAAGGCTTCCAAACACTCTTTTAGGCTATAAATCGACTCGGTTCCTAGCCAATTCTAGAATCCAAGCACATGGCTCACCAATTAGTCACCTAAACCGAAATAGGTCCCAGCCAGTTACAAAACCCATGAAAAGGGCTCACCAATTGGTTGCTAAAAACCGAGTTCACCAAAACTCTAGTTAGTTCTAGAGTCTAAACATAGGACTCACTAAGTAAAAATCCCCACTTGGTTCCAGAACCCAAGCATAGGGCTCACCAACCAATTCATAACGAAGCATCTCTGTGCATCCCTAAACCAAGGATGAATGAATGATTTGCATTAATGAATACCAAAACTAATAAGTGAATGAATGCCCCTCATGCAAAACATTCCCTTTAAATATGTATGGTCCCTCTCTATCGTCTGGCACCCCTTGAAGCCACATGGGACCCATGTGCCTTTTTTGCCAAAATATGCACAACTATTGCTCTTGTCCATGGAGTTGTACCCCCTATACTCTTTTATGTTGATTTGACTCCACAACTAACTCATTTTATTAATATTATAATATATGCATAAAAGTTACATTGTATTTACAATCTTTGCTCTTTGACCACTTAGCCTATACTGACATATATAATTGGGCATAGTGGCCCAAAAATATATCTAACATATCTACATGGGAACACATGCCACACAATATAACTTGTCTCACCAACCTAAATATTATGGTATTCAAACTTGTTACATAGGCATTGTGGCCTTAACATGTCATAACTCGACCCATCGACCTAATCATGTGTGTTAGAGCCTAAATCTACCTCAGGCTGAAGGAAGGCAAGTCTAGGGTAACATCAAACCACGCTTAACTTAGTAGCTATCCCTACCAGGTTGGGAGAGGGCTATCTCCTTGTCAATCTCAATTAAGATATTGGAAACTAGGGTTTGAGATGACTGAAATGAATGCTGATTTTAGGCTAGGTATAGAAGATTAGGGTTTCTAGTTTGATTTTAAGTTTTGGTTGCTGGATCAATTAGAGAAGGCAGATTAGGTCCGGGAAATCAACTCAAGGATACAGTCATGTCCTGTGGGGCAAGGTAGACAAGAGTTTATGTACTAGCAATGGATTGAGATGGTAGAGTAATACAACTGAGGAGTTGAGGAGGGCATAAAAAAACTATTAATGCTCTTCAAACAGTGAAAACATTGAAAACCAAATGCATTCCCAAGACAAAGCACTGTAAATTTAGTGTATTTTGTCTATTCACATTGATTCATTTAGTTTAGAAGAGAGAGAGAGATGTGGATACATATAAACATCAGAAAAAAGTCATTACAAAGAAGAAACAATACATAAACTCACTGTCACAAGAATCCCACAAAAATAGCTGTGAAACCTGGTTTTATTCCTTGGCAAACTGTTGTTACAAAATGTTCAGTGAGTCCAACACTTCTACCAAAGTCCAACCTTTACAAATGTCTATGAAAGTAAATAATATAGGCATCAAACAACTCATGCTAGCTATCAGGGGTCAAATCCATGAGAAGAGGGGGGGTTTCAACCATATCTAAACTAAGAACAGGAAATAAGGTAGTGGAACAACTTGCCTCTAAAACTTAGGAAACCAATTCATTTAGTTCAAAACCACTTGGAACTTGATGTATCTACCCTATGAGGTGTTTTTTCATCAATATTTACATCAAATACATCATTTACCATGCATATATTTACCAAGGGATGATGAAAAAGTCAACTTCCAAGAAAACTAGGAGAAATCCGAAAATTTAAGCAAAACTGGAAAAATCAGTTTAATGCGCAGCGCCAAAAATTTAATGTGCAATGCTTTTTCAGGGTTAGTTTTGGAAGCCTTCCCGGTGTCGAAATTGGGTGCAAGTTGTCTTGTTGGAAAGGCCTACCTGACTAGTTTCTGGAACAATTTGATTTTTCTGATTTGGAGCTCATTTGCCCCTCCAAAAATTGATTCTCCCAAGGCTGCTTCCCGTGTGGCAAAAAAGTGGTAGAGAGGGAACTTTTTAGGTGTTTTTTTCCCTTTTGGAGACCTAGAACTTGTCCAAAATTCCTTGACATTTCTAAGATTTCATATTTTTCCATCATAATTCCAAATATATAAGTTGTTTTGCAAATGGATGTCCCCAACAAAAGCGCAGCGCCGGTGGCCCTGCGCACCTATTGGAAAAACCTATTTTTCACATTAAAAATTTCAAAAATGACAAATTTCTTCAAATTTCTTAAAATTTGGCATTATTGACCCTTGTTAAGTGCTTTGATGAGCCAATGATGCTTCAGCCAAGATCTTGAGCTTATCATATTCTTTCTTACTCCTCAAGGGTCTCCTTAACTTAGCTTTTAGCCTCTTTGCCCTTGAATTGCATATCTTGTTCCATTGTTCACCTACATTTGGAATGCCTGTTGCTTCTGAAATAATAGCAGGTGACAATATGAATGAAACCAACAAGGTTTACCTGAACATTGTCTAGATGAGTCACAAATAACTTGGTCAGCTCATGGTGAAACTTGAACCTTTCCATCATTTCACAGAAATCAAAGCGAGAGTGATGTCTGAAACATGATATGGCAAGTGGGCAAGAAAGCAATTGTCTAAATCTGATAGGCTCCTCCCTAATTAGTTTTCCCCTTTATGAGGTCTTTTGCTACACATGTTTTTCCCTAGAACTATCACTAAGGGCTTCTTCCTCCCTTTCATAATCAGTGTCACTCTCCATGGGTTTTGGTAATATGATGGGTGATGAAGTTTGTAGTGAAAACATATGAGTATGAAGAGACTTTGAAATATAAAGTAAGTGAAATGTAAGGTGAGGGTGAATGTTTGAAGGAATTAGGGTAAAGGATTTATGAAGGAATGGGGGAAATGAGGGAGGGAGTAAGGTTTTCAAATGTGAGATTAGGGTTTGTTAATGAAGTAGGTGTAATGAATATGTAGGATTTGGGAATAGGGAATTAGGGCTAGGGTTTGTTGTAGAAATTAGGGTTTAATGGAATGAAGATTGATGAGTGATGGATAGTGAGGAAGAGTTGATAAACCAAGTCTAAATGGAGGAGAAAGGCAGCTAATGACCCCTAGTGGCTTATGAGAGGTAGGTTAGCTTATTTAGGGTTTATGAGAGAAATTTTCAATGCCAATAGGGTTTGCTATGAAATGATGCCAAACACACTCAAGAAACCAAGCAAAATATTTTTAGCAAGGAGGAATGGTAAAATTACTTGGCACAAGAATTAAATAGCTTTATATGTGTTTTTATAGCAATTTTGAGGTGTTTTCAATAGGTGCGCAGTGCCAATTTAATGCGCAGCGCCAATGTAATTTTACACTAGAAACCTGCCACAGGTGTGCAGCACCAATTTAATGTGCATCTCCTTTTTGCAGACCGATTTTGAAGCCGTTCCGTGTGTAAAATTTGGGCGTGTGATAGCTCATTGGAAAGCTTATCGAGTATAATTTCTAGAACATCTTAAATTTTCCAATTTGGAGGTCATTTGCCTTGTCAAAAGTCCAATCTCCCAAGACTGGTCAAAATGTGCAAAATGAGGCTGCCTAAATGCAGAGTGCTGTTGCAGTCAACTTTTGAAGGTCTTCCTCAACTCCAAATTGAGCTCATGATAGCTCATTGGAAAGATATCTCTGTCTAGATATCATTTAAATCATCAAGAAAGTGATTTGGACATTTAATCCAGGAGAAATATTTATTTTCCCAAAGTCACTCTAGAAGTGCATCAATTCTCCTGAGGCAACTGTATTTTTGACATTTCTCTAAAACCATGACACCTGTGTAAAAAATGAAGGAGGTTTTTCTTCCCTAGCCTATTATGGAAAAAAACCTCTCTCAAGGTTTTGAAATTCGTTTTTTCTTGCTCAGAAACATCATTTGAGTAAAACCTATCCCGAAGTGTAGAACAGGGGATTTGTAGAAATGAAGGGAAATGAAGGGGATAAGGGGCCTCTAAATTCTTGAGAAATTTTTGGGAAGTAGGGAGGGATATTAGGAAGTAGGGAAAGGTGAAATTTCAAATATTGAGTGAGGGGAAGGGGTCCAAAAGGGAAAAACACAAGCCTAGCCTAGAAAATTGTCAAATTGTTGCAAGAAACTAGGGTTTGTGGGAAAATGATGAATTTGAGGGATATCAGTGATGGGAAGTGTTTAATAAGGTACATTAAATATAGGGGAAGGTGAATGAGCATTAGGATACAAGTTTTGTTGATGATTTGACCATCCAAGAGAAATTACCTTCAAAACCCTAAGAGAGGGAAATGAGCCTTACCCAAGTACAACTAAAACACGAACAAGGTGGAAAATGACCCATTGGAACCTGAAATGATGATGACAACCCTTTGAATGATGGTACACTCAGCTGAATGGTGACATGGACCGACACTTGAAAACTTTGGAAGGAGTGAAAACAAATCCTAGACCTAATACCTAGTGACCAAATTTTACTTGAAGATTCACTGAAATGACAAAATTTGACTTTGGCATCCTAAGACCACTTTGTAAGAGCATGTTTGATCGCTGGCGGAAGGCTTCAAAGACTGACACTAACAATGTGGATGCTTCCAGAGGCACACAAACCTCAATATCCACATGCATACATGGACAACTCAAGGGTCGGGTAAGGGTATTACATTTAGGTTTGGTCTAATCCTTCACTCCCCCTGCAACTCAATTCAAGATTGGCTCTCTTTCTTGACCTCTCTTATTGCTTTGGTTTGGAATTTTGGATCTAGCCTCTCTATCCCCTTATTTGGCTCAGTTTTTATTGCAGGTTTCCCCACCTTTGCCTCCTCATAGTTTTAATTCTCTCCCTCTTATTTCAATGCGAAAGGCCAACCTTGCACTGGTCTATTTTACCGACCATATTCTCATTCCTCTCATCAGTCAACTTTCAGCCTCGCCAATCCCTCACTCGTCATGGTTTGAAGTAGCATGGCCATCCTCACTATGATATGACACTAGGATAGACCGAGTCATCTCTTCTCTCCTAAACGCCCCTCTATACATGCCTCCCATGCTCAAGATTCCACCAGAGCCACAATCCAACATTATCAATGTCTCATGAAGAATATCAACGTGTACTATCATATCAATACACTCATGGGCCAGGTCCTTACTGACAAAGTTGACACATGATCTCCTCATTTGCATGTCAAAATTCTTGGATAAAATGGAAAACACGGAGAGCAAGATGAATGACATGGATGGCAATCTCAATTAGATTCTATCTACTACCTAGCTATGATCAGCCACAGGAGATGACCCCCCCCCTCCGGATTGTACTCAACACCCCGCATAATGACAACTCAAGCACAATCTTAGACATGATGACAAATCTCTCAGTTCAATCTTTGTTCTTACTTGGTTCATAATGTATTTTAGTCTCTTGGTTTATGTAATTTTGTCTAGGTAAAGCTTGACTTCCGGTTTAAATTATTAGATCCCAGGGCAAAAACAATGTGGGAAATATGAATTTTTTTCTTTTGTACTATTGGTTTGGCCTCCCTGGCGGTAGACCAAAGCAATTCATCTATGATGTAATCAATTTTTTTGTTCCTATGATCTCATATAATAATAATAATAATAATAATAATATATATATATATATATATATATATATATATATATATATATATATATATATATAAGGAAGTAAGTTAGTTATGTAATATTATAATTTTATTTTATATAAAAGAGTTAATTTTATTAATTGTTATATGCATAGTCTAACTAATAGATGTTTTGGTTTTTTGCCGAAATATGATGATACAATTTTGGGTAAGATTTTCATTTTTTTTATTTAAAATGCATTTTTGAATGCATAAATGGATTCAATTCCCTAAAAAAACTTTAGGGCACTTGGGTTTCAGAGATTATAGAAGTCAAACTTACGATTCTAAAAATACATTGTGGGATTTCAAACAAAATTGACTAGAAAAAATGCTTGGAAAATGTCTAAAACATCGATCATTTAGACTATGCTATTGTTATATAATATTTTTTTATTTATATAATATATAATATAGTTATATATTATATTATATTAGTTATATTTCTTGTTATACATAATATAAATGTGTTATATAAAATACATATTCTTATTAGATACTATGTAAAAATCTTTTTCATAGATAATTTAAAGAGATTTTAGTATGATTTTAATTAATGTGAGGTTTGTATATAGTTATATATTGTCAAATAAAAATATGACACATAATTGTCTCTAATTTTCATAGATCCCACTTTATTGTTGACCCAATTTCTTGAAACCCTATTGAATTTTGAATTCTAACCCATGATCACAATTTTTCATGTGAGGTCCATTTTAGACCCAAAATTTACTCTAATGATTCAACCATTGTCAATAATATTGCAGAGGTCAACCATGTTTGCAATCAGGTTCTATTACATTAGCATAAAGAATTCAATACCCATAGTTGACTTTGCAGTTGAGATGTTTAATGAAGGTAGAGGCCATGAGGGTTTCAAGAGGGCTAGTATGTCAATGTGTCACAAGGTTCAAAGTGAAAAAGTTTGTAAGGAAAGTAACATTAGTATTGTCACTATTTGTAGTGATAGAGGTAAGAAGCCACCCATTCAAATTCACGATCAAGTATTTATTGGTTTATTTGTGGAGGGAATTAGAAACATTTTTAATACTTCCATAACTTATCAAAATAAAAAAATGAAGGCATTAGGGAATGAGATAGTTTTTCTTCTCATAATGATCATTGACAATATTGGTAGGTGGTTTTAACAACACTGTGATTACTCCCACATCTCATCAGAAGAAAAAAAATGACAACATCAAAGGATGATATAGTTTTTCCTCCAACAATGATAATCTAGAACACAAGGCTAGATAAGAATTAGGATCTACATTGTGTTGTAATAAGCAACGTTAAGATGGTCTACATCCTCCATGGTTAGCAAAATAATTTTTCTATATCTAGTATATGTTTATTTTGTCCACCATGCATGCCTATTATGTCCACATCTAAGATGCTACTAATATCAAATTCATTTTTTGGGAACTCCTTGTCTTAGGCATAGGTGACATTAGCAATATCATGATATCCTACCATTCTTTGGAAGAAAAGTTGAAGGCATTAAAGGATGATATAGTTTAGCGTTCCATAGTGATCATCGAGAGCATAAGGTTGGGCAAAAAATGAGGATTATCATTAGATCGGGATAGGAAATGTTTAGATGGTCCATGTCCTACAAGGTTAGTAAAGAATTTTCTACTATTTTTAACATGTTTTTCTTATCCACCATATATTAGCCATATTTCAGAGCCATTTAAGTCTTCATAGTTTCAAGGCACATTTATGAATGTTCGTGTATGTTCTAAAGGGGTTATGATTACCAACGATTGGAAGACATTGAAGAAGATATGAAATTGATTGTGTTTTTAATTCTAATGTTAGATGCTGGATGGGAAAAGATAGAAATGCTTTGAATTGAGTTTTAGAAATGAGACTTTAAATTTATCTCTAGTGTTCTAGGTTTAAAATAGCAATCCCCTTTGGATTCAAGATTTTTTCAAAGGGAGAGACCATGGGGATTTTGGTCTCTTTAATATATACAGAGGTTAGTAATTGGAGTATGTAAATTGGTCACAAGGTTTGAAGCATAGGTGTTGTTAGAGGAAGCAATGTTACTATCGTTAATGTTTATAATGTCACATATGTGGGAATCCACCCATTATGAACATAATATTGATTATTAAATTTTGAAATGAAATATTTCATTTTTGTTCATGTCTAGTTTCATTCATATTTTTGAAGTATAATTGATATTTTTGGGGAAACAAATCTCTCTTAACTTGATGGATATGTGCCTTTCATATTGGCTAATACTAGCTCGACTCTTGATTGAGTTATTAGTTATTTTAGATATGTTAGGAGGTTGAATAACAACATCATTTTTGGACCATTTATTCAAATCATTGATCAACATCAAGTGTTGTGTATCCTTTCCTTACAAAAGCTCTAACACTCATGCCTTTCATTGCTAATATATTGGAAATGGACAATTTCTCTCTATTTCCTTTTATTGTTCTATATTACATTTTCTTTTTGAAGTAAAGTAACATAATAATTTATGTGCACATTGGTACTTGTTTATGTGTGGACTATAATAAGGCCCTCTAAAATTTCTAACGAACATACTATGGTTGCAACTTTGGTGTGGATCTTGGTTTTATGTGTACACTTGTCTTTGTAATTGGTATTTTACATTGGTAGAGACAATGAGCTAATTAGTAAGTTTTTTGGATGTCAATGATCTGTATGCAATCTTTATAAATGGCCAATCTAGTAGCATTTTCCATATTAGAATACAATTTTAGTTGTCAAACCATATGCATTTCTATGCGAAATATGAGAGGTTTGTTGTTTTATTCATGGTTTTTTTATTTTTATTGTTTTTACATTAAAAAAACTTATACAACAACACAACCCAAAGGTTTGTTTGGGAAATATAAAGAGAATATATTCCCAAGAGTTGCATGTTACCATAGATAATTTTAGTAGAAAGAAAATTGTAGGTCGAGGAAGTTTTGGGAATGCATGCAAGAGATGCCTACAAGATGCACTATTGTAGTTGTAAAGAGATTGGGAGATGCTAATGGTGCATTGGGGGAAGTCCAATTTTAGGAAAAAATAGAAGTCCAACGGAAGACATTTGTTTATGTATAAATGCTGAATTTAGGTGTTGAATCTTGGTTGATATGTTTTTTTTTTTCCAATTTTCCCTTCGGGCATGATTTCTCCAATTTTGCAAATTTGAGGGTATAAAAAGGAAACAAAAGTTGTTGATCCAAAATAACTTTTTCATATAAGTTATGTTTGATTTTTATCTATATTACATGCAGGACATAATTATATTTTAAGTAAAATGAACTAAATGAATGTAGGAAACATGTAGATAGCATTTATGGAAAGATTACATTTTGGGCTATAAGAATGAGGATAACCATCATAGTGGTAAGGGGATATGTGTACTTGCATGAGCAATGTGACCCTAAAATAATTCACCATGGTGTAAAACAAACCAACACCTCTTGGGATGAATGTTTTAAAGTTGTTGTGGGTGCACCACTTGAAAAATGCATGGTCAGTTTTGAATTTTTGGAGGCACTTATTTGAGGAGCACAACACTAGGAGATGTGAATTGTGGGGGTTTGATAAGAGTCATAAGCATTTTATTAGAAATCTAGTTGGAACATCATCTTGTTTATCATTCAAAGGAGAGACAATGATGGAGATCCATGTGGCACCTTTATTTCACATGTTTGAAAATGTATACATGTTTGGAGGTGTCTTTTATATTTGAATTCACATGCTTGGGGGCATTATTGAATATGTGGAAATATTTCACCATTTGGTGCACTTGTCTACATATTTCACCTTTAGGGCACTTTTATACATATTTTGAGGCATGCTTCTCTATTAAGGGTTTCTTTCATATTATGTAAGGTAGATTTACATATTTGGAGGCACAAATTACCATTGAGGGGTGTTGTTGACCTTTGCATTCTTCACAAGGTAAATGTATTCCTATAGGAGAGTTCCTTGCACGTAAAATTGATAAGCAACATATGTGCACGTGTTAATGAGGAATCCAAGGCATGGTTTGGAAGAGTGTCTCGATTTTAGAAGGCATCGAAGGATTATATTATAAATATGAAGAATCAAAATAGTTGGATGATGTGTCTTGTTGATCCTAATTTTATGCATTACAACCAAGCTCCATACATAGTCATTTTTCCTATGGGCATGTACGGAGAAACCACGTGCAAGTTTTCATTTCGCATAATTTTTCCTCCACACACATATCCTTTTCACTCTCAATACTCAACCAATTTTTGGTGTGCATAAGGATTTTGTCCACACATTCCCCCATATAGTCAAACCTTCGCACATCATTTTCTTCCACATATTGCAAAATTTCACACACCCATTCCTTTTGCATACATTGAATCATGTGCATGAAAGTTCTCCATATGTGACACATCAAGAGGCCACCTCACTGGATTTACTTCCATCCTTCAAGAAAATCCATCATTTGCTCATTTTTAGGATAATTGAAAGCTCCTTGAGGGAAGTCTGATCCTTGAGGTAAAGTAAGCACTTAATATGGTCTTATGTGAATCACTCTTCAAGTGCTTGTTATCATATTATGTGAATTACTCCTCATCAACTCACATATAGAGCATCCATAAGCATTAACTTCCCATTATTTTTCACATGGCCTAACAGAAGTGGTATGAAAGACGGAAACATCGTATTAATTTCACTAAAGAATGAATATTTAATAGCTAAGTTCCACTAAATATTCATTGGTCTTTCATGCATCTCTAAGTACGTCGAACAAATGGCTACAAAAATAATTATGGAAGTAGTTTGTGGGGATACAAATAATTCACTTACTTTCCAAGATAAGAGTTTTCATTGGTCCACTGCATACAAATGATATTTGAATCTAGCCCCAAGAGAGAGATAAAACAATATAATTTGGACCATAGGGCTAGAAAACACTACATGTGTTCCTAAAGTGTTTAAATTCATAAAAGTGGTTCTTCTCTCTGCCAGGAACTTTGACCTAAATTCCAAAACTATTAAGCTAGGAATTAAGAAGAGTCAAATTTCCTTAAATCCCAAGGTCTTCAGGAAAATATTTAAGTTACTGAATCCTACTAGGAAGCTCAAATTGTCTAAAGCTGAATATTTTCTTGGTTCTCAATATGGAAAGATGAATATCATCCAAGAATTCTTGCCACACTCAACACAAGTCCCACCCGACATCTCTTTTATTGATACCTACATATGCGTTAAGCCATACAAAGATTACTCCCAAATATTTGCATGACCAATGGGACGAGAAACAACATCAAATGTTCCTAGGTCAGTGTTTTATGTATTTTATTATTCCTTCAAGAGATATGTCCTCTTCCATTGGGAAAATGTCAACTCTAATGAGATTTAATTTTATTTAGTGAATTTGTTACAAACTTGGAGGTTTTTCATTATTGCTTATCTAGTTATGGCTATCATTTCATGCCATAATTTTCATGGGTTATCATATAAAAGTAATATAAATGCAGATGTGGAGCTAATACAATTATCATATTCCATATTATGGAAGCATAAGGATCCATCTCCTTTTTAGCAAATTCAAGATTAGTTGTCAAAGAAGTCAATTATATGCTGACCAAGAGAGAGCCTGGAAGGATTTCTATTAGAGCAAAAAATTTATTGTGGGGAAGGGGAGTATAGGAGGAAAGGGAAGACCACATTTTTGTTAGAATTTGTGGATTTCAAGAAAAAAAATTCTTGCTCCATAGGTTCCTACTCGAAAGATACTTTGTTGCCAAATTTTACTAATAGAACCACCATGGTTAATTTTGTTTGAAAGTAAAAAATAAAAAATAGTTGATCTCCTTGCCTTATACTATTGGAGAGATTACCATAAGAAATTATTCTCATCTATTAAAATTCTTTGCATTGTTTAATTCTTTAAATTTAACTGAAGCAAAATACCTCCAGGGATATTCTCAAAGAATTTGGTTGTAGTCAGATACAAAAACTTATTGACAAGGATTTATTAAAAAAGAAGAGAAAGTAATATGGGCCCATCCAAAGAAAAGTATGTATCCACCCCTGTTAAATAAGTGATCATGGAAAGCAACACTAACATAGGATGGAAAACTAAACAAAGAGGTAAAAATTCTACGAGTGCTTAGTCAACTTCAACACCACAAACCTGCACGAGTTCCTCTTCTAGTCGCAATAGAAGATAAATGATCTTAACTAGAGGAGAGAGTAATGGGAGGCACTCTGGTGAAGGAGATGTAGAGGATCCACCTCCCTAAGTGACTTTGGAAAACCACATATTATTAGTTCATCCAAGAGTAAGAGTTCTAGCACTAAAGGGTATTGGAATGTAGAAGGACCTGATAACATGAAGGTTGATAGTACTACAATGCTTGATTGGATTACATCATGTATGGCCAAAACCTAGAGAATGATAGAGGAGCTCAATATTGAGGAATTGGTCACTTTTGAATACCATTCCTTAATGATACTTAATACCTAATATGACAAGTTAACCAAGAGATTATGATTTGAAAGGTGAAGGTTAAAAATAAGAAGATTACTAGCCAATGGAAGTCCAAAGTTGATGTTTATGGAGTTGGAATCGCCAGTATTATAAAGCTACATTAGGCTACAAGTAAATCTCTCACATACTGTCACTAGACAATAAACAAATAATTTGAAGCTCAGGAAGAGGATAAACGAGCTTGAAGAATCTCTTAATACTGTTCCATTGTTTATGACCCATTGGTTATTCAAGCACCAGAGACCACAAAAAATACACCTGGTACACCCTAGAAAGTTAGGAAATAAGCACACCTACTGAACTATGTTAGATCAAATTTCATATATAACATTAATAAGCGACTAGAAATTATGGAAGAAGTGCAGGAAATTGCATTACATTTGAGGAACTTATCCCAAATGATTAGTTCGTTTATTAAATATCTAAAGAAGGATCTCCAAGATAATAAAATTTTTGCTGATAATATTTTGTATACTTTTGTAAATAAGGTCAATACTCTAATTTACTTCCGAAGAACTCGACAATGGCCTCCAAGCTCGAAAAGGATAAATCAAATCAAAGATGGATGGTTTGCTAGAATAAAAATGTTGCAAGATGTTGCTATCAAGTGTTCAAATATTGATGATCATAGGAGTAACACCTTTCTCAGAGCTATTAAAATTTTCAAATACCTTCAAGGCCCACAAATGATTACATATTCCATGATGGTTCCCAAGGATATACTGAAAGAAGAATTAGACATTATTAAAACATCATTAGGTTCTGATTTAGAAAACTTAACAACCTTTTCGATGGATCATATTAAGAAGTGGTTGATTACTTTTTCCAATAAAAATGATTACCAATTATCTATGGATAGACAACTACAAAAAGATGCATAAGAAATTGAGGACGAAATTTTTGAGTTACGAGTAAATCAAGACATCAATGTTTCTACATTGGAAATGTATATTGAAGAATGGCTAAACCAATCATTAAAAGAAATCGTTAATCCTTAGTAACTTCCAAAGAATTTAGGATAACGATATTTCTTCCAACCATATAAAAGAGTTCTTCAACATCGTGAGGATTCTCATTCCACATGTGATCCTTCTACAATTTTGTGAGTGTTTATTTTTCTTTGAAGTGATTCACTACTACCTTCTTAGTATTAGATTAATATGACTTTATTGAACTGTTGCATGTTTTAAAAAGCTAATCCTTAACTGTATTTCCCCTCTTTTATTCTATGTACCTTTATCATTACCATTTGGTCCATGGGAGCCCAATCCTAGCCCCTTAAGGACCAACACATTTTTTTTTACGCTCAAGTAATAGGATTTTATGACTCTGCTTTAGGAACTTGAATCTATAATGAAAATTTAAGTCCATAAATTATTCTTTGACTATCACAAGGAGCTTACTTTGGAAAGGCATTTCATTTGTGATTATGAAAATTTAATTCTCAAAAACAACTAAGAGTCTCGTGAATGTTTTCCTATGCTCTTGTGATTTAAATTTGTGATGTCATTTTATAGTT
Source organism: Pinus tabuliformis (assembly GCA_031772625.1). Taxonomy (NCBI): domain Eukaryota; kingdom Viridiplantae; phylum Streptophyta; class Pinopsida; order Pinales; family Pinaceae; genus Pinus; species Pinus tabuliformis. The sequence continues at coordinate 788,851,461 of CM062805.1, forward strand.
CTCTAAATATGTGGTCCAATAATTTTTTATTATGTCTATCTGAATTAGATTCATATGTGTTTCCTCACATATGCTTGTGGATGACATTGTGGAATGAAATTAAGATAATTTAATATATTTTGTCATATGCATATTTTATTTTTTCTCTGAAGAACACCTGGTCCACTCACAGGTGCATGAGTTTAATGCTTATTTTTTGATATTAAAGTTAGAGTGTGATCAATAGAGGAGAACTACCACTTTAAAAACATAGAGGGAGTTTGGAAACAAACCATATTATGTTGACCTTTTTTCCCTATCAGGAAAAGACATCAACATTTTTTGGGACCATACTGGGGGTCAAACAATTAATATTTTTTCCCAATACATGAATCATCCTAATATTGTCCAATCTCACCTTCCCATTGGGATGAAATACCAAAGAATCATATTGCATCAATTATATAACTTGGTCTTGGAGATTTCATGAACTTGAGAAGAGAAGGAATGATCATAGCAAGTTCTATCCCAACAAGAATCGCCTCTTTTATTCTAGGTACCTTTATCATTACCATTTTGTCCATGGGAGCCCAATCCTAGCCCCTTAAGGACCAACACATTTTTTTTTACGCTCAAGTAATAGGATTTTATGACTCTACTTTAGGAACTCGAATCTATAATGAAAATTTAAGTCCATAAATCATTCTTTGACTATCACAAGGAGCTTATTTTGGAAAGGCATTTCATTTGTTATTCTGAAAATTCAATTCTAAAAAACAACTAAGAGTCTCGTGAATGTTTTCCTATGCTCTTGTGATTTTAAATGTGTGATATCATTTTATAGTTCTCTAAATATGTGGTCCAATAATTTTTGATAATGTCTATCTGAATTAGATTCATATGTGTTTCCTCACATATGCTTGTGGATGACATTGTGGAATGAAATTAAGAGAATTTAATATATTTTTTCATATGCATATTTTATTTTTTCTCTGAAGAACACCCGATCCACTCACAGGTGCACGAGTTTAATGCTTATTTTTTGATATTAAAGTTAGAGTGTGATCAATAGAGGAGAACAACCTCTTTAAAAACATAAAGGGATTTTGGAAACAAACCATATTATGTTGACCTTTTTTCCCTATCGGGGAAAGACATCAACATTTTTTGGGACCATACTGGGGTTCAAACGATTAATATTTTTTCCCAATACATGAATCATCCTAATATTGTCCAATCTCACCTTCCCATTGGGATGAAATACTAAAGAATCATATTGCATCAATTGTATAACTTGGTATTGGAGACTCCATGAACTTGAGAAGAGAAGGAATGATCATAGCAAGTTCTATCCCAACAAGAATCACCTACACTCTAAAATACAGAAAGGTGACTTCATTGAAATATAAATTTGAAGTTGGAGGATTCATAGAATCTAAAAATTCCACTAGCAAGGAGCCCGAAATAGAAACTTTCTAAAAAGGATAACAATTTCGAGAAAGAAGAAACCTATCTTTTCTTTATGCTTGAAACAGTGAAGATGTCAGATCATGAAGAAACATGGGAAGAAAGGGGAGAGGCAAACTCTTATATAAATCAAAGGTGAGAGGATAATAATCCAATAAATCATAGGAGAAGAGGGCTAAGTCCTCTTATCTTGCAAGGTGAACAATGTCCCCTTCCTATTATATCCCGTAGAGTCTTACATGTATTTAATGGGGATGGTGTTATGAACCTTGATAAACATATGGATCAATTCCTATCCATTTGTCATATCTAAGGAATTTTACATGAATATGTTATGGTTAGACTATTTCTTCAAACTCTAATAGGGCCTGCTTAAGGCTGATAACTTTCCCTACTTTCTACCTCAATTACTTCCTTTGATGATATATAATAGTCCTTCACATGAAGATATTTCTTGTTGCATATCATACCTTAATTACCCAATTCACTTAGATTCATCTCGAAAATAATGAAAATATTAGAGATTTTAATCTCAAATTCTTTAAGACCATGTAATAGATACCACACAATACTCGCCCTAATGACCTAGTTTTATTTGGTTGCTATAAAAATGTGATGCCTGCAAACGCAAGAACACTATAGATCTGTTATCACTCAGAATTATTCCCTAGAAGTTATCAGATGAAGGAAAAGACCGAGGTAACCACAAACCAATCTTTTAAGTATAGGCTCTAGCCAACCTATGACTCAGAGAGGGCTCTCTCTATATGATTTAGCTTTGTTTGCTGAGATTTTAGGCTAGTTCTTAAAGTTTAGGGGGTTTTGATTTGTATTGAAGGTTGGATGGTGGAATCCTTAAAACATATGGATAGAATGGATTCTCTAGACCATAGGGCTATGGATTCAAAGAAGGGCAACAAAACTGGGATTAACTCACTAAAGGGAGTGTTTAAAGGGAATGCTAGTAGAGTGAAGTACAATTCTTTAGGTCGGATGGGTGAAATCATCTTAACCAGGGTGAGAGAGCACTCAAGAATTCTCAAACCGGGATTAAAATGAAGAACATAGGATAATCATGAGCAAAGGGCAATTAAGAATACTTTACTATAGATTAGAGGGAAACTACCCAGACTAAGGAGCAATCAAGAATTCCTTAATTTAGATAATTAGCAGAAAACATTAAAATGCATAATAGTTAAAATAGAGTGCAATGAAGCAAATTCTAAGATATCATCCCTTATTATAAAATTCAGATTTCAGATACATTAAAGATTGTGGAAAGCTTTTAAAGAAAAATAACAACACAAGAGAAAATACTTGACTGCACTTTTGCTCTACACATGAATACAATTAAATGTCTTGGCTTTATTCATTAATCCAGCTTGCTGGTCCCAACAATGATCCAATATCTTACAATCTTTGATCAAGAAAGTCTATAGAAATGTCTAAGAATCCACCCTACATACTTCGAATTTTGAAGTATTTATACAAAAACTATTACAAAATATCTCAAAACAAACTTGAGATTTATTCTAGGAAACACAAATATCTTCTTGCAAGAAGATAGAGACAACTAATGAACTGTTTCATGTTGTCCCTTTTATTTTGGTACTGCTGGCTTTTATGGTTGGATCTTTAGCCCTTTATGTTGGCTTGTAGTTGTGGTCTTTCACGCTGGAATTTTCTTCAATTTTGATCGTTCCCCCAATACTATTTGACTATGCTGCCCTGTTTTCATCTGTTTACCTGGCTACTTTCATTTTTACTGTGCAGTAACTTTTTGCTGTAAATTAATCATAGTAAATCAATCATTGTCTCCCACCATTCTGCATTAGGTAATTTTACATTCATCATCCTCCTATAGATCTCATCAGCTTCAGTATACTTGGAAAAATTAGGCTTATATAAAAAAAACGTTAATTTTGGTGGGTTCATTAATTGATGAACAATGGGCAATTTTTTCCGTTATATTGGAAGGTGGTTTAATGGGGTCATCACACCTCTTTTGAGAGGGAAGTGGTTTTGAGGGGGGCTCACTCGATCTAGTTGAGCGCGTGACACGTAGAATTCTGGGGGTCGGGGAAAACCGCCTTATCAGGTGGGTAAAGGATGGACATCGGGCCGGACCGATATGGACGTGAGCCATTGGATGTGGTGGAGGGACGATCAACGGTGGTTGGGAGGTGAAGTTTCACGATGATTTACACAAAAAGTTTTCGGGGGGGGGGGGGGGGGGGGGGCATGGGTCTAATCACTGACGGTATATGATTAAATTAAAACTTAATCTTATCGGGGGCGTTTTAATATATTTTGTGGGATATGGGGTAGTCATATAGTTTATAAATAAACTAAGGGGTGGAATTACTTTATATAAAGGAGTTAAACATATACAGGCCAATGGTTTTTTTGGGAATTTTATATATTTAATCAAAAAGTTAATATGAGGTGAAATGAGTGGAAGGGGTATTGTACTTAGGTATACAAAATATTTTGCGCTTTCCATACACTTAGTACTTAGGATAAATGTATTTGGTGGGTTTTTGCATAAAATATGTTTATCATGGGGTTTTCCTAGGCAAAAGAATTTAACCTTAGGAAAAGGGGTTTGTGAGGGGGATGAATGAATTGCAAGGGAATTTAACACCTTTCCTTCTTAAGTCATCAAGCTGAGGGTCTGGTCCCACCAGAAGTCAGAGAAATGCTCTGAGCCTCTTTGACTTAAAGAACTATAGGTATTAATATTTTTATTATGAAAGGGAAATTAGTGAGTGTTATAAAGGTTAAAATGAACGATGGGGGGAATTAATAATTTTGAACTGGTGAACCATTGCTTTTGCCTTTGTAAAATGCTTTTTGTACATAAAAACATATTATTTAAGCATAATGGATGCACTTTTACCAAGTGATCTTTGTAATCATGCAACCTTTCTATTACTTACACATTCACCTACCCTACCATTTTTTCTTCCTGTATTTGGGTGCATTTAGGCTAGCAAACCCTTATCAATTTTTTCTTTTCTTTTACAAAGTAAACTATCTAATTCTAACCTTATATCATCCAAGGGCTCAGATTAAACTGATGAGCTCCTTTTATTTACTCTACCTATCTAATGATCTTCCAAGATTACACTGTTTGGTCAGATTTTATTCTCTAATTATAAACACAAAATTCAAAGCATAGTATAATCAAGATTAAACAGTTTGATTACCATGGATTGTGGAATGAATAACAAGCTACACACAATCATTATTATGCATAAAGTAAATAGTAGTGGCATTTTGACTTGCACACTTTCATGGTCTCTTTTTGTCTTTTGGGGTTCATATATCTTTCATTTTTTTGGACCTTTTCTTGTTCTTTTGTCCTTTGACTATTATTTTAGGACATACCCTCTTTACATTTTTTTATTTTTTTAATATGGAAAACATTTGCAGAAAGCAAAGGTATGTACAATATTACAAGGCTTAATCTTAGTCATTCAAAATTACGACTCCTATTGGTATAGGAACCTAACAAGATCCACACACATAAATACATTGTAGGAAGCCATGAGAAGAACATAAGAGATGGAAGAAGATATGCTAGAAAGTAATGCTAATCTAGAAATTATTATTAGGAAAGTGCAAAGAGACATGTCTTCCTTGAAGATATCAAGAACAAATAAACCAATGTCGATGCGAGGTAATCAAGATACAACAGCTTGGAGAGGTATTTTTCATGGAATTCCTCCTGATGTATGAAAATTCCCTGCATTAGATGAATCATCTTCTTTAAATATTGATTCAAAAATTGGTGAGTTGAATAGAAAAATCAAGTAGATGTTGAATGAAATAATAACACTAAAAAGAGGAGATGAGTAGAGGCCATGACCTTAGCAGAATGTTGGTGGACCAACATATGGTTTTAGAGAAATACTTGATCGAGGTCAAAATGTTAATGATGTACCTCCAAGGGGACAAAAAATTCCAAGATTTAAAATCTGAGTACCCTAGTGATGGTAGAAGAAAAAATACAAGAGTAATAAGACATAGATTCACCACAAATTCTTACAGATGAGAATTTTACCACATTAGAATCGATATCAATGGGAGATTTTCAAGTTTATTTGGTAGAGGAAGAGCTTATAGAGGAAATTGAAGAGCTCTTGGAGCAAGAGAATATTATTAAGACAACATCTCAGTTGAGTAAGACAAAAGAAAAAGGACCAGCTCAACGTACCAATGTGAAAAGTCAAGGAGAAACATCAATGCAAAGAAATGTGCAACAAGAGAAATATGGACTAATTCAAATCAAGAGCAACAGTCCAATCAATCCAACTAAAACTTCTTACAATATAATGTATAACTTGCTTAAAAACTAGATCTCTCTATGATTTTTGAAAGTGATTAAGATTCCTCAACAAAGAGAAATCCATCTCAAAGCTCTTGCAAATTAAGATATAACTAATACAAGGGTAGAGGTAACTATTATATCACATCAACAAAATAATCCTACCCCCTATATCAAGACTAAAGGTAAAGTACCTCATTTTTACAACTCACTTGAAATTCCAATATTACATAATTGTTTGGTGGATAGTGGTTTAACAAACAACATCATACCACTTCATATCATGAAAATAATAGGTCTAGATTGCACTAAATATTATGAGACTAAGGGAAGTATTTGTGAAATTGATTCAAGAAGGGTACCAACTTATGGTGAAATTAAATATTTCCATTATTTTATATGTTTGGCACCAAACATCACTATTTTCATTAGTATAGTAGTGATGGACCTACCTATTACATATGGAATTGCCTTGGGAAGAGATAGGAATTTTCCTTTAGGAGGATACAAGATGACTAACGGAAGTTGCATGATGCCTCTGGGTAAATATGGTTGTATGATAATAATAACAAGAGAATTGAGGAGTCTAGTCTTTTTTGAGAAAAAGGAGATTGATTAAGCAATTGGATATATTGACAATTGCCATGGTAATTCCACCATATTAAATGATGCAAATACAGTAAATAGTAGTAGTGTAAATTTATCTCAAGGAAAATGGAAAATTTTCTTTGATGGTTCTTCATCAAACGTGGGATTAGGATTTGTTATGATATTCCAAAGACCAAATGAAATGTGGTTTCCATATGCTTTTCTTTACAATTTCCATCTATAGATAATGAAGCTGAATATGAGGGATGAGTTCAATTTTTTCTTCTTACTCAACAGATTAAGGAATTAAACATATTTTTTGAGAGATACAAATCTTATTGTCAAACAGATTAAAAAAAACCATAATATCAGGAAGAATAGATTAAAATCATATGAAGAGACAATTTGGGAGCTATTGGAAAATTTTGATTCCTTTGAAATATTTTTTCTCCAATGGGAACAAAAAAATAAAATAAAATTGATTCTTTAGTAGTTGAAGCTTCTTTGTTTAATTATGAATGAATTGATAATTCATATAATGTTGACGTTTTATTTCACCCATATTTCATAGAAAATTAGGAAAACCACAAAATTTTGATAATAAAGAACATATTATTGAATTTCTTGTTTGGGAAGACAAAGATAATGAAGATATGTTAGAAAAGCAAAGATATCAATGTCATTTGAATCAACGTTTAGTCATAATGATCTGATTCTATGTTCAAATTATCACAAGAATCATCAAGAAAGAAAATCCAATAATTTAGAAAGACAAATATTGGAATTCCTAAAGCACCAAAATGCTTAAATACTGGGACAACTTGTACTCAGTATGAGGTTGATTAGCACGTCACATTGTTTAAGAAATTCCAGAATGTATTCACATGATTATATCAAAATTTGAAGGAGTATGATAAAATTATCATTCATCATGTCATTCCTTTGAAACAAGGGGCTAAGCCAGCCAAAAAAAAGCCACAGATAATTAATCCAAAATTAAAACTTTGATTAAGTCAGAAATTGAGAAAATGGAAAAAGTTAGAATTATTTTTACAATAAGGCATTTTGAAAGGATTTCAAATCTTGTTGTTGTTAGATATAAAAGTAGAGAAGTAAGGTTGTGTATTGATTTCTGTGATTTTAATAAAGAATCATTCAAATATAATTATCCCCTTCCAAAAATGGAAAGGCTATTACAACAATCCACTATAGCAGCAGTAATGTCGATGTTAGATGGATTTTCTGGATACAATCAAATATTAGTAGCATAAGACGATAGACATAAGACAAAATTCACTACACCATGGGGAACTTATGTTTATGCTTGAATGCCATTTGGATTGAAAAATGTTGGGGAAATATTTCAGAGAGCCATGTGTTATCACTCTAAAATTTCCTTAGAGTTGTTATCTTGTGTCAAAGAAATATTAGTGGTAACCACAAACCTACTTTTGAGATCAGGATCTAACCTTGCTAATGCTTAGAGAGGGCTCTCTCTTTATGATTTAACTTTGTTTAGTTAATTGATTTTAGGCTAGTTATTTAAGCTTTTATTGGGTTTTGATTTTGATTTGGCGGTGGAATTACCGACTTAGTTGGATAGAGGGATGTCCTTTACCATTGGGCTATGGGGTCAAGTGTCAAGAAAATAGGACTGAATCAAGTTCCGAAGATAGTGTTTATAGGGCAAGGTAACCGAGTAAATTCAGATCTTTTAGGATGGATGGTGAAGTGGTTTTCAATCGGGGTCAAGGAGCAACTAAGGATTCCTCAAACCGGATTATGAGGGAAATGGTAGAGGTCAATCGAAACTAGGGAGCAATGAAGGATTTCCTAATCTAGATATCAAAAGAAAATATTAAAATGATTAACTATTCAAGATAGAGTGTACTTAAACAAATTTTATAATAATATTCCAGTTACTTCATTCAATTAGATAACATGAAAGTATTTGAAAAACTTAAGAAGATAAAAATTTGACAAACAAAAAATACTTCACTGAAGTGGCCCAACACATGAATCCTGTAATGCAATGTCTTTATTACTCAATCCAGTCTGCTGACTTGAAAAAATGGTACAATGAACCCTTAGGTTTCAGATCAATACAACTATAGAAATGTCAAGCAATCCACCCTCTATACTTCAAATTATGAAGTATTTATATAAAAACTTATTACAAAATATCCCAAACTGTTTTGGGAATTATTCAAGGAAAAAAGAAATATCTTCATGCAAGAAGATAGAGACAGATATGTAACTGCTACAAGTTGTCCCTGTTTATTTGGCTTTGTTGTCAGATCTTTTGTTGCCTTTTCTCCTTTATTGTTTGTCTTCCACGCTGACTATTCTTTTACTTTGCCTATTGACTGATACTCTTTCATCTAATAATCTTTGACTTAGCAGACCCGCTGCTTTTCTTTTACTTCTCTGTATCCACTATTTACCTTGCATCTTCACAATAAATCATTTAATTTTTCCCAAGTCTCTGTATCTGGTAATTAATATTTACCATTCTTCTGTAGACTTCATCTGCTTCTGTGTATTTTGCAAAGGTGGGCTTGTTTACAAAAATATGTTTTACCTCATGCTAGAGGTAAAAAAGGTTCTCAAAAGTTTGGTACAAAACCTTTCCTGTAAGCATCCCTTTCATAGATGAACTATTGGCTTGTTCCCTTGCCACTTCTCTAATTTTCATGTTATAGTCTTCATGTGGCATTAACCTTTCATTTATTACAAATGGATTTGGTAGACCTTTTTGCCTCAAAGCATCAAATTTCAGCATGAACCTACCTATAGCTAGCTCCATGGTTTGGCATTTGTCCTCAAGCTGCATCATTTAGTTCCTCTTGGTGAGTACTTTCTTCACCTCTAGTATAGTGCTAGTCCTATCAACTATGTCCAGCTCCTACGATTCATATTTATTCTTGGAGTTAAGGAATTGGATTATTCTTGAGGCTTCTTTTGGCATATTTCCAAGTTCAGCCTTAACTCTTTGAATTGCTTCACCAACCTCTTTGAATAAATCATTTTGTTCAAATACAACTTGTATAGATGGCCAAATATCATTGACAGAGTCAATGATATTGGCCCATAGCTACTCTTTTGCTTGGGCAAGTGGCTCCTTCAATGTTAATTCTTTTTCCAAGTTCTTTATCCTCTCAGTCAACCTGTTTGACTTCTGTACTTCATTTTTATGCATAATCTGAGCCAGTTTCTTCTCATACTCTAGACTTGTTATATGCTCTTTAAGTTTATATATTTCAGTGGTCTAAATGGACATGTCCTCCATGGCTTTGTCTAGTTTACTTGCCTCATCACTTGGATGATCTGTTGTTGTTGTTGAACCTGTTGCTGATGTAGTTGTTGTTGCAGCTGGAAGTGCTATAGCTAGTGGAGCTATTAGGGCCAATGAAGCTACCAAAGTTGAAGAAACTACTGTAGTAACTATAGGAATAGCAGTGGCAGTGGATGTTTCAAGTCTGGCTTATTTCAGCTGTATCAAATTGTCCAATTCATTCTCCATTTCTTTTATTTGAGCTTTTAGTTGAAGAATGAGATCCATCATTTCCTCTTGCTGGGTTTGGCTCTCTAGGACCTCCTTGGTTTGTGGATGTTCAGAGGTTGGAAACTTCAGTTGTTTCTTCAAAGCAACAATATCCTCATTTTTATTCTTTATCAGTTTCTACTGCCTTGATGTCACTTGGATTATATCCAATCTCAATCGCCAAGTCTTCCAGTGACTTGATTCTGTTATCCTTGGCATGTGAGGATGCCTTTTCTAGCTTAAAATTTGCTGTGATGTTGTCCAGTGAGATTTGAAGTTTCTACACAGTCATTGCTTTGTTAGTCATTGTGGAGTAAACCATTTCCCCCGCATGCTTATGGAATTCAATTTGGTTAATAGGGTGAACATCCCTGGCCAAAACTTCAAACTTTGTCTTCTTATAGTCTGCTGACAATATGGGCTATTGGATTGTAGGTTGCATAAAGGTCATTTTCATTTTGCCAGTTTTAATGTCAAAGGATGACATTAATCTATTCTAATTGGTAGGTGTCTCTTTGAAGTATTGGGCATATGTGTCAGCCTTTGATGCCTCATTCCTCAATTTGATTTCTTTGTACTTCTCTTTTATATATTTCTCTTTATCCACTGGTTTGTTGGATGAAGAGACTTCAATACTAAGTCGTTTTTCAATAATTTGAGTGTTTGAGGTGGAAGGCTGATGAGTTTCCTCTGAAACTTTTGGACCTTTACTCTTTCAAACCATTATGTCAGTATCAGTTATTTCAACTGTCTCAATGGTGTCTTCTTGCTCAATTATAGGATTAATCTTGGGCTTCTTCCTATAACTAATTTCAAACCTACCATCTGTACTATCCATCCCAGAGCTAGAACCTTCTTCCCTGTTTCTTTTTACATTTCTCTCTTGCACGACTGGAGTCTGCAGCATGGGAGTAATACTCATATATTCCTGTAGTGTTGGAACCTGTAGAAAGGAACTAGTATCAATCTGCTTTTCCACATCTATTAAAGTATTATCCACATCTATTAAAGTATTCTCCAACCACTCTGATTGGTTGGCTTATCTTTCAATATCTAGCCTGGGCTCATGTATGAAAGGGATTAATTTGAACTTGAGCCTTAACTTGTTTATGTCTTTATTAGGGTCATACTGACACATAAAAATGCTTTTGAAGTTCATTTTTTGTAAGATTTTTTCTGCCTCTTTTCTAGCTTCCCTATTATTACAAATAAAAGGGCCGAATTGGTTTTTGATATTAAACTGAGTTTTCTTCCTAGCTGACAGAAAATTAACCTCATCATAGTTTATGATCTGCCTGAAATACTCTAATGCAAATATCCTCATGGGGAGGTATTTGGGCAGCTTGTAGGGAGTGAGTTTGCATCCATATATCCTGATTTTTGTGTGGTCCTAGTATAGATACCAGTCTCCCACTCTACTGTTTTTAGCCAATTGTAAAACTCTCTTAATCTCATCATTGATCCTAGGTTGAATGCTACTGGTTAGCATGTTTAGAATTGGATGAACAAAGGAATCAATGAACTCTTTATAACTAAAAAAAGTGGAATATATTTGGATTAATGGTGTCCAAAAGATGACAGATCTTGGATGGCCCTTAGTGTCTAACTTTTGGATGCTGACTCGAAACCTGTCTGATTGAAAATATAGAAACATGTGAAAGAAAATTGAAGAGTATTTGAATACTCTTTCATTTGGTAATTTAATAAACTGCTCATGGATTATGTTTGCTAAGAACTGAGAAGAGTTAAAAACTATAGCTGGAGGCTTGCCGAGGAAAAAAATGGATAGGAAAGCAAGCATAACCTCATCTACATGCTCATCAGTGGTGTATCCTAGAATACAAGAGAGCATGGTTATAATTTGTCTTTCTCTCTCAAAGAAAATGGTGGCAGCATATGGAGGGCTATCTTTCGGAGTATGAGACTCTTCTATGATGAAAGTCTGAAAGATTTGAGCTTTCTTGGGAAGGTCAAACTTTGTGTAGAGCTCAAGTAAGGCTTCAATAGAAAGTGGGGTCTCATTTGGGCTTGGCTAGATCTGCAACATTTGATTTATTGACTCTGCAGTAATGGTAAATAAAACTTGTTCGTCAAGGGAGACTATAGCTCTTTGACTTGGGACATAGCAAGATTGGCAGAAGTGGATGATTTCTGGGAATAGGTGTACTTGTGGGAACAAATATTTGGGAAAATTTGATTCCCATAGGTGAATGTCACCGTTTTGGTTCAAGAATTTATCTTTACTCCAACAATAGAGTTTTAGTAGGTGGCTACGGGAAATAGTGTCCTTAATTTGAAAATCTCTGTCAGCTAATGGAAGATGGTCAATATCCAGGTGAGGGGTTTGCAAGGGTCTTACATCCAAAGAGCTTTGGGAAGCCATAATTTGGTTTATTCAACTAAATTACTTTTTCTCTCTTTTGGAGTAAGGTCAGAAGCTGTAGAATAGTGTGGAGGGTAATTACAGTCTGTAGAAAAGGAATTTTGGATGCACGATAAGGTTTTCTTTAGTCTAGCAAGGTTTTTTAATTAATTTAATCAATTAACCTTTTGATAATTACTGTGCATAGCTTAAATTACAGGGCCATTCTGGTTTTTTCAAGAATACGTGGAAAATGATGATTTGGTGTGCAGATAAGGTTCTGTGGTAGCAGTAGAGGTTTTTGAGGCTTCAATTGTCTAATTGCTGCTTCAATTTGGTGTCTACAACATCTTCTAGTTGCAAAAGGTGGTTAAAATGGTTGCGCAGAGGTTCAAGCTATCAGAATTGGTTAACAGAGGTTTTCAGTGAAAATGAGTGAAAATAGTGAAAGGGGGTTTTTTCGGCCTTTTAACCAACAACGGTTACATTTTGGTGCGATATTTGGTAAATGAACAGTGGGTAGTTTTGTTTTATACGGGGAAGCGGTTTTGTGCCATATTGCACTGTTTTTGGGTGGAGGGCATATTTTTCGCGAGCACGCGATATAACTTGGTGCCACCACATAGCGAAACAGTGCTCAGCCAAAACCACAAATGTTAGGGTCCCACCCTAACCCCCTTATTTATGTCATGGGATCACGTCATAGTCTAGAGTCAATAAATCCCATATTAATATTTGTAAGTGGTTAACCCGCAATTAATGACGGGACCACAGTTAGTTGCAAATGGGCAGTAGTATTAGATAGATGGTATTAATAAAACCCACGGTATTGGCCCGTGGTATTGCATGTAGGAGTCATATATAAAGGATAGAGACTCCCTGCGAGGAGTATCGTGTCTTATTTTGTAATCGAGCTCTGCTCTATTGGAGGTTGCCCCCTCAAAGAGGCATGTGAACATTGCTCTTTGAATAATAAAATCATTGCTATTCTGTGTTCTGGGTATCTTTTCTTCGCATATTCTGTGTTTGGGTATTACTTTGCAGGTTAAGAGCATAACAAGTGGTATTAGAGCACTTTCTAGGGCTCGGTGGGATCTCCAATTTTTAGCAAAATTTGTTTTGGCTAGAGACGTGTTCCAGCGTCTTTAAACCACGGGATCTGTCGTTAAGCGCATAAACTTGCGGATTTGGGGAGGCATGCACGCAGGAAATACAAGAGGTGGTCACGTCTGTTGGACTCCCTTGTAACCCCTGTGGGTACCCCTTCGAGTAGTAGCGCATTAGACAGAACCGCGCACAGACTGTCTTCCACGTACCCTCTGGGTATATAGGAAGCCCCCTAGGCTACCTTGAAACCTCGCCATAGATAAACCTTCGGCCGTCTTGTGGCTACAGTACACCGAGAACAACACTCGGAGAGATTACTTGCCCGTACGATAGGGTAGTCGGGTTGTACGGCTAAGGGTACGGTTGATCCTCCTTAGTTAGAGCCTTGAAACATTGGGCCGAGTACTACTGTCAGACCCTTATGTATATTGCGATCTGTAGCACCTGACACTCCTCAAGACCATAGTTCCCTTTCTATCGGGGGATCACACATCATCTATTCCAGATCAGTGGGTGCAAAGAAGTGCAGCAGCAACAGACATCAGTCCGGCAGCTCCATCAGATCAGCAGCAGCAGTTGTTCCACCATTCAGATCTCTCAGATCAACCAGATTGGAGTAGTTGTGAAGGGTTCCTGTACCTGGATATACTTTTCGCAGGCCTTTGGCGGCATTGACATTTTGAGGCTTTGGCGACTGCAGTATTAATCAGGAAGGAGTAAAACTCCGTTAGGAGTTTTCCAAAAAAAAAAAAAAAAGTCTGAGATCTTCCGGGGCGCTTATTGGTGATCTAACCCATCAGAATCGGGACGACGAGCTGAGCAAGGTGGTACCACTCAATTTCTTAGTAAAAAAATTTTAGGCGGTCCCAATTTTTCATCAGGTTGGTGTATGGTAGAAACTCGCACTCAAGCGAAGGCCAATGAAAGGATGGACAAAATTGAAGACCATGTGAACTCCCTCCAAACTGCGGTGAACGAAATCCAACATGAGATTAAAGGAATAAGTCTCCAGATACAGATTGCACTCGCGAAGGGCAAGGAGCCAGCCCACGAGGAGGCGTATAATGGCCATGAATACCATGAGGGTGAGTCTAGCCACTGTCCTCACGTCTGGCACACCCATCCACCCAGTCAGCGACCTCCCAAGTTGGATATGCATAAATTTGACGGTTCTCACACGTCTGCATGGCTATCACAAATGGACCAGTATTTCAAATTGAATCATATCCTAGATGAGGGGACTAAGCTTATGGTGGGCACCATGTACTTGGACAATGAACGATGGCAATGGGGGGAATGGCATCAGCGTTGCAATGGACATTTTCAAACTTGGGCCCAATTTGCCAAAGCTCTTCGAAATCGATTTGAACAGGAAGACTCTTTTTTGGGGCGTCTCACTAAGCTCCGACAGACGGGTATAGTGGAGGAATATATTACCGCTTTTGAAGCCTTAGCCTTCCGCACTAAGGGTCTCACAGATGAGTTCTACATGGAATGCTTTATCAGTGGTCTTAAAGAAGCCATCAAAGCTTAGGTTCTACTCCACCACCCTCCCACGTGGACAGAGGCTTGCCAGGTAGCTCGTAAGGTGGAACGTGCATTAACAGCCCAATCCAGCCGCCCCAACTTCCCCGCTAAAGGTCGTCCCCCACAAGCTCCCAACACGAATCAGACACTTAAGATTCAAAAGGTGTCACCTGCGGAAATGGCCGAAAGAAGGAAGCAAGGACTATGTTACTACTGTGATGAAAAATATTCCCCGGGTCATAAATGCAAGGAGCCCAAGTTTTTTCAAATAGATGCCACTGACTACAGCTCCACCGAGGAAGATCCACCACTTGAGGAACCGGAGGCGATCGAAGAAGATAACCAAAAGGAGATTGTATCTGACGAACCAATTATTTCGCTAAATGCATTGGCAGGAATTTCTTCCCCTCAAACTCTCAAAATCAGGGGTTTTCTTAAACATCGCCCAGTAGTAGTCTTGATTGATAGTGGAAGTACCCATAATTTCATCCATCAAAAGATCGCTGAAGCAGCGCATTGTTTTGTCCGGGTAGTTTCTAACTTCCAAGTCCAAATTGCAGATGGGGGCACAATGAAATGTGAAGGCCGCTGTGAAAATGTCAAACTTCAAATGGGGGATTATCAGTTGAAAACCCACATGTTTGCAATACACATGGGGGGTTGCGACATTGTCCTAGGCGCGGAATGGCTCCGCACTCTTGGGCCAATCACAATGGATTTCCAGGAGTTATATATGAGTTTTAAGCAGAACAACTCCACACATACCCTCCGTGGACTACAGGCGGGAGCCCCCTCTATCATCAGCTCGCATAGGATGGAAAAATTGTTAAAAAAGGGCCATCATGGAGTGGTAGCTCAATTTAATGCCATCCAGGTAGTCGAAACCATGTCTCTGCCAATTCATCCGGAGATGCAACAGATTTTAACTAAACATTAGACGGTCTTCGAAAAGCCTCATGAGCTTCCACCCTCGCGAGGGGAACATGATCATAGCATCACATTGGTTCCAGGGGCCCAACCCCCAAATGTGCGGCCATACAGATATCCATTCACCCAAAAGAATGAAATAGAAAAAATCATCAAGGAATTGTTGGAAGCAGGTGTCATTCGTCCCAGCATTAGTCCTTATTCATCCCCAGTGGTCATGGTCCTCAAGAAAGATGGGGAGTGGCGGATGTGTCCCGACTTCAGGGCCCTCAATAAGTTGACAGTCAAAGATAAATTTCCCATCCCGGTGGTTGACGATTTGCTGGACGAACTCAATGGGGCTCAATTCTTCACTAAGTTGGATCTTCGCTCATGCTACCACCAAACTCGCATGAAGGAAGTCGACATTCCCAAGACAGCTTTCAGAACTCATGAAGGCCATTATGAGTTACTAGTCATGCCATTTGGTCTCTGTAATGCCCCCTCTACTTTTCAAAGCCTTATGAATCACCTCCTCAAACCATATCTCAGAAAATTTGTCCTTGTCTTCTTCGATGACATCCTCATCTATAGTGGCACTTGGGCGGCACATCTTCAGCATGTAGATCTACTCTTGCAACTGCTCCGCAAGCATAAATTATTTGTCAATATGTCTAAGTTTTCGTTTGGCATGGAAGAAGTTGAGTATTTGGGCCACATTGTGGGGCGTGAAGGTGTCAAGGTGGACCCCAAAAAGATCCAGGCAATGCAAGAATGGCCTCAACCTAAGACCTTGAAAAGCTTGAGAGGATTTTTGGGTCTCACAGGCTATTATCGTAAATTTGTCCGCAACTATGGCCGCATAGCGAAGCCCCTCACTCAACTCCTAAAGAAAAATTTCTTCTTCTGGAACGAGGAAGCACAACAGGTATTTACCGCTCTCAAAAACGCCATGTGTTCCACTCCCGTCTTAGCACTACCTGACTTCACCAAATCCTTTGTCATTGAATGTGATGCTTCGGGTACAGGTATTGGAGCGGTCTTAATGCAGGAAGGGCGACCATTGGCCTTCACCAGCCAACAACTCAGTGGGAGGAATCTGGGCCAATCTACTTACGAGAAGGAAATGATGGCCATATTACATGCAGTCGAGACCTGGCGACCTTACTTGTTGGGGCGACGTTTCCAAATCCGCACAGATCATCACAGTCTTAAATATTTTTTGGAGCAACGCCTATCCTCCCCACAACAAAATAAATGGTTAGCCAAAATGCTGGGATATGATTATGAAATAATTTACAAGAAAGGGAAAGACAACAGTGTAGCAGATGCATTGTCGCGCCAATTTGAGGAGGAAAGTACTCTGCTCGCAATTTCCCTCCCCATTCCAAACTGGATTGAAGAGGCTCGCAGGGAATGGTTTTCACACCCTGGGCTCTCCCAACTTATTTCTCAATTGCAGGAAGATCCTAATTCCAGCAAGGGCTACTCGTGGCAGAATGATATTCTTCGCTACAAGGACAGAGTCGTAATATCACCAACATCCACCCTCAAAAGTCGCATTTTGGCAGAATTGCACTCATCTCCCATTGCAGGACATTCGGGCTTTCAGAAGACGTATGCTCGCACCAGAAGATCATTTTTTTCGACCGGCATGAAACAGGACATCCTTACTTTCGTAGCAGAATGTGACATCTGTCAACGCCACAAAGGGGAAACCATCAACACACCAGGCACATTACAACCATTGCCCATTCCGACATCAATTTGGACAGAGGTTTCCATGGATTTCATTACAGATCTTCCAAAGTCTGGGAACAAGTCAGTCATCATGGTGGTTGTGGACCGACTGTCGAAGTATGTTCATTTCTACGCCCTACCCCAACCGTTTACACCAACTTTGGTTGCTCAAATTTTCATGGATCAGATCTTCAAATTGCATGGCATGCCCACTTCTATTGTGTCCGACCGCGACTCGATCTTCATTAGTAATTTTTGGCAGGAACTCTTCAGAATACAAGGCACTCAACTCAAACTCAGTACTTCATATCATCCGCAAACAGATGGTCAAACCGAAGCCGTCAACAAATGTCTAGAAACCTAACTTAGGTGTTTTACTTCAGAAAAGAAACACCTTTGGGTACAGTGGTTACCTCTGGTTGAATGGTGGTATAACACCAACTATCATGCTACCACCAAAATGACTCCCTATGAAGCAGTCTATGGTCAACTTCTGCCTTCCCCTACTTCTTATCTCATGTGGTGATTCAAAGTACAAGCCGTGGATCAACTCCTCCAACACCGCGCAACCATGCTCGCCCATCTTCGCGAGAATCTGCATCAAGCTCAGAACCGCATGAAGCAACAGGCCGACCAACATCGCTCAGAGCGCCAATTTCAAGAAGGGGATCATGTATTTTTGAGGCTGCAACCATATAAGCAAACATCACTCAAAGACAAGGGTTGTCAAAAGCTCTCTCCAAAATTCTACGGACCATACCAAGTAATTCAGCGCATTGGATAAGTGGCTTACAAGTTGGCTTTGCCACCTACAGCAAAAATCCACCCAGTTTTCCATGTATCGTGCCTCAAGAAAGTGATTGGGAACAATTGCTGAGTTCAAACCAGTCTACCTGAATTGGACGAAGAAGGGTCAATCTGGCTTCAACCCGAACAGATTCTAGACACAAGGGACAAGCACCTGCGCGGCCGCATGATTAAGAAAGTCCTCGTCAAATGGAAAGACACCTCTCCGGAAGATGCAACTTGGGAACCAGCCACTATTCTTCAGAAGTTTCCGCAGCTTCAACCTTAAGGACAAGGCTAGTTTTAAGGGGGAGGGCATGTTAGGGTCCCACCCTAACCCCCTTATTTATGTCATGGGATCACGTCATAGTCTAGAGTCAATAATGCCCATATTAATATTTGTAAGTGGTTAACCCGCAATTAATGATGGGACCACAGTTAGTTGCAAATGGGCAGTAGTATTAGATAGATGGTATTAATAAAACCCACGGTATTGGCCTGTGGTATTGCATGTAGGAGTCATATATAAAGGATAGAGACTCCCTGCGAGGAGTATCATGTCTTATTTTGTAATCGAGCTCTGCTCTATTGGAGGTTGCCCCCTCGAAGAGGCATGTGAACATTGCTCTTTGAATAATAAAATCATTGCTATTCTGTGTTCTGGGTATCTTTTCTTCGCATATTCTGTGTTCTGGGTATCTTTTCTTCGCATATTCTGTGCTGGGTATCTTTTCTTCACATATTCTGTGTTTGGGTATTACTTTGTAGGTTAAGAGCATAACAAAAAATCTCATGTGCTTTTTGACTTTTAACTGTCGGATGATGAAACTGTGTGATATGGATATGCGCCGTTGGATCTGGAGGTGGGAGATCAGAGGGTTATCAGGCGGTGAATTTACACAGACGGAGCTGGGGAGTGGGGTCGGGTTTTAATTATAATGAAATGTAATTAATTAAAAAGTAATCACGGGATTTTAATATAAGCAATGGGTTAATAAAGGGTGGGGACCATGGGTTATACAAGGAGGTTTTAACTATACACCAAAGTTTGGTGAATTAAAAGGTTGTCGGGGAATTATAACGTGGGGGACTTTAAATACATAAAGAGGGGGTATAGTTTAGGAAATAACTTAAGATAAAGGTGTTTAGTGGGTTTTTAAGGGGAAAAAAGGGAAATTAATAAAGGGGGAATGTATTATTTGTGATGGGAATGGGTTTCACACTAGGGAAAGGGGTTTTGGGAAGGGGGAATGATTTTTAAAGGGTAATGTCTAGGTAAATGTGTGAAACCAAGGGAAAAAAAGGTCAAATTGGAGGGAAAGGGTTTTTACAAGGGGAAGTGAAGGGGGAAGGGGTGCTTTGGAACCAAGAAGGGGATAACATTAGGGGATGAAAATAATGAAGGGATAATGAGGGGAAATTAATAAAGTAAGTATGTGGGGGTCTAGTGAAATGAGGGGAAATTAATAAGTAAGCTTTAGTGAATGTCCTTTCTCTTTTACAATTCCTCTTGCGAATGAAACATAGGATCAAGTATGATGAAGGTGAATTTGAGCTAGCAACCTTTTGCACTTGCAAAACTTCTTCTACCTACCCTTTATTTACCCAAACATTTTTCTTCATTCATTCGGTGCATTTGAGCTTGCTGACCCTTTATTTATTTTTCTCTTTGATAAACAAACTATCTAATTCTATCCTTATAACTTCCAATGGTTCAGATTAAACTGATGAGCTCATTATTATTATCTATCTAACTACTGATCTGCCAAGATTAAATAGTTTGGCTAGATCTTTATTTTCTATCTATCAACATGAAATTTAAAGCATGAATGAATCAAGTTTAAACTACTTTGATCATCATGGATTGTGACATTTTTGACAAGTTGCACACAATATTATTTTGCAAAGTAAAGTAAAAAGGAGTGGCATTTGAATTTGCACACTTTCATGATCTATTCTTATCTCTTATTGGGGTTCATATTTTATATATTTTTGATCTTTTTCTTTCTTTTAGTCCTTGGATTATTCTTTTAGGACTTACCCTCTTTACATTTTTTATTTTTAATATGGGAAAGCATTTTGCAGAAAGCAAAAGTATGTACAATATTACAAGACAAACCATAGCCAATTTAAAATTATGAATCTTATTACTATAGGACCCTAACAATGGCTCCACATGGGGATGAAATTTCCTGGTGAAATGTCATGAACTTTAAGATCAGTAGCCTTTCAAACTTTGACTGTGGTTGCCTTGTAACTGCTCCTCTGTGATCTGCCTTATTCATACACATGATGGTACACCTTTCAAAGCTCAGGGCCTTCTCTTCGGGTTTCAACCTCAAAATATTATCATCCAATCCAATCTAAACCTTGCAATGTTATGTACAATGAGAAAAGTAAACAAATGAACTAATGTTAATCTGAGGACAAGTAATGCTTCAACATTCTACCATTGACTGGTCCACCTGGTAGATCTATTCCATCTAACTGTCTCAAGAAAAATGCATTGTTGCCTTTGTAACCATAGATGATATAAGGACCTTTCCATAGGAAATTAAATTTACCATGTTTACCCTTTTCTTCTCTTCTAGAATCCCATTTGAGTAATTTGTCATCTATGTAAAAATCATCAGCTTTAGTTTTCTTATCAAAAATCTTTTTGATTTTATCTTAGATCACTTGGGATTTGACATAGACATCTTCTCTGGTTTTCTACAAATGTATTTTCTGATTTATCCTCCTTTGGAAATAATTTGGTTCTACTTACAACTCTTGAATCATTTTCATCACTGGTACTCCTAAAGAGGATGGAAAAACAACATCCATTCCATATACTAGCTGGTAAGGAGATGTACCAATGGATTTTTTGGTAGCTAGTCTGTCTGCCCATAAGGCATTAACCAACCTTTTGTTCTAGGTCTTCTTGTTGTCTTCTAGCAGTTTCTTGATGGTGGTAACAAGGCTTTTGTTTGAGGATTCTGCAAGTGCATTACCTTGAGGGTAAGAGGCAGTGGAATGGATCCAGGTCCAGGTGTGACAAAGGACCCTTCCAAGACCTTTTACTTTCATGATGTGTTAAATTGCATTTTTGAAAGAAACATGAATGAATACATGTGCATGCTATAAACAAGAGGAACATGACATTCATCAACACATGAAAACATAAGTCGTTGATAACGAAGTTCGTCTAGGAGGGACTACGTCTCCAGGCCTCGGTATCAAGATGGTGTAGGCCGCTGCATTAAGCGCTGTCAATAGTGATGATGTACATAGAGATGATGTCACTATAATACAAGGAAAATTCCCTCATGCAGGAGTGGCACCAAGAGATGTTCCACTATAGGAACTCTCAGTCCAAAGACTCCTATCAGTATGACACAAAACTCATGCCTGATGAGCATCCCGCCAACATGGCATAAAAAGGGTCTCAATGCAAACATACATGATGAAAATATGAGTATCCCATCAACATACAACAAAGGGATCTCAAAAAATAACATGACAAATCATGACAACAAGTACATCACATAGACAATTCCGCGTCACATCAAGCAGGAATCATGAAAACAAGTAATAAACAAGATCCCACATCAAGCATAACAGGGATCTGTGCAACATAATGCATAACAAAAGAAGTACATGAATAAACTGCATATAACTCACAACCAGGGGACATCTGAAGAAGCAGATGTCAAACTGCTGAAGTTGTTCATGCCATCAATATCATGACATCAATCACATGGAAATGGATGCTCGCACATGAATGCTGACACTTGCATTCCACTTAGAAAAGTGGCTGGAAAATAAAATGAGAAAATGACAAATCTGAATGCACCATCAGATTTGGGGCATCGAATAGTGCAAAATCGATTGTCCAATTTTTGAATTTTGAGAAATTAAGAATCTGGGGCTCAAGGAATATTTTAGATTCCTCAAAGATTCTGCTCCATAGGTGGACTGGAAATGTACAACTCCAAAAGTGAATCTGACCTCGCCATTGTGATCCATGTGGAAAACCATGAAAAACGACTGTAAACTTGACTATATTCCGACATGGAGAAAAATTACCTCCTTGGGAAAATTTCAAGGATCATGGTTTCGCTCGTTTCTGCAACAGTCATGGTTCCACCTGCATACTGAACAATAGCTAAAAAATGCAGAACTTTGATGGAGAAATGGACAACGCCATTGCATTCGTGGCGTCGAGAAGTGCTGAAACCATATAAAAGTTTTCAAAATTTGACAAAGGGAAAATTCGGCCCTCTTGCAAAATTCTGCCTCGAACTACGTGCACTGCCTCCTCTGCCTGGGTGCACTGACAAACTGTGTTTAAGTATAAAATTGGTGGTATATTCTTCAAGGAAATCATTGTAGGGAAGTTGGTGGAAGGTCCGGTTAATATGGAGGAGGTCGGGCAGTCAAACCTCGCCTCCTCCTTTTTACATACATTGCAAACGATTTTTTTTTTTAAAGTTAATGGTTGGGTCGGGGCCACCTTGGGCGGCCCACCCACCGTACCCACCTCCATGTTGATGTTGCAATAAATGGTTCGTTGTGGGTTGGGTCTGTGCCCCAAGGGTCGGCCCACCACCCAACTCCCTCCTTTTAACATATAGTGGTTACGTGGGTTGTGGCTCCGTGGTGTGGGGTGGTGGGGTCATGGCCGCCCACCCCAGTTTTGTTTACACAGTTTCGTGGGGTGTGGGGGAGGGGTCGGGGGTCATGGCCCGCCCCTCCATTAACAACTATATTGTTATGTGTTTGGTTGGTGCAGTTAAGGGGTGGTGGGGTTGGTGGCCCGGCACCCTTTTTTTATATTTTTTTTGTTATTTAAAAACAAACCATGTATTTTGGAAATTCGGTTTTGGACTGAAGGAGTATTTTTAAAGAGGCCACATTTTTTCTCAGAATTTGGTCGGAGTTGGCCAAATTACGTCTGCCGGAAATGGTCAAAATTGCGGCCTCCTTAAGCCTGCCCAGTCAGCAAAAGGTCAACCCAACTTTGACTGCATCTATCTCCTTCATCCAAACTCGGATTGACGAACCGTTCACACCGCCACGATCAGGATGATGAGATCTATGCGTTGCTCCTAGTTTGGGCATAATCCAAAAACTTTTATTTTTGAGCTTTCCTGAGTCCTCTTTGTCTTATGTGTGTGTTTGGAGCCACCTGGATCAATCCTCCGCACTAAGGAGCTTTTGGTCCTCCAAAAGCATGAAAAATATTCCGCAATTTCTGTGTAGCTTCTCTACACCACAAGCGTCCTGAAAGGTCTCGCTTCCATCTCCTTCACCTTTGTTCTTCGGAGCCTTAAGCGACGATCTGACACCTGCAATATGTAGTACACTGTTTTTGCAAATTAAATGCTTGTCTTAACTAACCAACTAATGACCCAAGCGTCCCACACTTGCCACGAGTTTATAACACATACTCGATGGTCAAGCTTACATCAAGATGGATTCACCACTCCAGCTACAAAAGCAAGGCCAACATGTCATTGTTGCTTCAACAAGTGATGGAAAAGACATCATCACTGCAACACATGATTTACAAAGATAAGGCCAAACACTATTTTCTTTGACAAGTAATGGAAACACAACATCACTTTCAGAGCTTAACATGCAACTCAAAATAAGACTAGACATCATTGTTGCTGAACAAGTGATGGAAAACACATCATCACTTTTACATTTTAAAATTCAACAAATGATTTACAAAAGTATGACCATGAAATGCTAACATGTCTAGAAACCATTTTTCACTTATCAAGGTGAATGGGTCATCACCCTGTGATAATTTTGCTTGTTGAACAACTGTTTCACCTGGTTCATACATCGACGCTTTGTCTTTAAGGCGCTGCCCTGGATGGAGTCTCCAACATGTGGCTCTTTGATGGCCACTTTTGTCGCTATGACTGCGATAGGTTTTCTTCCTCCAGATTTGCTTAACATGTTTCTTTGCCTGCTATTGAGAGGGTCTTTTGTACCTCCTCCTTTTGTGTGCCGCCATTCTTTTCCAACACTTAGAAAATGTATGGTTATGTAATCCACAAAAGGTACATGTCTTTCGATGCCATGTTTTACGTTTATCATTAACAACATGATCATAATAGAAATGAACATTCAAATGTAGGGAGTGGTTACCTTTCCTTGTTGTCTCTGGTGTAAGTATGGCAATGAGAGCTTGCCTCAACTCTTTCCCTGCAATGGAAACTACCATGGGATGATGGGGATGTGTTCCCATCATTCGCTTTCCTCGATGATTTTGACGATGTCTCGGAAGCATATGACACCTTCAAGCATTCTCCGTTGGTGTATCCTATGCCTGCAAATTGAGGTCTCTGCACAACCTCCAATGGTTGAATTATGCATTGGTTATTAACACCAAGGTTTTCTTCCTTCTCGTGCCTCATCCTTGTAAGGAGCCTCATGTTTGTCCCTGTAATTGGGATCTCCAAATCTCCAATAAAAATCATACTATGTGACGACGAAACTGAAAGGAAATCAACATATTTTACCTCCTCTGTCGATTTGGAAAGAACTGATGAGGGTTGCTCATCATCTATTGTTGGTGGTTCGTTAGCCATTTCGGCGCATTCCCCAACTTCCTTTCTGACATACCCAAGTCCTGCCTGACAGGGTAATTCTTCTACTTTGATGGGGTTGACAATGCCTTGGCCATTAACGCCCAAGCCTTTTCCTTCATACCCGATTTTCTTCAACAGTTTGGAGCCAATTCCTATGGTGTGATTTTCAAAAACAGCGAAATCATCATCAGGACACATACATGAATTCAGAGAACTACATTTTACCTCACATGGGTCACGCTGTAGCTTTTCTAAGGCCTCGTCCTTTGCTTGCAGCTGCCGTAGCAAACTATGTTTTTCCTCTTTCTCTTCATGTAGACGCATCTTCAATTCAACGTTCTTTGTCTGAAGATTATGTTTGTTGTGCCTCAGTTCTTCCAGGGCCTCTTCCATGGTTCGCAACTGAAGCTGCAATTGCTCCTTTTCCTCTGTCTCTTTCTGCAGATTTCATACATTATTTCCACTCTTTTGGAAATGTTGAGCATGGTCGCGTACATCTATTTTTCATCCTCTGTCATTGCACGTTCCATTGTTCACGCTGCAATTCACATCAACGGAGAGACCGCTCTGATACCACTTGATCCAGGTCCGGGTGTGACAAAGGACCCTTCCAAGACCTTTTACTTTTGTGATGTGTTAAATTTCATTTTTAAAAGAAACATGAATGAATACATGTGCATGTTGTAAATAAGAGGAACATGACATTCATCAACACATGAAAACATAAGTCATTGATAACGGAGTTCGTCTAGGAGGGACTACATCTCCGGGCCCCAGTGTCAAGATGGTGTAAGCCGCTGCATTAAGCACTGTCAATAGTGATGATGTACATAGAGATGATGTCGTATCATACAAGTAAAATTTCCTCATGCAGGAGTGGCGCCAAGAGATGTTCCACTATAGGAACTCTCAGTCAAAAGACTCTTATCAGTATGAAACAAAACTCATGCCTGATGAGCATCCCCCAACATGGCATAAAAGGGGTCTCAATGCAAACATACATGATGAAAATATGAGTATCCCATCAACATACAACAAAGGGATCTCAAAAAATAACATGACAAATCATGACAGCAAGTACATCACATAGACGATTCCGCGTCACATCAAGTAGGAATCATGAAAACAAGTAATAAACAACATCCCACATCAAGCATCAACAGGGATGTGTGCAACAAAATGCATAGCAAAAGAAGTACATGAATACACTGCATATACCTCACAACCAGGGGACAACTAAAGAAGAGGATGTCAAACTGTTGAAGCTGTTGGTGCCATCAATTCACGGCATCAATCACATGGAAATGGCTACTTGCACATGAATGCTGACACCTGCATTCCACTTAGAAAAGTGGATGGAAAATAAAATTAGCAAATGACAAATCTAAACGCACCATCAGATTTGTGGCGTCGAATAGTGCAAAATCGATTGTCCAATTTTTTAATTACGAGAAATTAAGAATTTGGGGCTCAAGGAATATTTTAGATTCCCCCAGATTCCTCAAAGATTCTACAGCATAGGTGGACTGGAAATCTGCAACTCCAAAAGTGAATCTGACCTGGCCATTGTGATCCCTGCGGAAAACCATGAAAAATGATTGTAAACTTGACTATATTCCAACATGGAGAAAAATTAACTCGGGAAAATTTGAAGGATCATGCTTCTGCTCCCTGTTTCTGCAGCAGTCATGGTTCCATATGCATACTGAAAAATGGCCGAAAATACAGAACTCTAATGGAGAAACAGACAGTGCCATTGCGTTCATGGTGTCGAGAAGTGCTGAAACCATATAAAATTTGTTAAAATCTGACAAAGTGAAAATTCGGCCCTCCTACAAAATTCTACCTCAAACTGCGTGCACTTCCTCCTCTGCCTGGGCGCACTCAAAAACTATGTTTAAGTATAAAATCAGTGGCAGATTCTTCAAGGAAATCATTTTAGGGAATTTGGTGGAAGGTCTGGTTAATATGGAGGAGGTTGGGCGGTCCAACCCCGCCTCCTCCTTTTTACATACATTGCAAACGATTTTTTTTTTATAAAGTTAATGGTTGGGTTGGCCCTGCCTTGGGTGGCTTGCTCACCGTAACCACCTTCGTGTTGGATGTTGCAATAAATGGTTCGTTGTGGGTTGGGTCTGTGCCCCAAGGGCCGGCCCACCACCCAACTCCCTCCTTTTAACATATAGTGTTTATGTGGGTTGTGGCTCTATGGTGTGCGGTGGCGGGTTCATGGCCGCCCACCTCGGTTTTGTTTACACAGTTCTGTGGGATGTGGGGGAGGGGCCTGGGGTCATGGCATGCCCCTCCATTAACGACTATATTGTTATGTGTTTGGTTGGTGTGGTTAAGGGGTGGCGGGGTTGGTGGCCCGCCACCCTTTTTTTATATTTTTCTTTTATTATTTAAAAACAAATCATGCATTTTTGGAAATTTGGTTTGGGACCGAAGGAGTCTTTTTAATGAGGCCATGATTTTTCCCAGAATCTGGCTGGAGTTGGCCGGATTCCATCTGCCGGAAAAGGTCGAAATTGCGGCCTCCCTAAGCCTACGCAATCAGCAAAAAATCAACCCAACTTTGACTGTCTCTATCTCCTTCATCTGGACTTGGATTGACGAACCGTTCACATTGCCCCCATCAGGACGACGAGATCTATGCTCTGGTCCTAGTTCGAGCATAATCCAAACGCTTTTATTTTTGAGTTTTCCCGAGTCCTCTTTGTCATGTGTGTGTCTCTGGGGCCACCTACATCAGGAATGGCCAAGGGTAATGTGATACCTATTACAAAAGTCTACCATTTTCTTGGATTTGAAAGCAACTACATTATCAGTAATGAGCTTTTGGGGGCATCCAAATCTTGAAAGGATATTGTTTTCAAGGAATGAAATGATGACAGAGTCAGTGGCTTGTCTAGAAGGGATGGCTTCTATCCATTTAGTAAAGTAGTCAGTGGCTGTCAAAATCCATTTATGCTGGGTTGAGGAGGATGGGTGGATTTCCCCAATGAAGTCCAAACCCCATTGTTGAAAAGGCATTTCTGTGGAGATGGGTTTGAGAGGTAATGGTAAGAGTTTCTTTTTGCCTTCAAATATTTGGCACTTGTGATAGGAGGTCACATATTTCTTGACATATGAAAAAAGGGTGGGCCAGTAAAAACCTGCCCTTAGAATCTTATCAGTAGTTGTTTTCCAGTATAGGTGTCCTCTACAATCTCCTGCATGAAATTCTTGCATAACTTTGCTAGCTTCATCTTTAAATAAAAAATTCAATAAAATTCCACCATTATCTTTCCAAAACAAAGCATTGTCTATGATACAATATTTCATTGATTTCATTTTCAAAAATCTACCTTTAGTTCTCGATAAACCAAGAGGAGCTTGTAAATTTAGTAAAACAAATATGATATCTGCATACCAGGGTGAATCTATGAAAGTTTCACTGATCTTTGGAGTCACCCTCTTCCTGATCCTCTAGGGCACCACCAAAATTTATATCTAAGGCCTGACAGTTCGATTCAGCCATGAGTTTAGCTAAACCTTGGCCTTTGATAATTTTTGTAGGCTTTATTTCAATGTCATATTCCAAAATGGTAGCAATCCATTTGCCTCTCTTTGCTTCTGGCCCATTCTGTGTTAAGATGTCCTTTACTACTGAATTTGGAACATATGCAATGATGCGTGAGTATAATATGTACACTTTGAAATCTTTAATAGATTTCACTAAAGCAAGTGTTTGTTTTTCCATTATGTTGTACTTTAGTGTAGCATCTCCCAAAGATTCACTGAAAAATGTAATAGGCTGCTCATAGCCTTGATCATTCTTTTGCAACAAGACTACTGCAATAGTATGTTCTGAAGCAAAATAAAAAATTATTAAATATTTTTTGAAATCAGGACTTATGAGGACTGGTGGCTTAGTAAGGGCTTCTTTTATTGCCTCAAAAGACTGTTGAGCCTCTATTTTCCACTTAAGTGTTGAATCTTTCTTTAACATGTTATTTAATTCTCTGATTAATTATGCCAAGTTAGAAATGAATCTCCTAAGAAAATTTATTTTACCTAAGAATGATTGTAATTCTTAGATGTTTTTAGGGTGAGTGATGTTTAGGATTGCCTGTATTCTAGCTGGATCTATTCTAATTCCATCTTTTGATATTATGTGTCCCAAGAGTTTACCTTCTTCTAGCCCAAAGAGTGTCTTTTTGGGATTTAAGGAAATACCAAATTTTCTACATTTAATAAAAACTCTTCTTAGGTGATCTAGATGTTCATTATCTGATTTGGAAAACATTGTGATGTCATCTTGGTAAACAACTAGAAAGTCATGGATTTCTTTTGCAAAATCTATGTCCATTGCTCTTTGGAATGTTGTTCCAGCATTCATCAGTCCAAAAGGCATCTTTAAATACATGAAAGTACCCTAGGGAGTGGTAAATGCAGTCTTTTCTTGATCCCCTGGTTGAACTAAGATTTGGTTGTATCTGGAGAATCTATTAAGCAATGAAATTCTAGATGACCCTACTACCCTCTAGAGAATGTGGTCCATTTTAGGGAGGGGATAGTTATCTTTTAGTGATACTTTGTTCAAGTTCCTGAAATCAACACAGAGTCTGATTTCTCCTGTTTTCTTTCTAGTAGTGACTAAATTAGGGACCCAATCCGAATATCTAATTGGTGCTATGATTTGTGCATCATACATCCTTTTTATTCCTTTTAAATTAATGGCATAAGAACCGGATTAATTCTCCTAAGCTTTTGTTTAAAGGGTTTATGATGTTCTTTGATGGGTATCTTATGTTGAATAATGCTGGTATCATAAGACTTAAGGTCTTCATAACTCTAGGCAAAGACATCTTGAAACTCTTTGAACAGACTTATGTATTTCAGCTTTTCATATGGAGGTAATGCTTTGGATATTTTGATAAGCTTGGGTTTTTCTTTTGTTCCTATGTTACATTCTTCTATGTCTAATCTTAAAGGCTCCATTTTTGGTTTTCTGGCTACATCATTTGAATCAAACAAATCTTCTAATGGGACTAATCCCTTAGGAAAAAAATTATTTTTAAGGTTTAAAATCTCAGAATCATCATTGATTATTTCTTCTATTTCTACTTTTTCTAAATTATCTATTTCTACTTTAGTGAATTTAGTGGGTTTATCTACATCTAAAGCATTTATATCTATCTCACTATTTATGATGTTATCTACTATACAATCAGTATCTATGTTACAGTTTTGAAATTCTCCCTCAGCATTCATGAAATCATAGATTTGAGAATCTTGTGAAAAAATCTGCCAATATTTCAGATTATCAGGTATAACAGGCTTGTGTCTTAGTTCTGCAGTGTGCTGGTGGTTGGGCAGAAAAGGTAATCTACAAGTGCTATAAAAAGTAGCCAAACTGTGAGCTTGCATGTTTTGTTTCCTAGGAATAGCATCAAAATTAGTTTCAAGAAGTTCCTTAATCAGATCTAGAAAAATTTCTCTGTATTGGCTAAGTCTAGGAGTTTTCACAGTATATTCTCCTTTAATTTGTTTTATGATCAATTCTGAGTTTCCCATGATAGAAACTCTTTTAGCTCCAAGTTTTCTTACAATTTGTAGTCCTAAGATTAAAGCTCCATACTCTTCCATGTTGTTTGTGCATTTAAAGTTTAATCTAAAGGCATGACCTTCAGAATGATTATTTTCCATGTTATGAATCCAAACTCTGGCACCTGCTCCTAATCTATTTACAGAGCCATCAAAATCTAAATGCCATAGAGACTCATGTGTTATGTTTTCACTATCAGGTGCTTTTTATTTTTCTTCTACAACTTTGATCTTATTTTTTCCATTGTCTAAATTATACAAGATAAATGAGTCCATATCAGAATGCATTGAGTATATAGGGTAATTCTGTGGTTTTTCTGCACTACTTACCATGCATTTCATCAAGGCCTCTCTATAAATCTTCCTTTGCTGACCAAATACAGAGATGGTAGCATATGACATGTCCAACTGTAGAGATCCCTGCAATTTTGCTCCCCATGAGCAAGATAATAGCATTCCATACTTGGGTGGGATATCAGAAACTACTATGTCCATAACAATACTCTTTGTTGGGCACTGGACTAGAGTCACACACAAATCTTTAATCAGGCCACGGCATTTGACTTGGCTAGAATAAAAGGAAAACAGGTCCTTGTAGGGTCTGGTGATATCTAAGTTTAACCCTTCCATGATTGCTTTAGGAATTAGGTTATGGGATGCCCCTGAGTCTAGCATAACATTATGTAAGATTTTATCATGAACATTTAAGATAATGTATAATGGAGGGATACCCCCTTGTTGATGTTTTCCATTTACTTCTGGACCAAATAATAACTCAGGTTGATCATCATTAAGGTTTACAACATCTTTGCCTTCACTTATGTTTAGTGTTTCAGTGATTTGTGCTTTGTATGATTCTTTTTTCACTAGCTCTGTCAAGGAAATTGATATTTTCAACTTGGCTATCTCAGTATTTATGTTGAATGGCAATTGAGTTTTTCCTGATTGCATGAGATCTTCCTTAGAAATTGTGGTATGTGTACTTTTATCTTCTTTATCAACACTTGGCAACTCAGTTTGTGTACCAGCAATTTTGTTTTGAATTTTCTTATTTGGAATAGTTTGAGTAACAGTTGAAGTTTGAGTTTCAGCTGAAGTTATGTCTACAATTTTTCGGCTGGAAGTCTCCTGAGTTCCTCTAGGGAGAATTTGTAGAACTTTGGTCACAGGAGCTTCTGCTATTTTTTTAGTTTGGGTATGGACTGGTTTCTTAGTGGGAACTTCTATATTATTTTTGCTTATAAGGCTATCATGTTTGTGAACTTCATAGAGAGCAGATTCATAACCTTGTTTGTAGTCAAAGGACTCTCCAGATCCTAATTGTAATTGATGTAGCATGTAAAATTTCTGTTCTGCCTGAGTAAGAAAAAGAACATCTCTGTTTTTAATCCCCAATAGGTTTATCTGGGTGTCATCCTCTTCTTCATGGTTTTGTGAACCTTTAACATAATTTTCCTGGAAAGGTGGTCTAACCTATTGATTAGGTCTAACATCT
Organism: Pinus tabuliformis; assembly: GCA_031772625.1. NCBI lineage: Eukaryota > Viridiplantae > Streptophyta > Pinopsida > Pinales > Pinaceae > Pinus > Pinus tabuliformis. The sequence goes on from CM062805.1 coordinate 788,883,468, forward strand.
CTTGTTTTTCTAGTATTAGGATTTTTCCTAAAGTTGGGGTTTCTTATTGGGGGTCCTTGTTGATTTTCCCATTGAGATTTTCTTTCCATATTTTCTAATCTATCCATTATCCTTTCTACACTTTTAGCTAAACTATCTATTTTACCATTTGAAGTGGATGGTTCCTCTTTAATGGTAAATATTTTCTCATTTCTCGTCCTCGATTTCTTAGCTAATAAATTGGCTTCTACACTAACAACATTACTTTGCATCTGTTCTAATGTTTCAGGGTTTCTTTCTCTCAATTGGTAAGACATATCAATGTCAAAACCATCAGGAAATTTGATTAGTGCTATGTTTGGTGTAGGTTTAATATTTGCAGGGATTTCATTATAGATACTGTTGAACCTAGTACAATAGTCCTGAATAGATTCATTAGGATCTCTTCTAATGTTTTCATATTCAGATAATATTTGTAAAGGGTTTTTCTTTCTTTCCCATCTATCAATAAACAATATATGGAAAGCAGCTAAATCAACAATATGATTAGCAGGTAAACCTTTAAACCATTTCTTTACATCCCCTGATAGTTTTTGGGAAAATAACCTCATTTGCACATCAAACTCATTAATCTCGTGTAACTCAAAATAATCAATCATTTTATTCACATGTTGTTGGGCAGTATACTGACCAGTAGCATCAAACAGAAAGATTTTGCTTTGGTAGTGTTGGGGCATCGCATGTAGTTGAGCTGGTAAGACCAAAGGTGCATATCTGTCTGCCATGGCTGAGGTTCTAGCTTGGCTAGGAGGTAAAGTAGCGGTGCTTGAAGAAGAACTTGAGATGGCTGAGGATGAACTAGATGAGCTTGAGATGTTTTGTTGGAAAGGAGGTTCAGGTATGAATGGTTTAGGGGAATGAACTGTGGTGGATATTATAGGTGAGGTGATAGTAAATGAAGCTGCATTTACATTTTTTGAAGACTCTGTAGAAATTTCAGGGGTAGCAGCAGCTAGGGAAGCTAATTCAACTGATTGTTGAAGATAGGCTTCATCTATATGCCTTATCAAAGTTGAGGTTAAAGCTTATAGTTTATCAAAAGTATCCAAAACATGTTGATCTAAATCAGGATGTATAGGAACCATTTTTTATTCAATAAATTGAATAAAATTGGGGTCTATTATAGTATCATGAATTGAATTTTTAGATTTGGTACGATACAAAGAAAGCTCAACTGATAAGTCAAATTGAATATCCTCTAAACCTGATAAGTCTTTAGGAAGTGAATTTGCTTTAATTAACTGATTACTACTTCCTTGAGTTTCTACCTTTTTTGGTTTTCTTAAAATTCTATCAGGATCATCAACTATTGTAGTAGGGTTTGGATCTGGATGTGCCCTAGTACAGTGTGTCCTTTTGGAAGCCAAAATTTTAATTTTTTAATTTTTTTTAACTCTAAAATTCCCTTAAGGTGCAAAAGATGAGATTTAAGATTTCCTTAAAGTTTTATTAAACTAAGTGTCCCCAGTATGGTCGCCACTATGTTATCACTCTAAAATTTCCCTAGAGTTATTTTCACTTTCTGGTTCACGGATACCCGGGTCAATGGGTAGCCGCTACATCCAGGGTTGTTCAACACTGAGTGGATGCACCCGAAGGCATCAACACCCCTCGACCTATTTACTGACCTAACCCCAAGAGCTTTCGGGATTCGACCCTGTGACCTCCCATTGGCAAGGCACTTGATTTGACCGATTGAGCTAACTCTTGAGGCTAAATTTCCCTAGAGTTTTTATCTTGTGTCAAAGAAATATTAGAGGTAACGACAAACCTACTTTTGAGGTCAGGATCTAACCTTCCTAATGCTCAGAGAGGTCTCTCTCTTTATGATTTAACTTTGTTTAGTTAACTTATTTTAGGCTAGTTATTTAAGCTTTTATTGGGTTTTTATTTTGATTTGGTGGTGGAATTACTGACTTAGATGGATAGAGGGATGCCTTTTACCATTGGGTTATGGGGTCAAGTGTCAAGAAAATAGGACTGAATCAAGTTTTGAAGATATTGTTTACAGGGCAAGGTCGCTGAGTAAATTCAGATCTTTTAGGTTGGATGGTGAAGTGGTTTTAAATCATGGTCAAGGAGAAATTAAGGATTCCTCAAACTGGATTATGAGGGAAATGGTAGATGTCAATCGAAAATAAGGAGCAATGAAGCATTCCCTACACCGGATATTAGAAGAAAACATTAAAATGATTAACTGTTCAAGACAGAGTGTACTTAAACAAATTATGTAATAATATTCCAGTTACTTCATTCAATTTAGATAACATCCAAGTATGTGAAAAACTTGAGATAACAATTTGACAAACAGAAAATACTTCACTGAAGCAGTCCAACACATGGATCCTGTAATGCAATGCCTTTATTACTCAGTCCAGTCTACTGACTTGAAAAAATGGTACAATGAACCCTTAGGTTTTAGATCAATACAACTAGAGAAATGTCAAGCAATCCACCCTCTATACTTCGAATTATGAAGTATTTACAAAAACTTATTACAAAATATCCCAAACTGTTTTGGGAATTATTCAAGGAAAAAATAAATATTTTCATGCAAGAAGTTAGAGACAGATATGTAACTGTTGCAAGCTATCCCTGTTTATTTGGCTTTGTTGTCAAATCTTTTGCTGGCTTTTCTCCTTTGATGTTTGTCTTCCACACTAACTATTCTTTTACTTTGCCTATTGACTGATACTCTTTCATATAATACTCTTTGTCTTAGCTAACCTGCTACTTTTCTTTTACTCCTCTGTATCCACTGTTTACCTTGCATCTTCATAGTAAGTCAATTAATTTTTCCCAAGTCTCTGTATCCGGTAATTTAATATTTACCATTCTTCTGTAGACTTCATCTTCTTCTATGTATTTTGCAAAGGTGGGCTTGTTTACAAAAAGATGTTTTACCTCATGCTGGAGGCAAACGAGGTTCTCAAAAGTCTGGTACATAACCTTTAGTGTAGGCATCCCTTTCATAGAGGAACTATTGGCTTGTTCCCTTGCCACTTCTCTGATTTTCCTGTTATAGTCTTCATGTGGCATTAACCTGTCATTTATTACCAATGGATTTGGTAGACCTTTCTGCCTCAAAGCATCAAATTTAACCATGAACCTGCCTATAGCTAGCTCCATGGTTTGGAATTTGTCCTCAAGCTGCATCATTAAGTTCCTCTTGGTGAGTAATTTCTTCACCTCTAGTATAGTGCTAGTCTTGTCAGCTATGTCCAGTTCCTGCAATTCATATTTATTCTTGGAATTAAGGAATTAGATTATTCTTGAGGCTTCTTCTGGCATATTTCCAAGTTCAACCTTAACTCTTTGAATTGCTTCACCAACCTCTTTGACTAAATCATTTTGTTCAAAGATAACTTGTATCGATGACCAAATATCATTGACATAATCAATGATATTATTCCATAGCTGCTCTTTTGCTTGGGCAAGTGGCTCCTTCAATGTTAATTCTTTTTCCAAGTTCTTTATCCTCTTAGTCAATCTATTTGACTTCTGTACTTCATTTTTATGCATAATCTGAGCCAGTTTCTTCTCATCCTCTAGACTTATTATCTATTCTTTAAGTTTATTTATTTTAGTGGTCTGAAAGGACATGTCCTCCATGGATTTGACCAGTTTACTTGCCTCATCACTTGGATGAGCTGTTGCTATTCTTGAACCTGTTGCTGATGTAGTTGTTGTTGTAGTTGGAAGTGTTGTAGCTAGTGGAGCTATTGGGGCCAATGAAGCTGCCAAAGTTGAGGGAACTGTTGTAGTAGCTATAGGAATAGTAGTGGGAGTGGTTGTCTCAAGGCTGGCCTATTTCAGCTATATCAAATTGTCCAATTCATTCTCCATTTCCTTTATTTGAGCATTTAGTTGAAGAATGAGATCCATCATTTCCTCCTACTAGGTTTGGCTCTCTAGGACCTCCTTGGTTTGTGGATGTTCAGAGGGAGGCAACTTCAGTTGTTTCTTCAAAGCAACAATATCCTCATTTTTCTTCTTTATCAATTTTTATGTTGCCTTGATGTCACTTGGATTATATCCAATCTCAATCACCAAGTCTTCCAGTGACTTGATTTTGTTATCCTTGACCTGTGAGGATGCCCTTTCTAGCTTAAACTGTGTTGTGATGTTGTCCAGTGAGCTTTGAAGTTTCTGCACAGTCATTGCTTTGTTAGTCATTGTGGAGTAAATCATTTCACCTACCTGCTTATGGAATTCAATTTGGTCAATAAGGTGAACATCCCTGGCCAAAAATTCAAACTCTGTATTCCTATAGTCTGCTGACGATCTGGGCTGCTAGAATGTAGGCTGCATAAAGATCATTTGCATTTTGCCAGTTTTAATGTCAAAGGCTGACATTAATCTATTATGATTGGCAGGTGTCTGTTTGAAGTACTGGGCATATGTTTTAGCCTTTAATGCCTTATTCCTCAATTTGATTTCTTTGTACTTATCTTTTATATCTTTCTCTTTATCAACTGGTTTTTTGGATGAAGGGACTTCAATACTAATCTATTTTTCAATAATTTGAGTGCTTGAGGTGGAATGCTGATGATTTTCCTTTGAAACTATTGGACCTTTACTCTTTCCAACCATTATGTCAGTATTAGTGATTTCTACTATCTCAATGGTGTCTTCTTGCTTAGTTACAGGATTAAGCTTGGGCTTCTTCCTGTAACTGATTTCAAACCTGTCATCTGTAGTATCCATCCCAGAGCTAGAACCTTCTTCCCTGGTTCTTTTTACATTTTTGTCCTGCATGGCTAGAGTCTGTAGCATGGGAGTAATACTCATCTATTCCTCTAGGGTTGGAACCTGTAGAAAGGAACTAGTATCAATATGATTTTCCACATCTATTAAAGTATTCTCCAACCACTCTGACTAGTTGGCATATCTTTCAATATCTGGCCTGGGCTCATGTGTGAAAGGGCTTAATTTGAACTTGAGCCTTAACTTGTTTATAACTCCATTAGGGTCATACTGCCACATAAAACTGCTTTTGAAGTTCACTTGCTGTAAGATTTTCTCTGCCTCTTGTCCATCTTCCATATTATTACAAATAAAAGGGCCCAATTGATTTTTGATCTTAAACTGACTTTTCTTCCTAGCTGACAAAAAATTAACCTCATCAGAGTCTATGATTTTCCTGAAATACTCTAATGAAAATATCCTCATGGGGAGGTATTTGGGCAGCTTGTAGGGAGTGAGTTGGCATCCATATATCTTGATTTCTGTGTGGTCTTGGTATAGATACCAATCTCCCACTCTATTGTTTTAAGACAACTATAAAAATATCTTAATCTCATCATTGATCTTAGGTTGAATGCTACTGGTTAGCATGTTTAAAACTGGATGAACAAAGGAATCAATGAACTCTTTATAACTAAAAATCGTGGAATATCTTTGGATTAATGGTGTCCAAAAGATGACAGATCTTGGATGGCCCTTAGTGTCTAACTTTTGGATGCTGACTCGAAACCTGTCTGATAGAAAATATAGAAAAATGTGAAACAAAATTGAAGAGTATTTGAATACTCTTTCATTTGATAATCTGATAAACTGCTCATGGATTATGTATGCTGAGAACTGAGCAAAGTTAAAAACTATAGATGGAGGCTTGCCTGGGCTAAAAATAGACAGGAAAGCAAGAACAACGTCATCTACATACTCATTACTGGTGTATCCTAGAATACAAGAGAGCATGGTTATAATTTGTCTTGCTCTCTTAGAGAAAATGGTGGCAGCATATGGAGGATTATCTGTGGGAGTATGAGACTCTTCTATGATGAAAGTCTGAAAGATTTGAGCTTTCTTGGGAAGGTCCAACTTTGTGTAGAGTTCAAGTAAGCCTTCAATGGAAAGTGGGGTCTCATTTGGGCTAGGATGGATTTGCAGCATTTGATTTATTGACTCTGTGGTAATGGTAAATAAAACTTGTTCGTCAGGGGAAACTATAGCGCTTTGACTTGGGACATAGCAAGCTTGGCAGAAGTGGATGATTTCTGGGAATAGGTGTGCCTGTGGGAACAAGTATTTGGGAAAATTTGATTCCCATAGGTGAATGTCATCATTTTGGTTCAGGAATTTTTATTTACTCTAGCAGTGGAGTTTCAGTAGGTGGCTAGGGGAAACAGTGTCCTTAATTTGAAAATCTCTGTTGGCTAATGGAAGGTGGTCAATATCCAGGTGAGGGGTTTGCAAGGGCATTACATCCAAAGAGCTTTGGGAAGCCATAATTTGGTTTATTCAACTAAATTACTTTTTCTCTGGCTTTAGGAGTAAGGTCAAAAGCTTTGGAACAGTGGGGAGGGTAATTACAATTTGTAGAAAAGGGCTTTTGGATGCACAGTAAGGTTTTCTTCAGTCTAGCAAGGTTTTTTAATTAATTTAATTAATTAACCTTTTGATAATTATTGTGCATAGCTTAAATTACAGGGCCGTTTTGGTTCTTTCAAGAATACCTGGAAAATGACAATTTGGTGCGTAGACAAGGTTCTGTGGTAGCAACAGAGGTTTTTGAGGCTTCAATTGTCTAATTGCTACTTCAATTTGGTGTCTGCAATGTCTTCTAGTTGCAAAAGGTGGTTAAAATGGTTGCGCAGAGGTTCAAGGTGTCAGAATTGGTTAACAGAGGTTTTCAGTGAAAATGAGTGAAAAGAGTGAAAGGGGGCTTTTTTGGCCTTTTAACCAACAATGGTTACATTTTGGCGTGAGATTTGGTAAATGAACAATGGGTAGTTTTGTTTTAAGCGAGGAGGCGGTTTTGTGCCATATCACACCGCTTTTGGGTGGAGGGCGGTATTTTTCGCGAGCACGCAATATAACCTGTTGCCACCACGTAGCGAAACAGTGCTCGGCCAAAACCACGAATCTTGCGTGCTTTTGGACTTTTAACTATTGGATGATGAAATTGCGCAATATGGATATGCGCTGTTGGATTTGGAGGTGTGAGATCGGAGGGTTATCATGCAACGAAGTTGCACAGACGGAGCTGGGGAGTGGGGTTGGGTTTTAATTACAATGAAATGTAATTAATTAAAAAGTAATCACGGGATTTTAATATAAGCAATGGGTTAATAAAGGGTGGGGACCATGGGTTATACAGCGGAGGTTTTAACTATACACCAAGGTTTGGTGAATTAAAAGGGTGTCGGAGAATTATAACGTGGGGGACTTTAAATACATAAAGCAGGGGTATAATTTAGGAAATAACTTAGGATAAAGGATTTTAGTGGGTTTTTAAGGGGAAAAAAGGGAAATTAATAAGGGGGGAATGTATTATTTGTGATGGGAATGGGTTTCACACTAGGGAAAGGGGTTTAGGGAAGGGGGAATGATTTTTAAAGGGTAATGTCTAGGGAAATGTGTGAAACCAAGGGAAAAAACGTCAAACTGAAGGGAAAGAGTTTTTACAAGGGGAAATGAAAAGGGAAGGGGTGATTTGGAACCAAGAAGGGGACATTAGGGGATGAAAAATAATGAAGGGATAATGAGAGGAAATTAATAAACTAAGTATATGGGGGTCTAGTGAAATGAGGGGAAATTAGTAAATAAGATTTAGTGAATGTCCTTTCTCTTTGACAATTCCTCCTGCACATGAAACATAGGATCAAGTATGATGAAGGTGCATTTGATCTAGCAACCTTGTGCACTTGCAAAAATTCTTCTACCTACCCTTTATTTAGCCTAGAATTTTTTATTCATTCATTGGGTGCATTTGAGCTTGCTGACCCTTTATTTCTTTTTCTTTTTGATAAACAAACTATTAATTCTAACCTTATAACTTCCAATGGCTCAGATTAAACTGATGAGCTCATTATTATTCTCTACCTAATTACTGATCTGCCAAGATTAAACAGTTTGGCTAGATCTTTATTCTCTATCTATCAACATGAAATTTAAATCATGAATGAATCAAGTTTAAACTACTTTGACCATCATGGATTGTGGCATTTTTGACACGCTGCACACAATATTATTTTGCAAAGTAAAGTAAAAATGAGTGGCATTTGAATTTGCACACTTTCATGATCTATTCTTATCTCTTTTTGGGGTTCATATTTTATATCTTTTATATCTTTTTCTTTCTTTTAGTCCTTTGATTATTCTTTTAGGACTTACCCTCTTTACATTTTTTATTTTAATATGGGAAAACATTTTGCAGAAAGCAAAAGTATGTAAAATATTACAAGACTAACCATAGCCAATTCAAAATTATGAATCCTATTATTATAGGACCCTAACACCATGGATTACACATTTAAGTAAATAATAGGAAAAACCATGGAATATTATCAGTTGAATTGACTATGTATTCCAAACTCACGACATCTCATTGGGATCATTTACCACAAACCTTAGAAATATATATACACTATGGAGTATCCCTTAATCGTAAGAAGTGTTTATAGGGAATATTTATTGGCAATATAGTGAGCCAAAAAGGAATGAAAGTCAAAGCAATATGCAAACTGAAGCCTCCAACTACAAGAAAAGTAGTCCAATCATTTTTTTGTGAAAATCGATTTTGTAAGGTGCTTTGTTCCATATTTTGTATCTATTATTAAATCTATCAATAAATTGATGAATAATGGCATTAAGTTTGAATGGAGAGAAGAAAATCAGAAGGCCTTCAAAGATATTAAATCAACAATGACCTATATTCCTATTTTTATCGATCTCGATGTCAAAAAGGATTTTATCCTATGCACCTTTGCATCGGACAAGACCATTGTTGTAGTCTTGACTCAAGTTAATGAAATAAAAGAACATCATCCTATTTATTTTATGAGTAAGTCAATACAAGAACATGAATTAAAGTATTATTTGATTGAAAAACAAGCTTATGCCCTAGTTAAAGCTATTGCATAGTTTAGAAGTTACATTTTGATATCACATGTAATAGATTATATACTGTATCTACTTGTTAAAATGATGCTCACACAATAATTGTGAGATGGGAAATGGGATGATTGGTTATCTAAAATACTAGAATGTGATATTGAAATGATGTCACTAAAAGCTATAAAGGGACAAGGCCTATGCAAATTAATTGGAGGGTTTGAAGAAGTGAATATTGAGTCTTGTAATGAAGAAATTCAAAATGATTTGCTACGAATGTGCAATTGGTACAAGGATATTATCTTTTATCTAAAATCATGACAATTTCCAAATGGGATGACAAACAAAGAAATATGAGCTCTCAAAATGGAATGTAATTTTTATATATTAGTATCTATAGTTTTATTTGGAAGAAATATTGATGGAGTATTACTAAAATGCTTTCCTTAGGAAAAAAACCTTTGAAATTATTACATAAATGCATGAATTCATATGTGGAGGGTGTTTTTATGCTATCTTGATAGCACATAAAATTATTAGAACTAGATTTTTTTTGGCCTACACTTTTTAGAGACACTCATGACTACATAAGGAAGTGTCTCTCATGTCAAAAGTTCTTAGGAAAACAAAATAAAACTATTATGTTTATGAAAACTATTTCTATATGTGATTATTTCACTCAATGGGGATTAGATGTTATTGGTCCAATTAATCCTAGATCAAGAATTGGTCATTCTTACATCATAACAACAACTAATTACTTTACACAATGACCATAAGTGATATCTTTACAGAAGGCTAAGTAGAGAACCAAGTACAATTCCTAGAAGAAATAATGGATCGATATTTATTGGGTCCAAATTCACATAATTTTATGGAAAGTACATAATAATTACAGGACAATAGTTTGTTTGGATCAATAAACAAAACTCTGATTAATATTCTAGAGAAAACAATAGCAGAGAATCAGAATAATTGGCACAAAAAGTTGTTAAACGCTTTATGGATTACAAATTTACTCCAAAAGTAAGCATAAGACAAAAACATTTCATTTAGCCTATGGGAAAGATGCAAGGCTACCTATACCTATGGAAATCAATGCACTAACCATAGCATAATAAAAGCAATAACGAAGTTGAAATCACACCTATCCAAGTCAAACTTCATCATCTAAATCAAATGGAAGAACAAAATGAACAAACCTTCAAAAAGATTTAGAGAAGACAAGAGGTTGTAACAATAAATTCAATAAAAGAGCAACAAGAAAAATATTTTCAACAAGCCAATTAGTTATATTGCAGAATAAATCCAAGGAGAAGCCCTTAATGCATAATAAGTTCGATGCCTTATGGATTGGACCATACATCATTGAAAAATATATGGGTTACAATTCATACATTTTGAAGGGAATGGATGATAAACTATTGTGATTCCCTGTTAATGGGGAACATATCAAACATTTCTTTTCTTAGAGGCTTCAAACATCTTTCTTTATATAGAATTTTATAATCTTGTACTTATTCGACTCATATCTAGCTTCATCCAGTTGTATATTTTGACTCCATAGCCCACCAAAAGAGGCTACTAGTTATGTTTTGGGTTCTTGGTAACCCATAGGGGTCATTATCCACAATAGGAGCCAAATGTTGATCCAAATTTTATGCATTACAACCAAGATCCATATTTAGTTGTTTTTCCAATAGGCTTTTATGGAGAACCTCACGCAAGTTTTCACTTCACACATGTTTTCCTATTCACACATCTTCCATGCACTCTCAATACTTAGCCAATTTTTGGTGTGTGGAAGGATTTTTTCCACGCATTCCCTCACATAATTAGACCTATGCACATCCTTGCCTTTTGCACATTGCAACCTTTTTCACACCCATTTCTTTCGCGTACATTGATTCCAATGCATGGTAGTTATCTGTAAGTGACACATCAAGAGGCTACCTCACCAAATTCACTTCCATCCTTTAAGTTAATATGCCATTTACTCATTTCAAATATAATTGAAATCTCATTGAGGGAATCCAATCGTTATGGTAAAGGAGGCTGTTGATATGGTCTTATCTGAATTAATGTTCAAGTGCTCGATATCGTACTACAATAATTACTCTCCATCACCTCACATAGAGAGAGGTCATAAGAATTAAATTCCCATTATTATTTCACATGGACCAACAAAAGTGGTAGGAAAGAACATAACATCTTATTAATTTCACTAAATAATGAGGTTTTAATAGTGAAGCTCTACTAAAGCTTCATTGATATTTCGTTCATCTCTACGTGTGTTGAAAATATGGCTACTAAAAGAAAAAAAGAGGAAGTTTGTGGGGATATAGCTAATTGACTCCCCCACCAAGATAAGAGTTTTCATTGGTCCATTGGATAAAAACGGTATTTGAATCTAGCCCTAAAAGACAGAAAAAGGTAATAAAATTTGGACCATGAGGTTGGAAAATGCTACATATGTTCCTAAAGTATTCAACTTCATAGAAGTGGTTCATCGTTCCGCTAGCCACTTTAACTCAACGACCAAAACCATAAAGCTAGGCATCAAGAAGAGTCTAATTCCCCTGAATCCCAAGGTCTTCATGAAAATATTTATGTTATTAGATCCCACTTGGTAGCTCAAGTTATCTGAAGCTAAGATTTTTCTTGATTCTCAACATGATGAGATGAATATCATCTAAGGATCCTTGCCACGCCTAAGTGGCTTGCCAATTCAATTATTCTTGGAGATTTGGAGGAAGTATGATCAAGGTCGTGGTTCTATAATGGTGACCATCTAGTTGGCAGTGTTATATTGAGATATCAGCTGCAATGGTGGATCAATATTTTAATCAATGCACTGTTATCTTTATATTCTATTTTGCTTAAGAAACCACTATGTAATTGTAGGCAGACATCTACCATAATTCTAGGAGCTGTTAGTGTTAACAAATTGTATAAGTAGAGTTACGAGGTTGTGAAAGCTGACAGTTAAGATCACAAGGAATTACGTTAACTTTAAGTTTGTAACAACATACATGTATTATCATTTTGATTAATGAAATTCTGATCTTCTGAGCATTTTGTGACTTCTTGATCTTGCCACAACCCTGATCAGGGAGTTGGGCCCACTCTCCTGACCAAGTGTTGTTGGATAGATGTGTGCATAGGTTTATTTCAGTTAATTTATTTATCGTTGTGAATGATTATCAGTGTGTTGTTGTGAGTCTTCTTTGATGTTACTCTTGTTGTTGTTACAGTCATTACTGTTGTTACTCTTATGTTCTATTACAAGTATTTCTTGTTGTTACACATTTTTAAGTTTATAGTTGAATGTTCAATACTGGGTAGGGAAACTATGGCTTGCATATACTTTTCATGATAACCTTGAAATAACTCGTAGAGTCCTGGGTTGACAATTAATGTGGAATTGGGTGAATTGCATGATTCATATCTGAACACCAACAATCATCTCCAATGATATGTCCTTTCAATTGGTAAATGTGTTTAATACTTAGATATTTTTCATGACTACTTATCTAGTTATAACTATCTTTCATGCCATACTTTTCATGGGTTATCACATATAAGTAATCTAAATATAGATGTGGAACTAACACAATTTTGCATCCAATACTATGGAAGGATAAAGCTCCATTTCGTTTTTACTAAATTCAAGAATTATTTGTTAAAGAAGTCAATTATATGTTGACCAGGAAAGAGCCCCGAAGATTTTCTACTAAATCATTGACTTTCTTGTGGGGGAAGGGAATACATGAGGAAAATGAAGACCACACTCTTAATAGAATTTAAGGATTTTAATAAAAACCCTTCTTACTCCCTAAGTTCATGCTCGATAGATGCTTTGTTGCCAAATTTTGTCGATAGTACCACCCATGGTTAATTTTGTTTGAAATAAGAAAGAAAAAACAATTCATCTCCTTGCCTTTTACCATTGGAGAGATTATTGTAGAAATTATGCTCATCTAGTAGAATTCTTTGAGTTGTTTAATTATTTAAATTTAATTGAAGAAAAACCCATCCAGGGATTGGACCCTAAAGGGATATTCTCAAAGCATCTGGCTATAGTCAACTATGAAAATTTATTTACAAGGATTTATAAAGAAAGTGGAGAAAGTCGTATCGACCCATCCAAATAAAATGAAGTATTCATCCCAACTAGACAAGTGATAATGGAAACCAACACCAACATGGGAGGAAAAACTAAACAAAGAGGTAAAAGGTCTATGAGTGCTTAACCAACTTCAACACCACAATCCTGCCCAGGTTTCTTTTCTAGTCATAGGAGAAGATACACTATCCATATTAGGGGAGTGAGTAATGAAAGGCTCTTTGGTCGAGGAGATGCATCTAAATGGAATATTAGATGACCTAAAATTCACTATGGAAATAGAAGATAATAATTGTATTCCTTTCCTAGACATTGATTACTAGAAATGAGGATGAGACATTGGGACATCAAGTATTTAGGAAAAAGACACACACTGACAATTACCTACATGAAGACACTAACCATTACTCAGCTAAAAAAATTCGGATCCTCAATATACTAGCATTAAGAGTTGTTAGGATATGCAGTAAAGATCATTTGGATCAAGAATTGAACCATCTTAGTAATGTTTTTAGAGGATTGGATACAAAGATAAAGACATTTATAAAGCCATCAAGAAAGCAAAAGATAAGATACCCTCACAAAATCCAACTAATTTTCCATCTTCCAACAAGAAAGTAAACCTTCCATACATACGTGGTGTAACTAACATAACAGCTAAAGCACTAAAAAAAAGGAATATTGGTTCTATTTCTAAACCATTTGAAACAATAAGACATAAAATTAAATCTATTAAGGACAAAATTAATCAGCATAAGCTAAAAGGAGTATATAAAATTATTTTCTCATGTGGAAAATATATATATTGGTGAAATCGATAGATCATTTAAAGCAAGAATAAAGGAGCATGGTGCCAACATTAAAAATAAACACTCTCACACTTCTGCTCTTGTAAAACATTCCCTCCTCACTAGGCATCACATCTGATTGGAAAACACTTCTATCATTGCTAAGGAAGATTACTACATTAAAAGGAGATTCAAAGAGGCCCTTGATATTTTAAGACATCCTAACAACCTCAATAGGGATGGTGGACTTGAAGTTAGTAGAAGTTGGCCTTCGGTACTTCTCAACTCTAGATTTTTAGATCTTTATCTTTTTACATTATTTTTTTAAACTAATTTATTAACCTAATACATAAATTTCAGTATATCAATTTATTAGCTTATTAATAAATAAATCGATAATCTATTAAAATTTATTAATATTAATATTTAATTATAAATATTTTATTAACATATTTATTAATAAATGGAAGTGTTGTATTATTATTAATGAATCAATACTTTTGCACTAATTCACTATTAATATAAAGTACATTAACCTATTTATAATATATTAATATACTATTTACATCTACATTATATTAGATTAATATTATGCTATAATTATTATTAATAGTTATATTATTTGCATCTTCATTATCATTATATTAAAATATTACATATTAGAATATATTAATACATTACATCTATTGATGATTAATTTTACGCTATAACTATTAATTATATTAATATATTAATAATATATTATTGGTTCTTTAACTTATATTCTATTTATATTTTTATTCTTATATATTTTTAATATAGTTAAAGTTCTACTACTTTTATTTCTTTAAAAAAAAATATTCTACTAGATTATTAGGTGATTGATTCTAATACATTCTTACTTAATAATTCTTTTTTCATTTATTGTATGTTTAAACTTTAGTTTTTAGCGTTTACTTTGTGTCAACTTAATTTCTTCCTTATTTTTTTTTTATTATTTGTTCTTTTTCCCCTCTCCTCTTTTTCTCAACAATTTACATCTTGATGAAGGGTCATGGTCTAGACTTGAAATGTCAATTGAAAATGATCAATGTGGAGAAAAATTAGAAATATTTTTTTTCAAAATATATGTTCTTGTGTTTTCATGATTAGGCTTGATTGAAAACTCTTTTTCAATTAAGTAACAATTTTTTCTTTACACGTGTCTTTATTGGAGTCATACTAATATTGTTCTTATAAAGGCTCATGCTATTTATTTTGTTCATGGAAGTAATTTTAAGCACATTATATTTGTGTATTTCCCAAAGATAATGTTCTTACATGTCTCAAAAGTGCTTGTGGTTTCTCTCATATGTTGCTGATTTTCACCAAGGCAAATCATAAATCCAACAAATAGCAGTTGGACCATCATTTCAGATAGGACTCCCACTCCAAACGGTGTATTTTAAATGATACATTATATCAGGAAGGTCCCCTAGTGTTGGTGGAATTTTCAACATCATCAACACATTTTTGGCGCTAGCCTGGAGGGCAACTAATGCATGTGAGGTTATCCATCACATTCACATCTTGAATCATCACAACAAGGCAATAATTTTCCAAGTTCACCTAAGTCACATTTTCTAGAAATTAAAGAGCCACCTTCACATAAAATGTGCATACGAGTTACATATGACCAACTCAAATCTTTATGTCCCATCACACATGATTTCACAAAGAAACTAAGATTTCTCCCCGTTGCGTCAATCCTTCCTCACAAGCAGTCAACTAGAGAAGCAACTCGTGGTGGTGTACTAGTTGCTACAGTTCAAGATTTTGTGAATGATTCCTTAGATGAACTAGCCGATTTAGTTGAAAGAGACTGAGTCTAGGGGAATTAGATGCCACCCAATACTAAAAATATAGAGGGAGATGAGGAAAACATCTATATTTTTGAGAACAAAGGGTTGAACAATAACAAGAACGAATTGAATGATAAGGGCAACCTAAACGTAAAAAGGAGAGGAATCTTCATATTCAGATAATGACAAGGAAGAAAGCAATGAAAACATGGAATATGAACAACAATTGTATTGGATGGCCCAAGGGCTATAGATATTCTATGCACACTTCATCATCCATAGAAGCACCTAGAAAAGTTCCTAACGAAGTATGATCCTGATAATACAACTATGGATGAGGGCCACATTGGAAATTTCTATTTTCAGTTAATAATATTAGAAGTCTATTATGATGATGTAGCCTGTAGATTATTCCTGTATATACTCAAGAACAAGGCATCAACATGGTATCACAACCTTTTGGCCAATTCATTCCATAATTGGAGAGAATTCAAGAAGCTCTTTTTGGACAAATTCATTGATGAAAATACCCTCGCCATGTTGTTGAAATAACTCAACAATGTTAAGATGGGGAATAAGAAGAAAGTTAAAGACTTTAATTAGATATTCACTATGATATTAAATAAGTTCCCCATGAATGTGCAACCACATTATTCTATTACAAAATATTATTATACCTCAACCTTGCCTACCAACATTTCCATGTTAATTAAAAGAGCTGCTAAAGGCATGTTGGCTAAAAAATTTGATGAGGCCATCATTGTTGAAAATGATTTGAAAGCAATTGGAGTTATTAAAAATCAAGGAGACTCAAAGGACACTGACAAGAGGCCACAAACTTGTTATGCTAAAACAAAGGATAAATATTCTCTTGATATGGATAGTTTGACCAAATTATTTAAGTTGTTGACAAAAAAAGTATTTGATTTAAAAGGGAAGAATAATGAGGGCTCTTCTAGTAGCAAGTTCTTCAAGCCATTTTTTAAAGAAAAACACTACTCAATCGACTTAGGCTTTGGAAATCTCCAATGACAACTTTAAATGTCGACGTGGGGGGTATGGAGAACTTTTTCACATTCCATCATAAAACAAATTCCAAGAAAATGTGCCCATAATGGATATTCAACATGAATGCGATCTCGAATAGAGTTCTCGATGATCAATCTGCACAGGAACAAGTAGATTCATCTAAGGAAGAAAGTGAAGCTTCCCCATTAGAAGATAATACAAATGCTAGTGAATCCATTTTTCATCTTCAATAACATTGCGAATAGTGAAGAAGAAGTTGTTGGTGAAGTTGTGGTTGGTGAAGCTTTGATCCGAATGGATAATGGAATCCACCCATGGTATTGTAAACGTAATCCACCCATGGTATTCTCTACCCATGGTATTTATCCGCCCATGGAATTTACCCATGATATTGTAAGTGGCATCCACCCATCGTATTCATTCACCCATGGTATTGTAAGTGGCATTGACCCTTGGTATCCATCCTCCCATGGTATTTATCCACTCATGGAATTTACCCATGGTATTGTAAGTGACATCAACCCATGGTATTCATTCACCCACGACATTTACCCACCCATAGAATTTACAATACCATGGGTAAATTCCATGGGTGAATGAATACACTGGGTGGATGAATAACATGGGTGGGTGCCATTTTCCATTCGGATCAAGATCCTCTAACACAAAAGCCTAAAAAATATAATCTGAGTAGTAAGGGATTGGTATCTGAGTCGGAAGTTGAAAATAAGAGAAAGATATTTATGAGGAGAATGTTACCTCAAAATGATCTAGCTCAGATTCCACAATCCAAGTCTGCATGTGCCCAACCTTCCAAAAGCACTTCAAGGAAAGCTAAAAGCAAGTCTAACACACTTGAAGTGACAAGTAAAACCTCCCCACCAAATTCTACAACTTAGAGTATTACTAAGATGCCTTCCTCAGGAAAAAACCTTTGAAATTATTACACAAATGCATGAAGGCATATGTGGAGGGTGCGTTTCTACTATATTGATAGAATTTAAAATTCTTAGAGCTAGACTTTATTGGCCTACACTTTTTAGAGACACTCACGACTACATAAGGAAGTGTCTCTAATGTCAAAAATTCTTAGGAAAAAAAAACATTTTTTTATGTTTCTGAAAACTATTTCTATGTGTGATTATTTCACTCAAATGGGATTGGATGTTATTGGTCCAATTAATCCTAGATAAAGCATTGGTCACGCTTACATCATAACAACAATTGATTACTTTACAAAGTGACCAGAAGTGATAGCTTTAAAGAAGGCTAAGTAGAGAACTAAGTACAATTCCTAGAAGAAATAATGGATCTATATTTATTGGGTCCAAATTCACAGAATTTTATGGAAAGTACGTAATAATTATTGGACAATCTTCCACTTATTATCCACAATGTAATAGTTTGTTTGAATCAATAAAAGAAACTCTGATTAATATTCTAAAGAAAACGGTAGTAGAGAATCAGAATAATTGGCACAAAAAGTTGTTAAACGGTTTATGGGCTTACAAAGTTACTCAAAAAGCAAGTATCAAGCAGACAACATTGCATTTATCCTATGGGAAAGAAGCAAGGCTACCTATACCTATCGAAATCAATGCACTAACCATAGCATAATAGATGCAATAATGAAGTCGAAATCACACCTATCTAAGTCAGACTTCATCATCTAAATCAACTAGAAGAACAAAAAGAACAAATGGTCCTTGAGAAATATTTAGAGCAAACAAGAGGTTGTAACAATAAATTCAATAAAAGAGCAACACGAAAAACATTTTCAACAAGCCAATTAGTTATATTGCAGAATAAAGCAAAGGGGAAGCCCTCAATGCATAAGAAGTTCGATGCCTTATGGATTGGACCATACATCATTGGAAAATAGATGGGTTTCAATTCATACATTTTGAAGGGAATGGATGATCAACTATTGAGATTTCTTGTTAATGGGGAGCATATCAAACATTTCCTTGCTTAGAGGTCTTCAAAAATCTTCCTTTATCTAGAATTTTATAATCTTGTACTATTCGGCTCATATCTAGCTTCATCCACTTGTATATTTTGACTCCATAGCCCAAAAAAAGTGGCTACTGGTCATGTTTTGGGTTCCTGGTAACCCATAGGGTCATTATCCACAATAGGAGCTAAATGTTGATCCAAATCTTACGCATTACAACCAAGCTCCATACTTGGTTGTTTTTCGAATAGGCCTTTGCGGAGAAACCTTGTGCAAGTTTTCACTTCACACAAGTTTTCCTCTACACACATCTTCCATGCACTCTCAATACTTAGCCAATTTTTAGTGTGTGGAAGGATTTTGTCCACACATTCCCTCACACAATTAGATCTCTGCACCTCCTTTCCTTCTGCACATTGCAACCTTTTGCACACCCATTCCTTTCACATACATTGATTCCAATGTATGGTAATTCTCTGTAAGTGACGCATCAAGAGGCTACTTGTAAGAAAGAACAACTTACGTACATACGTGGTGTAACTGGCATAATAGCTAAAGTACTAGAAAAAAGGAATATTGGTTCTATTTTTAAACCATTTGAAACAATAAGACATGAAATGAAATATATTAAGGACACAATTAATCAACATAAGCTAAAAGGAGTATATAAAATTATTTTCTCTTGTGGAAAAATCTATATTGGTGAAATTGCTAGATCATTTAAAACAAGAATAAAGGAGCATTGTGCTGATATTAAAAATAAATGTTGTCACGATTATGCTATTATAAAACATTCCCTCCTCAATAAGCATCACATTTTCTTGCAAAACACTTCTATCATTGCTAAGGAAGATCACTACTTTAAAAGGAGATTCAAAGAGGCTCTTGAGATTTTAAGACATCGGAACAACCTCAATAGGGATAGTGAACTTGAAGTTAGTAGAAATTAGTTCCCGATACTCTCTCAGCTCTAGGTTTTTAGGTCTTTATCTTTTTACATTATTTTTTAAAACTAATTTATTAACCTAGTACATTAATTCTAGTATATCAATTTGCTTATTGATAAATAAACTGATGATATATTAACATTTATTAATGTTAATATTTAATTATAAATAGTCTATTAACATATTTTCTAATAGATAGAGGTATTGCATTATTATTAGTAGATCAATAATTTTGTACTAATTCACTATTAATATACAATACACTAACCTATTTATTTAAATAAATTGGTTATTTATAATATATTAAATATTATTTACATCTACATTATATTAGATTAATATTAAGTTATAATTATTATTAATATTAATAATAGTTATATTATTTAAATCTTCGTTATCATTAGATTAATATATTATGTATTATAATACATTAATACGTTACTTCTTTTAGGCTATAACTATTAATTATATTAATATATTAATAATTTTTTACTGGTTCTTTGATTTATATTCCATCTATATTTATATTCTTATATAGTATTACTTTTAATATAATTAAAGTTATAATATTTCTATTTTTTTTAATATTCTAGTAGATTATTAGGTGATTAATTCTAATACATTTTTATTAAATAATTTATTTTTTCATCTATTATATTTTTAAACTTTAGTTTTTAGGTTTACTTTGTGTCGGTTTAATTTCTTTCTTATTTCCTTTCTATTATTTATTCTTTTTCTTCTCTCTTTTTTCTCTTAACAATTTACATTCTGATGAAGGGTTCTAGTCTGGATTCGAAAGGTTGATTGAAAATGATCACTGTGGATAAAAATTTGGAAGAATATTCTTCAAGATATATGTCCTTATGCCTTCATAATCAGCCTTGATTGAAAACTATTTTCCAATTAAGTAACAATTCTTTCTTTACATTGGAGTCATACTAATATTGTTCTTATAAAGGATTGTGCTATTTATTTTGTTTGTGGAAGTAATTTTATGCACATTATATTTGTGCAGTTCGCAAAGCTAATGTTCTTGCATGTCTCAAAAGTGCTCAATGTGGTTTCTCTCATATGTTGTTGATTTTCTCCAAGGCAAATCATAAATCCAACAAATAACAGTCGGGCCATTATTTCAGATAGGACTCCCACTCCAAATAGTGTAGTCTAATTGAGACATTGTAACAAGGAGATCTCCTAGTGTTGGTGGATTTTTCAGCATCATCAACACATTTTTGGTGCTAGCCTGGAGGGAAACTAGTGCATGTTAGGTTATCCATCACATTCACATCTTGAATCATCATAGCAAGGCAATAATTTTTCAAGTTCACCTAATTCACATTTTCTAGAAATTGAAGAGCCACCTCCACATAAAATGTGCATATAGAGTTACATATGACCAACTTAGATCTTTATTTCCCATCACACATGATTTCACAAAGAAACTAAGATTTCTCCCTGTTGCATCAATCCTTCCTCACAAGCCATCAACTAGAGAAACAACTCATGGTGGTGTACTAGTCGCTACAGTTCAAGATTTTGTGAATGATTCCTTGGACGAACTAGATGATTTAGTTGAAAGTGACTAAGTTGAAGGGAACGAGATACCACCCAATACTAAAAATATAGTGGGATACGAATAAAACATCGATATTATGGAGAATAAAGGGTTGAACAATAACAAGAACGAATTGAACGATAATGAGAACCTAAATGTTAGAAGGAGAGGAATATTAGTATTCAGATAGTGACGAGGAAAAAAATAATGAAAACATGGAAGATGAGCAACAATTGTATTGGATGGCCCAAGGGTTGCTAGCTCTTCCAGGCACACTTCATCATTCACCTAAACACCTAGAAAACATGATAAGACAACTAAGGATGAGGACCACATTGGAAATTTCTATTTGTAGTTAAGAATGTTAGAAGTGTGTTATGATGATGTAGCCTGCAGATTATCATGTATATACTCAAGAACAAAGCATCAACATGGTATCACAACCTTTTGTCCAATTCAATCCATAATTGGAGAGAATTCAAGAAGCTCTTTTTGGACAAATTTATTGATGATAAACCCTAGCCATTTTGTTGAAAGAAATCAACAATATTAAGATGGAGAACAAGGAGAAAGTTAAATAATCTAATTAGATATTCACTACAACATTAAATAAGTTCCCCATGAATGTGCAACCATATGATTTTATTACAAAATATTATTATACCTTAACCTTTCCTACAAACATTTCCGTGTTCGTTAAAACCATTGCTAAATGGATGTTGGCTAAAAAATTTGATGAGGCCATAATCGTTGAAAATTATTTGAAATCAATTGGAGTTATTACAAATCAAGGAGACTCAAAGGACACTCACAAGAGGCCACAAACTTCCTCTTCTAAAACAAAGGATAAATATTCTCTTGATATGGATAGATTGACAAAATTATATAAGTTGTTGACAAACAAAGTATTTGATTTAAAAAGGAAGAAAAGTTAGGGCTCTTCTAGTAGCAAGTCCCTCAAGACTTTTTTTAAGAAAAGCACTACTCAGCTGACTTAATATTCGGAAAGATCCAATGGAAACTTTAAATGTAGACGCAGTTGGTATGGAGAAATTTTGCACATTCCATCAGAAAACACATTCCAAGAAAATGTGCCCATAATGGATATTCAACATGAATGTGATGTGGAATAGAGTTCTCTATGATCAATCTGCACATGCACAAGTAGATTCATCGAAGGAAGAAAGTGAAGCTTCGCCATTAGAAGATAATACAAAAGTTGGTGAATCCATTTTTCACTTTCGATATCATTGCGAATGGTGAAGAAGAAGCTGCCGGTGAAGTTGTAGTTGGTGAAGATCCTCTAACACAAAAGCCTAAAAAATATAATTTGAGGAGTAAGGGACCGGTATCTGAGTTGGAAGTTGAAAATCAGAGAAAGATATTTACGAGGAGAATGATACCTCCAAATGATCCATCTTAGAATCCACAATCCAAGTTTGAATGTGCCCAACTGTTATAGACATATTTGGGCACTACAACCCCAATCACATATGTCCATAAACCAAGGGCTTTTAAGTCCCTAAAAGTGTTGTTTCATGCCATAAAGGAGCAAGGTCAGCTGATTACATCACCTCCCAAAAGTTTTCCATGAAAATCTACTCAAAACTGGTCAAAGCAGGACCATACAGATTGCCCAGTGCTAAAGGTGCGATGCATCTCACCTGCCACATGCAAAAAGTGTGATGCATACTGGAAAGCCCTTTCATAGGGTGCGATGAGCGAGAGAAGACAAATGGCACAAGCAGTTTGCTAGGTGGAAACCTAGAGAATCTTCTAGAAACTGCTCATTTGATACTTGCCTCTCTGAGTTCGCCCAGGGATGAGTAAGAGATCTAAAATCTCCATGTGGAACCAGGAATTATCAGAGAGATGACACTAATCAAAATTCCAAAAGCTGACTCACCCCCTTGCAAATATCTATAAATGGATCCCTCATCCAAGAGATCCAGAGGTTGGAATTTGGTAATTTTCAAAGAGGTGCTGCTGGTTTCTCTTTGAAGACATTGTTGCATGATCTTGCTTTGTGTGAGGTGAAGAGGGCTTTCAAGCTGGGAGGATGGCACTGGGTCAGACTAAGTGGTTGTAATCCTCTCTTCTATGACTTTTACTAATAAATCTATTTGAGTTTTCCTCCATATTATTGTGTACCTCTGAATATTATGTTTGTTATATGCATTTGTATGGCCAATATATATTTGATCCTATATTGTTTACAATGAAAGATCTCTATGCTTTGATGGTATTATGCTATTGTGAATCTACAGGTGCTCTTTGAAGCTGGACAAGTAAGGAAGCAGTGGCAAGATTTTGTCAAAGGGGAAAGGAAACAAGCAAGGAGCCAAGCGGAAGACTGAGGTTGGTACTCTCTGCTTCTCTCCCGTCTTTCTCTAGTAAAGGAAAAACAAGTGACTTTAATCTATTTGTTTCTAAGATAGCTACCCGTCTTAGTGGGACTAGCAGCTCTGCATAGACACTATATTTCCCAGTAACAAAATGGCGACTCCACTGGGGAGAAATTAGTTTGATTTCTTGTCTCTATTTGTTTGATTCATAAACCACAGACCGAGCCTGAAGTCAAGCCAGCTAGCCTTCGAACTGCATTTGCTATGCAAGTGCAAAGTAGATCAACGCTGCTTAAGTCAATCTCCGGGTTTGTTTATGAAATGAACAATTGACTTGCAAACATCCTAAGTTCCCTAGAGGTAGATTGAGTAACCTCATTAGATCAGCCCTATACTTTGTAGTTATTGACTATCATTTTCTTGGCCTAAATCCCTGGACTAAACTGCAAACTGTGACCAAAAACCAAGTTAAAGTCTCGTTCTCTGACCATCGCACCCTCTCCTTTAGGAAATTTGGATGCATCTCACCTCCCATGTGCAGTAGGTGGGATGCATCCCTGTTTTCCTGTGTTGCAGGTGCGATGATCAGGCAAGACTAGATATGCCTCCAGATTTTGGTTTTTTCTTCACTTTCTTCAGTTTTATTCAGGAGTTTTGTTGTATGTGATCAGTAGAACACTGTTGAAACCCCCTTCTTTGCATCATCAAACCTCTATTGTACATAGAATTGTGAATGTTTTTATGTATTGTGCACCATTTACAGTTCTCTTTTACAAAGAAGTAGCTTAATCAAACTGTCGTCTATTGATTTAGAAGTGTCGCAAGTGTCATTTTCAGTCAAGGAAAAGAATACTTCTCTTGTTGATAGTCGATTACTTTGTTACTCTTGTATTTTATCTAAATTAGTAGATTTTCAAGTGTCGAAAGTAGTTTTCAATTCAAAATCACACAGTGTCGTCTTGCCTTCTTGTCGTTTTTTGAAAAGAAAATCATTAGTACTATTGCCTTGAAAGAAGAAATAATTCAGATTTGTATTTAGCATTCTTTTTGTCATTCACACATTAAGAAAGCGGAAAACAAATACATGCACGTGCATTTGCATTTAGACTGCTTGTTGATTTTGATTTAGGACAGTGCATCTAGCGTGTGCTCTTTGCTCTATGTTGAAAGCATTTCATTTCTCTTTCCTTAGTAGCTAGGATTTTCATTGCAAAAAGAAGATTAAACGACTGTTTATCATCTTAGATTGCATTTTACGAATTGTATATCTACATCACGCGGTGAACCTGAAAGGAAAATTTCTTAAGAAAGATCAACTGTAAAATAAATTTAATGAACATAAAAACGCTTTGGAACCTAATGCACAACATCTAGAAGTCTAGGCTAGAGGCGTATTCCGGCATCGTAAAGCCTGGTAGCTATTTCTTTCATCTTATGTTGGGTGATTCCTCCTCTTTGAGATGATAAGTGCCAGTACGGACTTGTGCTCCCATGCACCATCGAGTATATATTGGGAGACCACAATAGGCTATATCCTTTATCCTTAGGAAGCCGTGTCTACCGCCCTATTGATCGCAATGCACTGAACACAACATTCGGGAAGATTGACTGTTGTACTGTAAAAAGTATTCTGCAGTTTTGCGATTGGTTTGGTAATCCCTCTGTCTAGATTTCTAGAGTAGTCTCTTTTGTTCCTTTTTAGACTCCTTAAAGGAAAAGGTCCATCTGAGCACTTGTCACTTCAGGCTCATTAAAAATCGAAGGTGACTAGAGTCATCTTTAGCTTTTTCTCTTCCCTTAAAAAAGTGAAAAAGAAAGTTGTGTCAAAGCATCTAAAATTGATTTAATACTGAATAACATTTTCCCCTCTTATTTTGAGTTGATCAAATAAATCCACAATTGTGGAAGAAAGTCAATCAAAACCCCGTCATTCAAGGATACTGATGAGTCAACCATCTTTGACTCCAGAAACAAAACCATTCCGGGTGAAGCGAACTCGTTTAACTGGGTCAAAGTCTCCTGGTTTGCTTGAAACTAGTGTTTCAACATCCTCTGAGACTCTAGTTACTCCAACCATTTCTGGTATCCCTGCCTCTACAGAAGAATTTTTGCAGTTACAAGAGGACATTAGAACTGATCCTAGAGTAACAGTAAACACTTCTATTCCTGAACCAGCTCCATCCAGGGTTGATTCAGGAGGTGTTACCCCTCCAACATTTGTCGCTGCAAAATCTATACCTTCTTCGGCACCAGAAATATTTTACGGACCTGACGGTCTGCCTCTTCCACCTGGATTGATTGTTATAGAAGAGATTACGAAGGATATTCCATCCAGTACTTCATCACATTTTGGGACTGAGATCCATCTATATCCTTCTACTTCAGAAGTTAATACCCCTTCATCGCAAGTTCCTGTAGAAGCAATGGGAAGTCTTTTGGATAGACTCGATATGTCTGGATAACTATCGACATCTAGGATTGTCTCATCTGATACAATGATAACAGAACCTCCTACCACCACTCCGACGATGTTCGCTGGTGTACCATCTGTCCCGACTAGCTCTCAACCGCTAGAAGGAGTCCACCTAGGGACTATTTCAACAGTATGGTCTGTTCCCATTTGTTCATCCGGAATAGTATCTGGAATCTCTTATGTTGAATCTCAACAAATTGATCCTTCACAACATCAATTTGGGCAGTCTAGTATCCAAAGGCCAATCATTCCCTTGAGCACTGGATTGCTGCCATATGAGAGTTCACAACCAGATTCAGGTCAAATTGGAATCACATCCAGCGGTTGGATGCCAATACTACCTCAACAACCAAGATTTGTATTCTCAATGCAACCGAGTCTCCCTGTGTCGAACATCCCCACTACACCAACTATTGTGACGGTGTCGCAAGTACAAGCATTGCCTGTTATATGCCAACCTCAAGTTTCTCAGGTTGTTGTACAACAACCTCTTGTCTCCGCGACACAACCGCAATCACCAGTTAGTGGCTCCTTAACTGGAGCGACTCAGGCTCATACGAGTACTATTACCCCTCATCTTGGTCAAATGTCCAGTATTGGGCAACAACAAATGGTTTCACAACCATGGTTGGTGCAATATCAACAACCACAATTCCAACAAGCTTACCAGGGACCTGAGCAACAAAACTTTGCAGGTAATGGGTAGCCGTATATTCAAGACGATTATAACCAATGGTCTCAAATTGGTTAGGCCCAACCACCTTATCAAAGTTATCAGCATCAAATGCATTATGCTGGTATGCAAATACCCACTGCTCAGGCGATCCCATCTTATTCGGGGTATGCTTCTCCGAACCTGAACCAATAGTTGCCCTTTGTGGCAACTCTAGAGTTACCAGATCTAAATCAGCTAACGAACGATCCAATCACTTATGCCCCTTGGTGGCCGGCTATTCCTCATAAAATTCCATCAGATATTCCTAAATTTAATGGAAATCTGGGTGAAGACCCATCGAATCATGTGATGACCTTCCATCTGTGGTGTTCATCCAACACTCTCAATGATGATTCGATTCGACTTCGCCTTTTTTAGCGAACGTTAACTGGTCCAACAGCAAAATGGTATATCGAGTTGCCTAGAGCTTCATCCGATAACTTCAGCACCCTTGCCACAACCTTTTAAACCTATTTTCAGTTACCAATAAGGTATGAAACAGGAACATAGCTTCTTACCAATTTCAAGCAAACGACGACCACTCACATATCCAAACATATTCATGAATGGCAACATCATCGTAGAATGGTGAAAACATATGTTCTTGATCAGCTGCTAGCTGAATGTTTTATTAAGTCATTGTTACCTTCCATTACAGAAGATGTGGCAAAGGGAGGGGTCATCACTGAAGTTCAGGTTATTGCTCATGCGCAATATCTAGACTTGATCTATACTCAGTCTGGAACGCTCTATGACAAAATCCCTGATGCTCCCAGACCGGAGTTTTCCATTCCTCCTCCTCCTAAATCAAACAAAGACTCTCATGCCGGCGATGGCGTGATAGGTACGACGAGCACGAAATCGACAAAGGCTACATCTAAGAAAGCCCGTAAGATTTTTGATCAAAATGCAAATGAAGAAATTCTAGCCTCGGAGGTTAATGTCATGTCGACTGACAAAGGCAAAGAACCGAAGCAACCATGGGGAAAGAAGAAAGGGAAGAGAAAAAAGAAGAAACAGGATGATTCGTCTCGTGAAAAATCTTTTGCAAACCCTTCTGGGCAAAAGAAACCCACTCAGCCATGCCTCATATGCGATGAGGATCATTGGACGAAATATTGTCCATATAAAGCCGAAGTTAAGAAATTCTTTAAGAATTAAAAAACCTCAGTGGTATTGACTGATCCATTTCCAAACCTAGGAACCAATCTGGTTGCTAGTGACAATGCTTCCCCATCCCAAGTCCTTATGATGTCCATTTCAAAACAACAAAGTGATGCTTTGATATCGACAAGAAATAAAGATTACGAGAATCCACAGCTGTCGAACAACAAGGCTACTGATCAACCTAGTAGTTCGACAACAACTTCGACCGAAGTTGTGCCACCCATCATTCCTGAGCTAACGATAAAGCCACCAAAGGGACTAGTACACAAATCGACATTTAATCCTCATGCCAGAGCAACACAAAATTATAATATAGTAGAGGACCTAGCCTAATCGCCGTCCGCTATGTCGACACTTGAGGTACTACAAAATTGCCCCTCCCAAAAGCAAGCTTTATTATCAGCAATAGGTGGGATTGACCCAGTGGATTCCAATCTTGTGGCCTTTAATCATAAAGGATATGACCCGCAGTTACCAGCTCAGCTCGCTTTCCTCATTCAAGTGAAAGCCCTCAACAAAACTATTCATCAAACAATTATTGATGAGGGGGCATCTACATGCATTATGTTAATGAGTTGCTGGAAAACTTTAGCCTCACCACCCTTGTCGCGATCGTCGACGACATTAAAAGCATTTGATGGATGAACATACACTCCATACGGGATTTTAAGTAACTTGCAAGTCAAACTGGGGGGCAAAACAATAGAAATGGATGTGGAAGTTATCGATGGAAACCTCGATTACAAAATCCTACTGGGAAGGCCCTGGATTTATGCTATGGTTGTTGTTGCGTCGACATACTTCAGAAAAATTGCATTTCCCTTCCAAGGGGGAATTACAATCATCGATCAACAGACATTCCTCCCAACAGTTTGCAAGTTACGGGAAGCATTCCGATGATCCACAGAAGCTCTCAGTCGCTTCAAAATATCAGAGTAGGCCTACTAAAAGACCCTACTTTGATGGGTACTTTTGCCCTACCGCCTCCAAACGACATGGCAGAAGTGGCAACGGTGGGAACCTGTAATACGGTATCTTCCATTCAGAAGATGTCCGAAAATGATATTAGCATGGATCGTCACCAGGTGTTGCCTCCAAGCCCAATAGAAATATTGTAGCAATCAATGTTCTCGGCATGGGAGGAAAACCCCAATGAATGCTCGTCAAGCGTTTGGGTAGATAGGTCTAAGGAGTATGATACCTCTTCAGATCCTTGGTTGCACGTACATTCTACAGATGAAGGAATTGTTCAGTCAATGAACATAGAGGGGGCACCATGGGAAGATTACCACCATCGTTCCCATCTTCCAAATTACAACGAAGATTACTCTAGTGACCTTAATCATCCATCCGTTTTTGATTTTCTATCAAATACTGTAAATACAGTGGATTCCGAGCGAAATCTATCCAATATTGAAGAAACTATCGCCATAAATATATCGAAAAAACTAGATATTGCAGAAAATATTCATGTTGGCAAATCTTGTTCTTCTTCAGAACTGGAAATATATTACGCTCTCTTTCACGAGTTTAGAGATGTCTTTGCATGGTCATATGAAGAAATGCTAGGCATTAACTCAAGCATAGTTGAACACGAAATTAAGATGTATCCAGATGTCAAACCAATAAGACAACGGCTTTGGCAGGTACACCCAAAGAAAGCTGTTGCCATTAAAGCAAAAGTTGAAAAAATTCTCCATGCTAGTTTCATTTACCGAGTTTCGCTAACTGATTGGGTATCAAACATTGTTCCTATGATGAAAAAGCAAGGAACAATTAGAGTGTGCGTCGATTACAGGGATGTAAACCAAGCTTGTCCAAAGGACAACTACCCTACACCCTTCATCGACCAGATAATTGATGAATGCGCCGGATGTGAAATCTTTTCATTTATGGATGGATTTTCCAGGTATAATCAAATAATATCTGCCCAAAGGACCAGTCAAAGACAACGTTTATCTGTCTGTGGGGCACATTCGCATACCGTAAGCTCCCTTTTGGTTTAAAGAATGTAGGGGCAACATTTTAGAGGGCAATGAATTATGCCTTCCATGACATCAAGAACATCGTTCAACCATGCCTCGACGATCTTCCGGCTCACTTGCGAAAGTGGACCGATCATCCGCAGCATTTGAGAGCAATATTTCTACGTTGCCGACACTACAAAATAAGACTCAATCCGCACAATTGTGTATTTTGCGTCGGTTTTGGTCATTTACATGGCTTTTTAGTTTCAAAGGATGAATTTTGTCTCGACCCGTGCAAGGTTCAGGCAATCATCGATTTGCCTCCACCTTCAAATTTGCTTCAGATTCAGAAACTCCAAGGGAAAGAAAACTTTCTGAGGAGGTTCATTCCGAATTATGTCGAACTTGCTAAAGGTTATTCACATCTCTTGAAAAAAGAAGTACCCTTCAACTAGGATCAGGTTGCGCAAGCTTCCTCTGATGCTCTAAAGGAATCCCTAATAAAAGCATCATTAATGTACGCTCATGATTATCAAAGAGACTTTAACCTGTATCTGGCTGCAGAAGATACAACCATCGAAATGGTTTTAGTTCAAGAAGACAACGGAATCGAACATCCTATTTATTATTTAAGTCGAAACTTAAATGATACAGAAATCAAATACTCATATGTTTAAAAGCTATCTCTCACAGCTGTTCAAGCAATACAAAAATTTCGACACTATGTTCTCTTTCTGTCGTGGCAGAAAAAGTCGTTTGTGCGGACACAACTGACCTCCCTAGGAGTCTAAACTCTCTAGTGACAAACAAGACAAAATGGAGCGATCTTTCTCTAAATACACCTTTTAAAACATGAAAACTACAAGTGTTTAGGCTTACCTTATTCCGAAACGCTGTTGTTGTAGTCCGTCCTTGCCGATCCGGATGAGCTCCTCCTTCACATCAATTCCTGCAACCACAAACAATCAAACAATTACCAAGCACTTGCATCTCATATAATAAAACATATATTCAACATGCAGACCAAGGAACACATGAAATAACTCATTAACACAAGCTATTGAGAAAAATGAACCAGTTTGTATTAATAACGAAACAAAGAAACTCTTACAACCTGGCCTTGGTGTTGTGCAAGTTCCTCCCAGGGTCCATCAAGGGTTTTCCTCTACTTTGACAAAGCTCACCCACTTCCAAGTAGAATCAAGCAAAGACAATCTCTCCTCACAAGGTTCTAAATGGGAGTCCTAATTCCTGCAGCATTTACCCAAAGAAAATGTGTAGCTTCAACCTCCCCTCCCTCTGGCTCAATGTCTTTATTTATAGTGCTGTAAAGAGGTTATTCAGGTCCACCATCAATGGGATAATCCCCCTCTTTGGGTGGGATAGCTCCCTTATTGATGGGATAAGTTCCTCCTTAATAGGGATACATGAACCAACTGGAGGCGCATCCATTTCATCAAACCGACCTCTAGAAAGTTCTAGAAGTAACCACAAGTAACTTTTTTAAGATGAAACTCGCGCATTTTGCCTTTTACAGAAGGACACACTTGTCCCTTAAATATACCAGGTATCGACACTCTTTCGCGTGATGTCTTTCCCTCACAATGGCAGTATTGTGACTGTAGACCAGCTTTCGTTCCCTAGTCTTGTTTCAACTACCAATAATATGACACCCCTAAATGTTCCTGATTCTCAAGTGGTATATACCCTGCCACGGGTTAATTATGTGGCAACTGGTCCCATGTTTTCAGTTACTGATGTAAGTGAGCCTCTCACTGTTTGCTCATCTTCCTTTGATTTAGATCCGGTAATTGACATGGAAGACTCTATGGGATTACTTGAACACGATGTTCTTCTCCCTTTGGAGTCCCTTGACATGTGTTCCTTCCAAAGAACTATTCTACCATCTGATGAAGACCTCTTGGAAGCCATGATCAAGGTGTGTCCATTGACATGTCTTTCTTCCAGTTGGAAGCCATGATCAATGTTGCGAGGATAGTTTTTTCCTGTATCAACCTCGTTAAAAAATGAAACGGGCTAGCATGAGGATAGTTCTTTTACTGAGTCAACCTCGTTAAACAATGAATCAGGTAGATTTTAGGATATGTAGATAGATTGTAGAAAGTAGGATTTTGAGGACAGTTCCTATTACTGAGTCAACCTCGTTAAAAAATGAATCAGAGTTATGAGGATAGTTCCTGTTACCGAGTCCACCTCGTTAAAAAATGAATCAGGTATGAGGATAGTTCTTTTCTTGTGTCAACCTCCTTAAAAATGAAACAACTCCCTTTTCAAGTTAAATATTGAAAGTAAACCTTCATTTCATCCAGCCGGTTGAATGCAATGAAGACTGGGGGGCATGTACCTCGCTTTGCATCATTATGCTGGGGGCATGCGAACTTTTTAAGCATAGTTCCTTGTCTTGTGTCAAGCTCGTTTAAAAATGAAACAAGGGTAGGTTAAATAGGTAGATTGTAGAGTGTAGTCATGAGCATAGTTCCTTGTCTTGTGTCAAGCTCAAAAAAATGAATCAAGGATTTTAGAGCATAGTTCCTTGTCTTGTGTCAAGCTCGTTAAAAAATGAATCGAGGTTTTTTAGAGTAGAGTTTTTTTTTAGGTAGATTGTAGAGAGTAGTTATGAGCATAGTTCCTTATCTTGTGTCAAGCTCGTTTAAAAAATGAAACAAGGGTTTTGAGGATAGTTCTTTTCCTGTGTCAACCTCACTAAAAAATGAAACAACTCCCACAAGTCTTTCCAAGATCTTGAAAGTAAAGCTTCATTCCATCCACCTCATTGAATGCAATGAAGCTTGGGGGGCATGTACCTCGTTTTGCGTCATTATGCTGGGGGCATGTGAACTTATAACAAGCATAGTTTTTCGTTTCAAGCTTGCGTAAACATGAAACCGAATCCGAGCATAGTTCCTGTGTCAAGCTCGTTAAAAAATGAAACAACTCCCTTTACATTTCAAATCTTTCCAAGATCTTGAAAGTAAAGCTTCATTCCATCCACCTCATTGAATGCAATGAAGCTTGGGGGGCATGTACCTCATTTTTCATCATTATGATGGGGGCATGTGAACTTATAACAAGCATAGTTTTTCGTTTCGAGCTTGCGTAAACATGAAACTGAATCCGAGCATAGTTCTTTTCCTGTGTCAAGCTCGTTAAAAAATGAAACAAATCCTCCTCTACTTGAGTCGAGAGTTTGACTAGATCTCGTAGATGTTAAGTTGTATATTTAGGTTAGTTATTTCAGTTTTTTGTTTTAGGTCAAGTCTTTCAAATGACCTCGTAACTCAACCTTCATTTCATCCAACTGTTTGAATGAAATGAAGCTGGGGGGGCATGCGCTCTAGCAGTTATGCTTAGGGGGCATCAAGCACAGTTTTCTCTCTGTTTCAAGCTTGTGTAAAAATGAAACTACTTTGAAGCATAGTTTTTATCTGTTTCAAGCTTTTGTAAAAATGAAACCTATCTCGAGTCAATTTCAGTTATTTTCAAGACTCGTTAAACTCATGAAAATACCGAGATTATTTTGCTATCTTTCATTCTCGTAAAACAAATGAAAATGCCGAGTTCTTTCCGTCTTTTCCTGCTCGCAAATTAAATTGAAAGTCGGCCATATGAGTACATTTTTATCATCTTTTCGAACTCATTAAAACTTACGAAAAAGTGAAAACCATGAGTACATTTTTATCCCTTTTTCGAACTCGTTAAAACTTACGAAAAAGTGAAATATCAGAGTCATCTTTTAAGCCCTTTTCTGACTCCTAAAACATGAAAAGATCGCCGAGCGTTTCTTTTACACTCGTTACAACGGAATTAAAAGACGGTCCCCTTTTAGCTCTTTTCTGACCGCAAAATCAGGAAAAGATTGCCAGGTTTTGTCGTTTCAAACTCGATAAGGAAATAAAACGACGCGTCCTTGATCGCTTTTTACTTTTCAGGTCAACGACACTATTATGAAAATACTCCTTGGTCGCAAGATCAAGCGGTTCCCCCAGGTATTATTTTATACTTTTTCGGGCTTGAGGGACACAAATGTACGAAAAAGTTCAACGTGGAGTCTCCTTTAGTTTTTTCAGACTCTCTAAAATTGAAAAACGCCGAGTTTCTCCTATACTGGGCTCGTTAAACTTTTTACAGTAGAGGACCTGTTCAATTACAAACGGGAACGAACCACTCCTTCCTAGGGTTCGAATTTAAACTAGGTTGGACTCGTCCGAAGGATGAGCTTATAATCAAGCATATGTTATCCTCCTCAAGCTTGTTAAAAATAAAGAGGTACTTGCCAGAAATGGTGGGGGAAAAGAGAGAAGAATGAACTTGTTTGTTACCTTTTGTCTCAAAAGAAACTTTATTAGCACTCTTGAACACGACACTTTTCATTCACCTGGGTTGGGAAATCTTTTACCTCACAGTTGACCAAACCACTTTGAAAGTCTTTAACCGGGTTCCGGGGATTAACTTTGAGTTATTCGTCACCAAGCCATCTGTCGTGTCGTTATGTGTTCAAGAGGTCTGCAAGAAAAACTTTCATCTACAAAATACTTGTCATCCATTTGACCATCCCTGAGTCAGTCCTTACACCAACATTTCTTCAACTTGAACAATGATTTCGTGTTGCAGGCTTGCCTGCAACGGGTCGCTTTCTATCGACATCGACACATTATCTAGAAAGATGACTTAGGAATCGACAGTACCTTGAAGTCTGCATGCATCAATGGCAGGTTTCTCGCCTTTGACGTTAGTTTACATCATTGACTTTCGATCAAAGGATTCCGTGAAGTGTTCGACATCAAAACATCTATTCACATTTCACGGGTTGTGCTTGGTACTTTGAGAACCATTGACATTACTGGTGATCTCTCTCTCACGCTTGTTAACAGTTTACATCATCGACTGGTAATCAAGTGGTTTCTAACATGTTCGACATCAAATCATTTAATCACATGGCTAGAATCGTACCAATTCGGGAAGTAGAAGTGAAGACCCTGGATCTAGTTTCTACCATCCAGGCTGCGAGGAGTTTTGTATTCATTATCTATGTAGACTAATCATAAACAGATGGCTGCGTCCATACTGTGTCTACAAAAGTCTATAAAAAATGATGTACTGCAAGATCATTCCTGTATCAGAATAGTTAGTCCATTAGTTAAAGTTTTGAATCTGAGTATGGGAATGCCTACCTCAGTGATGATATAATCTTATACATGTATTTTGTGTTGAAAATTGCAGGTTCCAACCAGGTCATCCACAAGACAATCCTTGAAATGATAAAGCGCTTCACCCTTCCTAGAATTACAAAACCCTAATCTATTCCAGGCTTCGCACTTTAGGGGGCAATCTGTTACACTAAAAAATGTCACCATGACTACTTACAGTTAGTATGGCTCAAATAAACAGTCATGCTACCCTCTTAGGCAAGTCTTATGCCTCTGCTATCCATCTCAAACTCAAAGAAGGACAAAAGGTGTATTTAGAGAAATATCGCTCCATTTTGTCTTGTTTGTCGCTAGAGAGTTTAGACTCCTAGGGAGGTCAGTTGTGTCCGCACAAACGACTTTTTCTGCCACGACAAATTGGCAGACAGGTGCGTCCTTCTGTAAAAGGTATCGCAGGTGTAGTCCATTAGAGTGTCTAAATATACCTTTTAAAACATGAAAACTACAAGTGTTTAGGCTTACCTTATTCCAAAACGCTGTTGTTGTAGTCCGTCCTTGCCGATCCGGATGAGCTCCTCTTTCACGTCAATTCCTGCAACCACAAACAATCAAACAATTACCAAGCACTTGCATTTCATATAATAAAACATATATTCAACATGCAGACCAAGGAACACATGAAATAACTCATTAACACAAGCTATTGAGAAAAATAAACCAGTTTGTATTAATAACGAAACAAAGAAACTCTTACAACCTGGCCTTGGTGTTGTGCAAGTTCCTCCCAGGGTCCATCAAGGGTTTTCCTCTACTTTGACAAAGCTCACCCACTTCCAAGTAGAATCAAGCAAAGACAATCTCTCCTCACAAGGTTCTAAATGGGAGTCCTAATTCCTGCAGCATTTACCCAAAGAAAATGTATAGCTCCAACCTCCCCTCCCTCTGGCTCAATGTCTTTATTTATAGTGTTGTAAAGAGGTTATTCAGGTCCACCATCAATGGGATAATCCCCCTCTTTGGGTGGGATAGCTCCCTTATTGATGGGATAAGTTCCTCCTTAATAGGGATACATGAACCAACTGGAGGCGCATCCATTTCATCAAACCGACCTCTAGAAAGTTCTAGAAGTAACCACAAGTAACTTTTTTAAGATGAAACTCACGCATTTTGCCTTTTACAGAAGGACGCACCTGTCCCTTAACATACAGAGCGTCCAAGGACGCAACTTTTGTGAACATTGTGAGCATCCCCGCAGGTAAGGCTAGAGAGAACCTGCGACCCCAGAGATAAACACATTTTTTACAAGACTTTCTCTCTTCTTTGAGTTTGAGATGGATAGCAGAGGCATAAGACTTGCCTAAGAGGGTAGCATGACTGTTGATTTGAGCCATACTAACTGTAAGTAGTCATGGTGACATTTTTTAGTGTAACAGATTGCCCCCTAAAGTGCGAAGCCTGGAATAGATTAGGGTTTTGTAATTCTAGGAAGGGTGAAGCGCTTTATCATTTCAAGGATTGTCTTGTGGATGACCTGGTTGGAACCTGCAATTTTCAACACAAAATACATGTATAAGATTATATCATCACTGAGGTAGGCATTCCCATACTCAGATTCAAAACTTTAACTAATGGACTAACTATTCTGATACAGGAATGATCTTGCAGTACATCATTTTTTATAGACTTTTGTAGACACAGTATGGACGCAGCCATCTATTTATGATTAGTCTACATAGATAATGAATACAAAACTCCTCGCAGCCTGGATGGTAGAAACTAGATCCAGGGTCTTCACTTCTACTTCCCGAATTGGTACGATTCTAGCCATGTGATTAAATGATTTGATGTCGAACATGTTAGAAACCACTTGATTACCAGTCGATGATGTAAACTGTTAACAAGCGTGAGAGAGAGACCACCAGTAATGTCAATGGTTCTCAAAGTACCAAGCACAACCCGTGAAATGTGAATAGATGTTTTGATGTCGAACACTTCACGGAATCCTTTGATCGAAAGTCAATGATGTAAACTGACGTCAAAGGAGAGAAACCTGCCATTGATGCATGCAGACTTCAAGGTACTGTCGATTCCTAAGTCATCTTTCTAGATAATGTGTCGATGTCGATAGAAAGCGACCCGTTGCAGGCAAGCCTGCAACACGAAATCATTGTTCAAGTTGAAGAAATGTTGCTGTAAGGACTGACTCAGGGATGGTCAAATGGATGACAAGTATTTTGTAGATGAAAGTTTTGCTTGCAGACCTCTTGAACACATAACGACACGACAGATGGCTTGGTGACGAATAACTCAAAGTTAATCCCCGGAACCCGGTTAAAGACTTTCAAAGTGGTTTGGTCAACTGTGAGGTAAAAGATTTCCCAACCCAGGTGAATGAAAAGTGTCGTGTTCAAGAGTGGTAATAAAGTTTCTTTTGAGACAAAAGGTAACAAACAGGTTCATTCTTCTCTCTTTTCCCCCACCATTTCTGGCAAGTACCTCTTTATTTTTAACAAGCTTGAGGAGGATAACATATGCTTGATTATAAGCTCATCCTTCGGACGAGTCCAACCTAGTTTAAATTCGAACCCTACGAAGGAGTGGTTCGTTCCTGTTTGTAATTGAACAGGTCCCTTACTGTAAAAGTTTAACGAGCCCAGTATAGGAGAAACTCGGCGTTTTTCATTTTTAGAGAGTCTGAAAAAACAAAAGGAGACTCCACGTTGAACTTTTTCGTATATTTGTGTCCCTCAAGCCCGAAAAAGTATAAAATAATACCTGGGGGAACCGCTTGATCTTGCGACCAAGGAGTACTTTCATAATAGTGTCGTTGACCTGAAAAGTAAAAAGCGATCAAGGACACGTCGTTTTATTTCCTTATCGAGTTTGAAACGACAAAAACCCGGCAATCTTTTCCTGATTTTGCGGTCAGAAAAGAGCTAAAAGGGGACCGTCTTTTAATTCCGTTTTAACGAGTGTAAAAGAAACGCTCGGCGATATTTTCATGTTTTAGGAGTCAGAAAAGGGCTTAAAAGATGACTCTGATATTTTTATTTGTGAAAAATGACAATTTCCCTCGAAATCCCTTTGTCCTGCACAAAAGCAACACATTACTCATACCTGTTTAAAATAGGCAAAAATACATCGAAAAATATCTTTTCATGGTAAAAAATGAACTAATTCATCCAAAAAACCTATAAAAAGACCTTTTACCATGTCATTTTTACCGTTTGACTGTTGAGGTTGAAAAAGGAGCTTTTGACAAGAAACTTCCCGTGGTCGCTGCGGAAAATCCGACCGTCGGAATCGAACGCCGTCTTATCCAGGTATTTTACACATCCTACTCTGCATTTCTATCCGTTTAGAATTAATTTTTAGGTCTTAGTTTCATTTTAGGGGGGGTTTTGGTTTTGGAATGCGCCTCTCGGCGGACGCGGGTGCCCTTCGGGTGACCCGCGTCCCCCGACTTTTTCCTATACAGGAAAACGGTCGGAAGACGCAGTCCGCCTTCAGGGCATCCGCGTCCGGGCGCCCTGTGCTGTAAAGTCGGGGTGCGTCTTCCGTGAAACGCGCATTTCAAAACCCCAACCCCCTCAAAAAACTATCTAAAAATTCCCAAATCAATTTCTAATGACTATTTCTAATGTGCAGGGCATTAACCATGTTAGATTGGAGAGAAAGAGAGCATGTAGAGGATGATGAAGCTGCAATAAATCATCAACCTTCCCTAGATGCCCTAAGAGCATGCGGATTATACAAATATTGGACCATACCGGGCATGAGGGGCCAGGTAAGATTCTTGGAATGGCTGGTTGAGCGATGGAACGTTCAAGAACAATGCTTTTACATAGGAGGGCACCAGCTCGAGATAGAGCCCTCGGATGTATACTTTCTCACTGGCTTGCCGAACAGAGGTGAGCAACTCAGTCTTGCGGGGACTAGGCCGGGTGGCCAATCCCTTGATAGTCTCCGCGACGAGTGGTGCACACCTGGGGCTCACCATTCAAAAGGCATAGAGATAAAACACATCACTCTGCCTGAACTCAAAGTCATAGCGTTCACGGTTACCAGAATTTGTGGCGCGGCCGCTTTACACATTGCTTCCGGATCCCAAATGCGGATGGCAATTGACTGTTACCAAGGCACCATTTTCAACTGGTGTGAAGCTGTGTCGGCTCATATGAAGAGCCAACTGACCAAGGCAAAGAACGGACGACTAAAGACTTTTGGATATGGGCCTCTAGTCGTGAGCTTTGCCTTGGAGAGAGTTCCAATGCTGATCCCTCAGCAACTCATTGTTGATATCTTGGGTCCTCGGGAGCCAAAGCTGATACGATGGGTTGCGGTGATGGCCCGGCATCCTGACGAGGGTGCGACAATGGTTCGATTCTCAGATAGTTACTTTCACTGGTTGGAGGACCAGGTTTTTTCGATACAGGACTTTCCGTATGCCGGAGTGGATTTTAGAGGTGATCCGGACATGGTTCTTCCACCGGGAGAACAATGGGATGACAGAGGTACTTTTATTTTCACAAGTTCTCTAATTATGTATTTTTTTATTTTTCATATATATCGTCTCAAAACTAACAGTAAAATTTTCAAAATGCAGATGTTGGTCCACAGCGTCCAGCCAACCTCCGGCCTTTTGATAGACTACATCCAGCTGCACCGGTACCGGCCCCACAGGACGCGGCTGCAGAAGTACTAGCTGAGTTGGAGCATGATCTAGAGCGTCTCACGGCAGATATACCTGAGACTACTATGGATGACATTCCTACTCGGCTTCAGCGCTTCGTAGTCGCAGTCCCTGGACCGTTTAGGAGATTTTTGCGTAAGGTAGCCCGCGCAGTGGTGTCATACAGAGAGCACCACCAGTGATTGACTAGTCACTTTTGTAGTCACATGTGACATTTTGACTTTTTGTACTATCATTTTGCCGATCATAAGGTGTTTTCAACCTATGATTGAAGACGATGTATATATTTTTTGACACACTTCTATCTATATATATCGCTATTACCGGCTTATCTTGTTTAACATATGTGATGAAATGTTTTTTAAATTTACTTGCATGATTATCGTAAATGTCTGTCCAACATTCGAGAAGCAATTGCATCTGCTAATGTATTCAAAGACCTTGGAATATGTTGATATTCAATGTAATCAAATTCACGTTCCAAGAGACGCACTCTCAAAAACAACCTTAATAACACAGGATTCCTAATGGCATAAACTCTATTAAGCTGTAATACAACAAGTTCAGAATCTAACCTCACTATCAAACGTCGAATTCCAAATGAAATAGATTCGGATAATAATTCAATCACTGCACTGTATTCTGCAATGTTGTTCGTTGTTTGACCGAGGCTTACCCCATGCATAGAAACTAACTCGTCAAAGGGCGAATAGATAACCCAAGCTGCGGAAGAGATGTTCCGTGTACTACGACAAGCACCATCAGCAAATCCAATGTATGTTTGGAGAGGCGTCGACATCTGCAATATCAAGAGTAAAACCAAGATAAGCCAGAATAACGACGAAAAACCACACTCTCTAAGCTAAGCACACTGACTAAACTAACACACTTGCTAGCTAGAAAGAAAATCTAAGCTATCTAAAAATTTCTCCATACCCATCATTTAAGCATAATACCTCTTTAGGTAAAGTCCATTTCTGGGTTTACCCAAAGAGTCCCCATCAAAGTCAACTAGCTCATAAGCCCCTTTTGCTAGCTTTCGCTTTACAATGTAGGGCCCATGCCACATGGGAACGAATTTTCCGGCACCTAGCTTATCGTTAGCTTGATCATATAATAGTACTAGGTCTCCTTCCGAAAAACTTCGAGGGGTTACATTTTTATCATACTGAGCTTTCATTCGTTTCGCGTGAGTCTCGATTGCCAATGTAGCGTCACGTCGAGTCTCATCTAATTTAGCCAAGTACAATAAACATTTCTCCTCTTCGGAAGTAGCTGGAAGTAATTCGACAGCCATTTGAAGTGATGGGATTTCGCATTCAATGGGTAACACAGCTTCTAAGCCATAAACTAGCTGGAAAGGAGTGAACCCTGTTGAATTTTTCACTGAGGTTCGGTATGCCCATAGCGCTGAAAATAACATGTTGTGCCAATTCGACCGATGAACACCAATGGTTCGTCGGATCATGATAACTAGAACTTTGTTGATAGACTCAACCAAACCGTTGGCTTGCGGATAATAAGGAGTAGAGCTATCGTGGCGCAAACCAAGCTGGCTTGTAAGCTCAGTCATCATGACGTTTCGAAAATGGCTCCCATGGTCAGTAATGATTGCTTGTGGGACACCAAACCTAGTTATGATATGATTGAATACGAAAACTGCAGCTGTTTTGCCGCTTGCGTCGAATGTAGGCATCGCCTCGGCCCACTTAGTAAAATAATCAACCGCAAGGATGATATACGCATGCCCCCCGGCCGAGTGAGGGTTACAAGTAATAAAGTCGATACCCCATTTGGCGAATGGACCAACGGCAATTATAGGGTGGAGAGGAGCAGGTGGAGCGCGCATCTTGCGATCAAACACTTGACAGTTGTGGCACTTCCTGACTGCAATGATACAATCCTTAAACATAGATGGCCAGAAATAGCCAGCGCGCAACACCTTCTGAGCTGTGGCATACCCAGACATATGACCGCCACATGCTCCAGAGTGACAATCATTCAAAACCCTCTCAGCCTCTTCGTGAGTTAAACAACGTCGAAAAACTAAGTCTGCCCCCCGGCGATAAAGTGTATCTCCAATAATTTTGTATGGCTGGGATTGAAACCGAATTTTTCGACGTTCCGCTTTGGAAGCTTCAGGCCGAAAGGTTTGGGTTTGGAGATAGATGATTATATCCCCGTACCACGGATCTACAGTACTGATAAGAAACAAAGATTCGTCCGCAATGGACTCCTCTGCCACAGTCTCTGTGTCAGCACTCGGGAAATCACACATCAATTCCGCAAAAACTAAGGATTTCTTAGACTTGGACTTCTCGAACTCCAAGTCGAACTCTTGCAGGATGACAATCCATTTAGAGTACTTGCCCCCTAGCAGTTGTTTTGTCAAAATATAAATCATAGGGTTGCAATCCGAAATAACTGTAGTTTTGTGGAGAAGAATGTAGTGACGAAAACGCTGGACAGCTTGAACGGCTGCCAGGGCCAATTTCTCCACATGCGAATATTTTAGCTCAGTGGGATTCAAGGTCCTACTAAGATAATATATCACATGCTCCGCTCCGAATTCATCTTCTTGAACTAACACCATTCCAATGGTGGAATGCGAAGCTGCGAGGTATAAGAAGTAGTCCTGGTTGTAGTTGGGAGGATGCAACAACGGTGCATGGGTCAACGCGTGTTTAAGTGCATCAAAAGATTGTTGGGCAATCTCGTCCCAAAAGAATTGTGCATTCTGTTTCAACAACCGTGTAAAACCTTTAGTGACCTCGGCGTAGTTTGGGATGAATCGGCGTAAAAAGTTCGCTTTCCCTTGCAAACTTTGGAGTTGGCGCAAACTCGAAGGAGGAGGCAATTTGATGATAGCCTCGACTTTCGAGGGATCGACGCGAATGCCGGCTTTTGAAACAACAAATCCCAGCAATCGACCTGTTTCTATACAGAAAACACACTTGTGGGGATTCAACCGAATTCGATAATGCCTACACCTCATAAAGATTGCTCGTAGGTGGACAAGGTGATCAGCTCGATGTAAAGAATGAGCAGGCAAATCATCGAGATAGGGTTGCACAATGTGCTTGATGTCATGAAATGCATAAGACATCGCCCGTTGAAAAGTAGCGCCGGCATTCTTAAGCCCAAAAGGTAATTTGCAATAAGCAAATGTCCCACATGGACAAATGAATGCCGTTTTTGGTTGGTCGGCAGGTAGAATATTGATTTGATTATAGCCCGAGAAACCATCCATGAAGGAAAACATTTCACTTCCGGCACAATCATCAATAATTTGATCGATATAAGGCGTAGGATAGTTGTCTTTTGGACAAGCTCGATTTATATCCCTATAGTCGATACAGATTCTTATTGTTCCTTGTTTCTTATTGACTGGAACAATATTCGATACCCAATCCGTTAACGGGATCGGATAAATGAAACCTGCTTTCAACAGCTTTTCGACTTCTGCTTTAATCGCAGCCGCTTTTCGAGGGTGAATTTGACGCAACCGTTGCCGGACGGGTTTAGCATCCGGGTAGGTCTTTATTTCATGAACAACAATGGCAGGATCAATTCCTGGCATTTCCTCGTAAGACCAGGCAAACACGTCGCGGAATTCTTGGAATAGGGCCTTGTAAGTTTGGATTTCTTCTTCAGTACATGCGGCACCTATATGAATGTTTTCCTCGATTCCGGGCTTCACTGAAATATCAATGGGAATAGTACGAGAAATATTCCCTAAATTCAACTCTGAATCAGAATGTTTCGTTGGATCCTGAGCGTCTTTGACATATTCAGCGGTAAAGATAGATGAAAAATCATTTTCAAATGCATCATCCTTAGGTAAAAACGAAGATCTGTGATGGAGATCCTCCCATGGTAGATCATCTACACTTAGGATTTCGCGAAGTTGTTCGTCAGATGACACGACTTCAGGAAACGTTATCCGTTCTAAAGGTGAGGTGAAAAGTGACTCTTCACTGACCACATTCATTTGGTCGACTTCGGTTGAATGAAAGTCGGTA
The DNA here is from genome assembly GCA_031772625.1 of Pinus tabuliformis. Classification (NCBI taxonomy): domain Eukaryota; kingdom Viridiplantae; phylum Streptophyta; class Pinopsida; order Pinales; family Pinaceae; genus Pinus; species Pinus tabuliformis. The sequence continues at coordinate 788,927,114 of CM062805.1, forward strand.
AAAGACATGAGAGCTTCATAAGCAATTTCATATGGACTCAAAGGCATAGCATTACCGAGTGAGTCTATCTCAGAGTCAGATGGGACGAACCAAGGATCATCATAAATAATGTTTTCTGATGTAATCATATGAATGGTTGCAAACGAAGGATCTGCGCTGAGTGGAGGGAGAGGAAAAGTTCCCAGTAAACCGGAATCCTTAACTAAACCTACACCAACGTCCCTATAAGGGATTGTCGTCTTACCAACATGCTGGATACTCTCTGAAGAGGCTGGGTCGGATGAAAAGTATGTCAGCTGATCAATAGTCACGATCTTACCGTTATGTGGAAACTTAATTACTCTGAAGACCGATGAAACAACCGCTGTCATAGCATATGACCAACTTCGACCCAAAAGAAGGTTGTAGTCTAGAGGGGCATCAACCACTTCCACATCCAGACTAACGGTTTTACCTTCAACCCCTATAGGCAATTCTTGTAGAATACCAAACGGACGGAACCCACGGCCATCAAAGGCCTTAAGGATGGTGGGGGATTGGTTCAACGAAGGAGAACCAAGCGATCTCCAACATTGAATCGACATAATACACGTAGAAGCTCCCTCATCAATCACAGTCCGATGAATAGGCCTGTTTTTGACTATCACTGGAATTTGGAAAGCCATTTGATGGGGGAGACGTGGCGTACTATTTTCTAGATCAAAGATCATTAGGTTCGGGTCCTGAACATCGACAGCTCCGATAGCCGACAAAAGCAATTTCCGTTGTGCTGGGCATGATTGCAGCACTTCGAGTGCCGACATTGCTGAAGGTGAAACAGCTAAGTCCTCAACAATGTTGTAATTCTGGGTTGCTCTCGCATGTGGATTGAAAGCAGACCTTCGAAGTACACCCTTGGCGGGCGGCTTAATCACTAAGTCTGGGTTAGGTTTTTCGATCTGTAGTGGATCGGAACCAGGAGCTGAGGTTGATGGGTTAGAGTGAGAAGATTCTGCTTCCTTGCCATCAACAGGAGCCTTACTACCATAATCTTGCGATCGAGTCGCAATCCTCACATGAGACATCATCAAAATGGGTTCTTCACTGGCATTCGAAGAAGAACCTATCATCTTATTCTCCTGCTCTGGAAATGGATTCTTTAACACAGCAGGAGTGGGAGAACCTTTGACTATTTTTACAACCTCGGCCCGATGAGGGCAATCTCTCGTAAAATGATCCTCTTCACAAATAAGACAAGGATATCGAGGTTTGCGTTTTTCGTCATTGGTTTCCGACTTTTCAGTTTTCTCCTTTGGAGCCTTGTCTGCTTTAGCCTTCTTCTTTCCTTTCTTCTTTCCACCGTTTTTTGGTTTGGCCGTAGATGACTCTACAGCGTGAATGTCGGCGGTGAGTTCAGGAGAAGACTCTCCTGTCGGAGAATCAGGCAAAGTGATAATTGGAGTAGTTGAAGCCTTGGAAGACTTCTTCTTGCTCTTCGTAGTCACGATACCAATCATACCATCAGCGGCATGAGATCCCGAAGGAGCAGCAGCGATTTGATTCGACTTTGGAAGATCCGGAATCTTCTCGTGTAACGTACCCGACTGAGTGTAAACTAAGTCAAGGTATTGTGCCTGAGCAATGACTTGCTCCTCAGTAACTACTCCTGCCTTAGCTACATCTTCAGTAATCTTCGGTAATAATGATTTGACAAACCATTCAGCTAAGATTTGGTCCGGGATAAAAACTTTCACTAATCTCCTTCGACGTCTCCACTCATGAATGTGATCAGAAATATACGTGGACGTCGATTGTTTTAGTGAAGTTAATAACTCCGTGCCGTTATCATATCTGACCGGCAACTGAAAGTGAGTTAAGAACGAGGTAGCTAACTGGCTAAAGTTGTAAAAAGAGGCCCGTGGTAACTCAATGTACCACTTGGCCGCGAGACCAATGAGTGTACGCTGGAAAAGACGTAAGCGGATGGAATCATCTGAGATAGAATTCGAAGCACACCAGAGGTGGTAAGTCATCACATGATTGGATGGATCCTCTCCAGACTTACCTTCGAACTTGGGTATATCGCTGGGCAACTTACTTGGCATTGGCGGCCAGAACTGAAGATATTGAATTGGATCGTTCGTTAGGCGCGTCAAGTCGGGTAAATCCAAAGTTGCAATAAACGGTAACTGCCGGTTAGGATCTCTAAAACTCTGGGTCACAATACCAGCCCCAGGAGGAGGATATCCAGGATAACTAGGAACAGGAGTCGCATTTGGGATATTATATCCTCCTGGAAAACCAGGATTAACCGGACCGTACTGGGGTTGTTGAGGTTGTTGATAAGTGTACCCAGGGTACGGTTGATACTGGTAAACAGGTTGTTGGACAGCTTGCCCATGTTGGTACTGTCCCTGGTACGGAGGTTGAACAAATTGAGGTTGAGTAGTGACAACCGTACTTATACCAGGCTGACCTACAGGCATCTGGACCGTGGTTTGAATCGTAGATCCAGACAACGGTAAAGATGTCTGAGGTGTGGTAACAGGGACAGTAGAAACTGGAGTCGTCGATACTCCAGAAGTAAGTATGGTAGATGTAGCGGTAGTTGCAGCAGCCGTTTGAGATGGAGTACTAGGTGCAATTGACGGCTGAGTAACTACCGAAGCTACAGAAGTTTGAACATTTGGCTGGACAGGTTGCGGTTGCTGGGTTGGACCAGAAACTATGGGTTGTCCAGCTTGAGGAACCATCTGTACACTTGGCTGCAACACCTGTTGACCCTGTGATGGATCCCACACTAACATTCCAGGGTATTGACCCGTGACAGGTTGAGGATACTGAGATCCATAACCAGATTGAGGGTAGGATTGATAATTGTAAGGTGCAGTTCCCATGCTCGGAACATATGACTGACCTTGAGGCGGTTGATAACCTTGACTTGAGTATTGACCTTGAGGTTGATAACCTTGAGGTAAATACTGATACTGGGGTTGACCTTGACCTTGAGGTTGGTACCCTTGAGGTTGATAACCTTGGGGTTGATACCCTTGAGGTTGCCATCCTTGGGGTTGCCATCCTTGAGGTTGATATTGATACTGAGGTTGACCTTGGGGTACATATTGAGGCTGAGGTTGACCTTGAGGCACGTATTGCACCATAGGTACATACTGACTTTGAGGTTGCCCCCCAGACACGATTTGTGTACCTTGAGGTTGCCCCCCAGGCGTTAACTGCGGTTGCCCCCCAGGCGGTAATTGGCCACCTTGAGGTTGGGAAACGGGAACTGAACCTGACATCATGTAAATGTCTCCTACACCCAATGGTATATTACCACTGTTTCCAGCAAATAACCCATGATCAACGGGTTGAGGAGATGCCCCCGCAAAGGTACCAGAAAGTGACTGATACCCAGTGGGAACAGAAGGACCGCCGTGTAAAAAAGATTCAGAACTTTGAGTAAACACGGACGACTGACCAGACATATTTACAGGAGTATAAATACCTCCAGGTGGAAAAGGAGTACGAGGTGTAGAAAAACCTACTGAGTTGTCTAAAAAATTGGTTAACGCAAGGTACCAAGAAGTACTTCTAGGAGGACTGTAAAAGATGGATTCACGCTCCCTTAGATCAATAGTAAGTTGACCTTCAAGGTGAGAGACACCTATATCTTCTTCTGGAGCAAGTTCTTCTATAGCAATCAAACCAGAAGGTAGATTTTCGGTGATAATTCTTTCTATTCTCGGTGAATCAGGGACACTAGAAGTTGGAGTAACAGGTTCGGAAATTTCAGGTTCTTCGCCTGTTTCACTGGCAGATGAAAAACTACCAGCAAGCTCGGAAACTGTAACAGTTTCGGGATTGTAACCTGTTTCTAAACTTTGGTAATCTGGATGGACTACCAAGGAAGATTCTCCTTCTTCAGGTGAACCTACTCTACTGTCACTAGGAGGAGTTACAAGGACCTTTAACCCTTCGTACTGACCCGAAATGTCTTCAGGAGATTCACCCCGCGATTTACGGAGTTTTCTTAACAAATCTATTCCGGTAACAATCTCAGGAGACTTGCCCCGAAGTCGACGGGACTGTCTCGGTAATTCCGCCACAATTAAAGATTTTTAACTACAACACACGAAAACAAAGTAAAAATTTCAAATCAAACCACCTAAAGTCTTCTAAAGAAGCAAACAAATTTGAAGCACACGCCTAAAGAATCTAGAGCGTCAAACCAAACACAAACAGTAGTCTTCCGGACCAAAAGCGCTAGTTGGTGATTAGGCCCAACCTCGCAGGATTCAGTACAGAAATGGCGGGTGGAACAGTTACCCCGGCAACCTGCTTAATGAATAGACCGGCACAAGTTCCTCCACTTTAACCGTCTCGAAGTGAAGTGAACCCCCCGGAAAATCCAAGTGAGTATAACCGACGTCTGCTCCAGGTACAGTGGGACCTTCCCTCCACCGTCACCTCGGTAGAACCCTAAAGATTATGGTCACTAAAGTTACCAATCACAACAATTACACCTGGGGGAACAGTCTAAACTCCGACAGCACGCAAGGGCAGAGTAACAAGCTCAATCCCCTTACTGGCTCCTTGACAATAATCCAAGGTTTACCGATAAGTGACCCCTGGCTCCTCGACAATGGTTAATCCGAGGTTTACCGTTTGTAATACGTACTGTCTGGCGTCGTTCCCAACGAGGGGGGAATGATCCCCTCACTGGTTCGGACACGAGCTCGTGCTTCTCCTTTAAGAGGAGCTTTCCCAGAGTGTAACTGAAACAATTGGATTTAATCTACTCAAGATAAACTATCTGTTTGGTTTTGTAGTCTTGGAGAGTTAAGTACTCACCTACTCCAAGACCCTAGCCTAAGCTATGTTGGTGTTTCAGAGCCCTAGAAAAATAAAAATTACTAGATTGATTTTAATTTAAGCGTTACTTTTAAGGTTGTTTCTTAAGTCAAAAGGTGATGGAAGTGAAACCAGTGGTGTGTTGACTCGACTCGAAACCACTACAAAATGCGCCTAGGATGATTTACCCACTACTTTACTTTTTCGATGAATGGCTTAACTAAAAAGTTGAGAGAATGCAATCTTTATAAAAGCAACTTCTTAATTGAAGACAATCAAAGAAACAATTCGTTTGTCTTTTCCAAGCATAAAAACATGACCGCTCTTTACATGCACGAAAAAACTCTTTTCCTCTTTAAAAAAACAAAAAGCTACTTGAAACAAGACTTTTAAAGAAGATGTTTTTGTATTTTTCTTTTAATAAAGCAAATAAATCTAATATAACCAAAAATCAATCTTAACAACTATTAAAATCTACGAAAATTCACTCATAAGCAAACTAAAAGGTAAATTTACTCTAAGCAATCTTAACGAGGCCAAAACCAACAATGATTATTCTAAGGTGTTTTACTTGATCACAATCAAATCAAGGACTAGCTTATTGCAGAACCAAAAACTAGCCAAAACAAAACTCTAATCTTTTTGTTCTTTTGTAAAATGGAAATCAACACTTTATAAACAAGTAATTCGAAATTTGACCCAAAACAACTTAAATGGCAAGCTGCTCACACAAGGAGACTTTACGACAGGCCCGACTTCTAAGAAGGCTGACTAACCAGAGAGATCTAAGGCTGGACAACTTTCTACCGTCAAAGTCACTACAGGACCTATCCAAAAATCAAACCCTAGGCCTAAACTTCGTTGAAATCCACTAAAACACTCAAAGCTCACAAAACAAGTTCAGGTGAAAATTTTTGACAGGGTACTAAAGGATCTGGGCAGAAAACACTAAGAAAAATCAAAATCTAAAAGCAATTAAAGCAAAAAATGGAATTTTCCTAAATTTTACAGGAAGACGCAGGCAACCCGTTATAACAGGTGCGGGCCCGCTCTGTGCAAACGGCAACAGCGCGTCCAAAGACGCACTGTGCAGTACTCAGAGGGTGCGTCCTTCTGGAAAAGTTAAGAAAAACCAAATCTAACTAAATCTAAAGCTAAGCCACCCAAATACTAATTCTCACAGTCAAAAACCAGAAAATAAAAATGATTTTCTCAGAGCAAAGTTCACACAAAGGAAAAGACTTTCTCATTAATGGAGTCCCCAGCGGAGTCGCCAATTTGTCGTGGCGGAAAAAGTCGTTTGTGCGGACACAACTGACCTCCCTAGGAGTCTAAACTCTCTAGCGACAAACAAGACAAAATGGAGTGATCTTTCTCTAAATATACCTTTTAAAACATGAAAACTACAAGTGTTTAGGCTTACCTTATTCCAAAACGCTGTTGTTGTAGTCCGTCCTTGCCGATCCGGATGAGCTCCTCTTTCACGTCAATTCCTGCAACCACAAACAATCAAACAATTACCAAGCACTTGCATTTCATATAATAAAACATATATTCAACATGCAGACCAAGGAACACATGAAATAACTCATTAACACAAGCTATTGAGAAAAATAAACCAGTTTGTATTAATAACGAAACAAACCAGAATTGAAAAGGGAGTTGTTTCATTTTTTAACGAGCTTGACACAGGAACTATGCTCGGATTCGGTTTCATGTTTACGCAAGCTTGAAACAAAAAACTATGCTTGTTATAAGTTCACATGCCCCCAGCATAATGACGCAAAACGAGGTACATGCCCCCCAAGCTTCATTGCATTCAATGAGGTGGATGGAATGAAGCTTTACTTTCAAGATCTTGGAAAGACTTGTGGGAGTTGTTTCATTTTTTAACGAGGTTGATACAGGAAAAAACTATCCTCGCAACATTGATCATGGCTTCCAACTGGAAGAAAGACATGTCAATGGACACACCTTGATCATGGCTTCCAAGAGGTCTTCATCAGATGGTAGAATAGTTCTTTGGAAGGAACACATGTCAAGGGACTCCAAAGGGAGAAGAACATCGTGTTCAAGTAATCCCATAGAGTCTTCCATGTCAATTACCGGATCTAAATCAAAGGAAGATGAGCAAACAGTGAGAGGCTCACTTACATCAGTAACTGAAAACATGGGACCAGTTGCCACATAATTAACCCGTGGCAGGGTATATACCACTTGAGAATCAGGAACATTTAGGGGTGTCATATTATTGGTAGTTGAAACAAGACTAGGGAATGAAAGCTGGTCTACAGTCACAATACTGCCATTGTGAGGGAAAGACATCACGCGAAAGAGTGTCGATACGACAACTTTCATTGCATAAACATAGTCTCGCCCAAGGAGTAAATTGAAATCCAAGGGACCTCGAACTACCATAAGATCAATACAGACAGTTTTACCTTCCAAGGTAATAGAAAACTTAGGAAGTATCCCTAAAGGTTCACTAATGGTTCTGTTAAAAGCTTTCAGATTCTGCGTAATAGGCGCAAGCTGAGGGGAACCCAAAGCTTTCCAAACAGTTGAGGATAAAATACTAACAGAAGCACCTTCATCTACCTGAGTACGATGTATGTCCCTACCACCAGCCTTGACAACGATTTGGAAAGGGATGGAGGAAGGAAGACGAGGTTCTGTCATTCTATTCCAATCAAAGGAAAAGACCTCAGTGCTTGGAGGGGGTTCTGTAGAAACAGGTGAAATGCCCCCCGGCATAGAAGAATCTGATGTAACAAGAAGGACCTGAGCGGTATGAAGTTCACTCTCTAAAGGGAAAGTGGGATCGACTGAATGTGAAATTGAATCGACCACTTGATCAACTAATAGATCATCAACCTGAGTGACATGAGTTTCACTCTCCAATGGAAGAGTGTGATTGACTGTACTTGAATTTAGATCAATCACTCCGTCAGTTGTCGGTAGGTTGGGAGAAAGTTTACGGTAACCAGTTGGAAATTCTTGCTGTGGAACAGGAAGGTTTTCAAACAATGTTGAGGCTTCATCTATGTGAGGGCAAATGTGAGTTTGATGACTCCCTTTGCATAACTTACAAGGAAACCTAACTTTACCCTTTTTCCCAGGAACCTGACTATCACTGGTTGATGGATCAACGGAAAGTTGATGAGATTTTTCTGACCATACTTCCAAGACCTTTGGAATACCAGGACAATTGACAAGGAAGTGGTCACCCTTACAAAGCCTGCAAGGGTATTTGGGTTTACGATGCATGTCGGAGTTTTCCTCAACACAACTAACACTTACAGCCATGGTTGGTTGGTTGACTTCTTTCTTATCTTGCTTCTTCTTCTTCTTCTTCTTCTTCCCTTTCTTCTTCTTCTTAGCCTCCTGGTTACTAGCATCAAGGCTTTTACCGGGCGAAGAGGAAGAAATGGAGGAAGAAAAATTAGGTGAAGAAGGTAAAGGGTCAACAGAAGGTTGGTGATGTTGAGATGGTGAACTCTGTTGAGGTGAAGCATCCGGTTGAGATGGAACAATTGGAGTACTTTGGGCCAACGAAGTTGAAAATAACCATATCGGTAAACCTATTGTAAATCCAGGTAATGACAAAGTAGCCATATAAGGAGGACCAACATTTCCAAAGTAAGGAAAAGTACTAGGATTCTCGTTAGGAGGGGTTCCTAGGTTGATAAATTCCGGAACATTTGCCATTATATTCAACTTCAGTGAATTTTATTAACAATTTAAAACTAAAATTAACAATTCACAATTCACACCTAACAATTAAAATTCACAATTCACACCTATGGTCTCTAAAAGTAAAAACAAACAAATTAACACGCGCTATCAAATCTAGCAGTCAAACCACACACAAACAGTAAGCTCTCCGGACCGAAAACACTAGTTGGTGATTAAGCCCAACCTCGCAGAATCCAGTACAGAAATAGTGGGTGGAACAGTTACCCCGACAACCTGCTTAATGAATAGACTGGACCAAGTTCCTCCACTTTAACCGTCTCGAGTGAAGTGAACCCCCCAGAAAATCCAAGTGAGTATAGCCGACGTCTGCTCCAGGTACAGTGGGATCTTCCCTCCACCGTCACCTTGGGTAGAATCCTAAAGATTATGGTCACTAAGGTTACCAACGGCAACAAGTACACCTCGGGGAACAGTCTAAACTCCGAAAGCACGCAAGGGCAGAGTAGCAAGCTCAATCCCCTTACCGGCTCCTTGACAGTAATCCAAGGTTTACCGATAAGTGACCCCTGGCTCCTCGACAATGGTTAATCCGAGGTTTACCGTTTGTAATGCGTACTGTCTGGCATCGTTCCCAACGAGGGAGGATGGATCCCCTCACTGGTTCGGACACGAGCTCGTGCTTCTCCTTTAAGAGGAGCTTTCCCAGAGTGTAAATGTAACAACTGGATTTGATTCTATCACAAGATCAGCTACTTGTTTGGTTTTACTGTCTTGGAGAGTTAAGTACTCACCTACTCCAAGACACTAGCCTAAGCTATGTTGGTGTTTCAGAGCCCTAGAAATGTAAAAATTACTAGATGAATTTTAATTAAGCGCTGTGTTATTAAGGCTGTTATTACTCAAATGGGTAAATGGAGATGAAACCAATGGTGTTATGACCCGACTCAACTGAATGCAATCGAATATGATAATGTAATCGTTTCAATTCGATGAATCCTAACTAAAGTAAGGAGAGAGTTTCCATTCACTTCCAACAATGCAAAAAATTTATCACTAAGAGAAAATATAACAAATTCTCTAATGCACTAATTTCATCAAGAAAAACTAATGCAAATCAATTCCAAACCATTTTTATTTTTTATTTTTGTGTAAATTCAAATCAAAGAAAACTGATCTAAATCTACGATTGATTTTTCAGAATGTAAACTATGCAATTGTAATCTATGCACAATTCACTTGAAAAGTATGCAAATGTAATCTATGCACATTTTTCATTCATATTCTGAAAATGAAAATTCTAATTATGCAAATGTGATCTATGCAAGAGAATTCTCAAACACAAGATGATTCTAATGTAATCCAAGAACCAATCAAGTGCAAGTCGAGAAAATTGGGTGAGAGTTCCAAAGATCAAATAAAAACACTCAAAGGCGATTAACACTCATACACAATTTAGCCCCCCCCGGCGAATGAGGGGGAAATTTTTTTGCAAAAACAGAAGCAAAAGGATGCAAAATTGTGAAAGGATTGAGAGAAACCTCCAAGTAATGACCAAAGGAAATCAAATCAAGAATTTCTCAAAAAAGAGACTCAAAACACCCAATTGATGAAAGCTTAAAGCAGGAATGCCAATGAAACAAGCCTAGGTGAAGATTTATGACAAGGGACTAATGAATCTGGGCAGTAAACACTAAGAAAAAACAAAATCTAAGAGCAAAAAATGCAAAAAATGGAATTTTCTCAAATTTTAGCAGGGGACGCAGGCAACCCGTTAGCACAGGTGCGGGCCCGCTCTGTGCACACAGCAAAAGTGTGTCCAGGGACGCACTGTGCAGCACTCAGAGGGTGCGTCCTTCTGAAAAACTCAAGAAAAACCAAAATAAAACTAATCCTAAGCTAACCCACCCAGAGACAAAGTCACAGAGCCAAAATTAGAAAAATAAATCAATTTTCTCAAAGCAAAGTTCACACAAAGGAAAAGACTTTTCTCATCAATGGAATCTATCCCCAGTGGAGTCGCCAATTTGTCGTGGCAGAAAAAGTCGTTTGTGCGGACACAACTGACCTCCCTAGGAGTCTAAACTCTCTAGCGACAAACAAGACAAAATGGAGCGATCTTTCTCTAAATACACCTTTTAAAACATGAAAACTACAAGTGTTTAGGCTTACCTTATTCCAAAACGCTGTTGTTGTAGTCCGTCCTTGCCGATCCGGATGAGCTCCTCCTTCACATCAATTCCTGCAACCACAAACAATCAAACAATTACCAAGCACTTGCATCTCATATAATAAAACATATATTCAACATGCAGACCAAGGAACACATGAAATAACTCATTAACACAAGCTATTGAGAAAAATGAACCAGTTTGTATTAATAACGAAACAAAGAAACTCTTACAACCTGGCCTTGGTGTTGTGCAAGTTCCTCCCAGGGTCCATCAAGGGTTTTCCTCTACTTTGACAAAGCTCACCCACTTCCAAGTAGAATCAAGCAAAGACAATCTCTCCTCACAAGGTTCTAAATGGGAGTCCTAATTCCTGCAGCATTTACCCAAAGAAAATGTGTAGCTTCAACCTCCCCTCCCTCTGGCTCAATGTCTTTATTTATAGTGCTGTAAAGAGGTTATTCAGGTCCACCATCAATGGGATAATCCCCCTCTTTGGGTGGGATAGCTCCCTTATTGATGGGATAAGTTCCTCCTTAATAGGGATACATGAACCAACTGGAGGCGCATCCATTTCATCAAACCGACCTCTAGAAAGTTCTAGAAGTAACCACAAGTAACTTTTTTAAGATGAAACTCGCGCATTTTGCCTTTTACAGAAGGACGCACCTGTCCCTTAACATACAGAGCGTCCAAGGACGCAACTTTTGTGAACATTGTGAGCGTCCCCGCAGGTAAGGCTAGAGAGAACCTGCGACCCCAGAGATAAACACATTTTTTACAAGACTTTCTCTCTTCTTTTTTACAAGACTTGCCTAAGAGGGTAGCATGACTGTTGATTTGAGCCATACTAACTGTAAGTAGTCATGGTGACATTTTTTAGTGTAACACTTTCGAAAAGCTATTTGTTTGGTCAATTTAGTGAAGTCTAAATTGCAACTTTTAAATGTCAACCCAGGGCTCGTAAGCTGATGAAGTGAGGTGTACTATATGTACTTAGGTAACTGTTTTCTTAATCTTTTGTCGTTTTTAGTTTTTTTTTAAGTTTGTTTTCAAATGTATCTTTCCTATTGTGATGTGATGGAAATGGAATAAAGCAAGTGAAATGTGGATGATTGTGGTGATCTCTAAATGACTTCTCAAAGCTTAAAAAGTATTCTACAAGAAAGCTTGAACAACAACTGCAATAAAATCAACTCTTAAAGGAAAATGAAGACATTAAATAAAAGGACTAAGGACATTGGCCCAGTATCTCTGCTGCTGCATGAAAATGAAAATGAAATCTATATTAAATCCAACTAAAAGTAAAAACAATTATCTCACACTATTTCAACCCTTCAACTCAATCTTCTCTATGAAAAGATATCATGAAATGTTAATCAATGTGAAATTGAAGTGAAACTACATAAAAGAGACTAGTCACAAATACTTTAACTTCCTCTTAACTTCTTGCCTTTCAGCTGAATTTATCATGTGAGAAATAGTTAGGAATAAGACAAGTAATGTGAGTTCTAAAGCAAGCTAAATCAAGCTATGCTAAGTGATATTTTGGCTCCCAATAAAGATATTTGATTATGAAAAAGGAACCATCAATAGATGAACAACTTGATATCTAAGAGCAGAAAGTAAATATGCAAATTAAAGGAATGATAATAAGGAAAATCAAAGCTGCAAAAAAATGGAGGTCAGCAACATAGACAAGATGATCACGCATGTCACTAGTTATGAAAAGAAAAGAAAGGAAAACTGTCCCGGGCACGCCTAAGAAACCTGCATAACACACTGATCAGTCATGAACATAAAAGTGCAGAAATGTAAATCAGCAGAAATCAAAGTTTATGTACAGCTATTATACATGTTGAAAACGCAGCAATTTAAAAAACATCTGTACAACTATTATACATGAAATCAGAAAAAGAAATGCAAGAAATTAAAGATTACTATACAGGACTTCAGCAAACAGGGGCCCTCTGCCTACTTCAGCCGATTCAATGAGAAAATATACGCTTAGATGTAAAACAGTCTTCTCATGTATTAAACATCAAAATGTCAAGTACAATGGGGAGTTCAAACAAAATGATTACAACAACGACTAACTCTACAGCATTCAAGGACGCTTTATTTATAGGAAGAAAGCAAACTGATTTAACGAAATTTATGTTATTTGATCAGGTATTCAAAAACACGTGAATCCTCTGCGTCCTCGGATCTAGGTAACGGTCATAGTGATCATTCAATCTGGAGAGTATGGCTGTTGGATTCGTGCTTCTAGATCATCTATGTGGCTGAGGATGATGACACCTAGCTTCACGTGCCCAAAAACAGAGCAACGCAGAGCCGTGCCACCGCTGGACACTTCTGTTGACTGGTATTTGCCTCCTCGTTGACCGCGGGCTTTTATGGTTGTTCTGAGAGATCTAGAGGGACACGTACCATGTCCTTGACCCCTGGAACTTGCCCATGTGGCTCATCTTCTCTGAGGACACCTGTAACATATCGTTTAATAAAACATCTGTGGAATCCGGTGCTGGCTGCAGAAACCTGGATCAGCTGCGGAATCCTGTGTTGGCTGCGGAAACGCAGCACACTGAACCAAAATTCTAAACCAAACAACGGTCACTTAGCATAGTTAGAAAATCATGTAAAAAGTCCTAAAATACAATGATTTAATCAACTTTGTGGATGAAATGAGTGGGAAAATGAGGAAATGGATGGGAAAAGAAGACTGAGAGGGTGTGTAAGGAGGTACAGGTTCAAGGCTCTACATACCCCCACTGTGAAGGTGTTGCATGTCCTCATGCAACCAAAACTTAGTTCTTTTCCTCAATCCATGTGCTTTGATGCTTCTGCAAGAACATCCAACCTCCTTCTCTTTCTCCTTGATGCCAAAATGGTCCTTGGTTTCTTGACTAGACACCTGAACTTCAAATTAATCAATGCCCGGCTCAGCTTCTTGCACTTTTTCTTCAATTTTCTATTTTTATTCTGCCACAGTCCTAAGTGAAGCATGGTATTGTCATGGACAATCTTGTCCACTTTAATTTGCTCTTTTAATGCTTCATTTTCTTGTTTAATGTGCCTGTTTAGGACTTCTAGCTCAAACACTTCCTGTTTTAAAGATTGCACTTGTGCATCAAGTGGCAAGGTAGTGCTTGGTCCTGCAACTGATCGTTCCAAGGACTCTAAGTAGTTATATGCTTCTTGCTGGGTGGAGTCTACCTCAGGTGTTTGTCTCGGCCTGAACTCAAATTCTTGAAAAGGAGGACTGTTTTCTCTTTCCAGCTGAAAAGGACTTTCCTCACGTGGAGGACTTGCCTCAATGTCTTGCTGAGCTGGACCTTTTTCAGGTGTTCCTTCACCTAAATCAATAAAGTGTGATTGTTTTTCTTGGGTCACTTTCTTTCCTTTGAGCCTACTACTCCTCCTCACATGTGGACTAGTGCTCTCTTTCTGGGCACTTTGTTTTTCTTTTCGTTTCTTTGCTGAGGCAGCAGTTTGGAGATGGGCTAACCTTTCTGCCAAAGTTTGAGACTCTTCTTCTACTGATAGTTCAGGGGATGGATATGTCTCTTGAACAGTTGCTTTACCTTTGTCCTTTTTCTGCTTTTTATTTCTAGTTCCCTCTTCTTCTTCCTCATGAACAGTTTCCTGAGTGTCTACTGTAGGAAGGTCTTGGGCTGTAACATTTCTTTCTCTCCTCCTACTTCTTTTTGGGATTTTTGGGGAACTACTGGCAGAGGTTTCAGTCACCCCTTGGAAGTGATTTCTGATCAAAAACTTTTCCCAAGTATCGTTATTGTTTTTCAATTGATCCTCAATGAGAATTCTAATGAGCCCGTGATGATAAAGGTGGGATTCAATATGGCCTACATGTTTCTAAACAGCAGAGCTCATTTTCTTTGGACTTGCTAGCAGAAAGTAAGGTAAATTAAGGGCATGGCCTTCCATAAAATTCATCATAATCCTTGCATGATACATATACATGGTGCAAAAATGGCCTTCGCATGTAATACACTTCTGAACAAGTAATAACAACGCAGACCATTCCTCTTTGATTACATGCACAGGAATTCCCTTAGTAAATATAGAAGTATCCATACCTGTGTTTTTGAGCATGCCTTTCCATCCTTGATCATCCAGGCCTCTGTTTTTAAACCATCTGTCTCCCTGTTGTGGTAAACTGGTTGTTGCTGCTATTGTATCCTCTGTTATTGTGAATTTCAAGTCCCCTACCTCCACTACGTGTCCATTGAAGGACCGAGCAAAAGCTTTAGTGACTTCCTTATTATAACCTCTGAACTTCTGAATAAACTTCAGCCACTTCACTTTCTTCAATGATTCCTTTGTCTGCGGATACCCTTCCAGGTATTTTGGGCCCTCAGGTTCCGCTCTGAGTAACTTTCCCATTCTCGGCTTTTAACCCTGGCTAAAAATCTTACTGTGTGTGGACGTTTGGGGGAAAAACGAGCTGATTACAGGATTCTGAAGGTAAGTGGAGTGGCCGTAACCGAAATGCAAAGCGTATTCAGTGACTGTTATCAGGGTTTAGAGCAAAGCTATGGAGGTTTGCAGCGGAAATGGAGAGCAGAGAATGATATGAGCACGAGGTAAACAACAGTCATGGGTTTAGCATCAAATACATGCGGGAGTGGAGTGATAAATGGGCAGTATAACGGCTGAGTCCTTTCAAATCGGTTGGCTTACGCCACGTCTCAACATTGGCTGCGGAAATTATGGTGGAGGAGAGACGTAGTACAGTAGGTCACTTCTTCCTCGTACGGCCAATAAATGAAAACGCAGTCCCATTTCGAGTTTGAATTAAGAGTGATTATGGAACCGTTAGAAACGGATGAGGTGGACGGATTATCATCGTGGAAGTGGAGTGATATGGATCTAGCCGTACAAAATCATTGTATTTAGTGGAATTTCCATGATCTAATAACTATGCATACAATGACACTAAATTGTTATTTGGTATAGATTTTGATCATACCTTTGCAAGTTTGCCATTTGTTGATTAAGGCTTCTGACCCATTATTTCTTTTTGATCTTGCAGGTGCCTCATATCTTTGCTGCCTTTGGTGATGATGATGCTAACCTTTGACTGTGATTTTCTTTTGAAAACAGAGTGCTGCTGTAGAGACAGAGTGATGTTGGCTGCGGAATCATTTCGAGCTGCAGAAACTGGTGCGAGCTGCGGAAATGGTTCCCAGCTGCGGAAACTGAGACAACACCCCTTTAACTGCACAAATATAGTTAGAAAAACAATTAACTGAATGAAATAGTCCTAAGAAGGACTTTTATTGATGGAATGGAATGAAATGGAAATGGAATGGAGTGAAGTGGAATGGAGATGAAGATGAGATGGAGGTGAAGATGGAAATGACAGGTGAGGTGAAGTGAAGATGGAAAGGAAGAGAGATTTTTTTTATTTTTTTTTTTGGAAAATGTGGAGTGTCAGGTGTCCCTGATTTTCACTCTACATTTTTTGTATAAGACTGCCAATCTATGATTGGTTTTCAGGCTTATACAAAAGATTTTTTTTTATTTTTTTTTTCAACTGAAAGAAACAAAGATTAGGCTTATGGAGGAGAAGAATTCTTCTCCACTAGCCTCATTGCAGAATTTTCTTGAAACATTTTGACAAAGTCCTCTTTTGAGAGTGGCTTATGATAAATTTTCAATCGGTGGCCATTCACAATGAGAGGAGTTTGAAACTCATCAATAGTCTTGACTCGAACTGCTCCATTGCTAAAGACTTCATCAATCTCATATGGTCCAAGCCAATGAGTTTGAAATTTCCCTTTGAAGTCTTTAAACTTGGAATCAAACAGTAACGCCCAATCTCCCTTTTGAAACTTCTTCTCTTTGATATATTTGTCATGCCATTTAGTTCTTTGGTGCTGAACTAGACCGGTCCTTAAAATGGCGTCTTGTCTTATTTCATCTAGCTCATTCAGCTGCTCCATTCTGTGCTTTTGGGCTTCTGATAGATTCATCCCCAACTGAACTGCCATCTTGAAGGTTTTGAATTGAAACTCAATGGGGAGCAAGACTTCTTTCCCATAAACAAGTTCATAGGGAGAATGTCTTGTTGTGTTCCTCCATGTAGTTCTATAGGCCCATAAGGCTTCAGGAAGCCTTTCTGCCCAATCTCTTCTATGAAGATGAACAATCTTGCTGATGATGCTCTCAAGAACTTTGTTTGTGGATTCCACTTGACCATTTGCTTGCGGATGGTATGGAGTAGATTTTCTGTGCTTAATTTTGTATTCTTCCATCAGCTTCTTCATCAAGTTAGATGTAAATTGACTTCCCTGATCTGTCACAATTTCTCTTGGGACACCAAAACGAGTAAAAATATCCTCAAAAAGAAATTGAACAACTGAATTTTCAGTGGCAGAAGGCAATGCCTTGGCTTCTACCCATTTAGTAACATAATCAGTGCAAACCAATATATACTTCTTTTGTCTAGATGGTGGATTAATAGGTCCAATGAAATCTAAAGCCCATTTTTCAAAGGGTTCGATGAGTACCTGTGGCTGTAATGGAATTTCATTTGAAAGAGTTGGTCTCCCAACTCTTTGGCAGCTGTCACACCTTCTAACATATTGTTTTGCATCTTTGAAGAGAGAAGGCCAATAATATCCTAAAGAAAGGATTTTATAGGCCGTCCTCTTGTCAGCAAAGTGTCCACCGCACGGTTCATCATGACATGCCTTAAGGATGTCAGGCATTTCATCTTCCCGAACACATCTTCTGATCACACAATCTAGCCCTGTTTTGAAAAATTCATTAGAAATCCATGAATACTTTGAACTCTCCTGAATGATTTTCCTTTTCTCATTAGGAAATAAGTGTGGAGGTAGCTTCCCTGTAACCAAATAGTTAGCAATATCTGCATACCAAGGAGTTTTAGCAGTTACTTCAAACAAATATTCATCTGGAAACTTATCCTCTACAGGAGAATCTTCGTTAGTATTTTGGATTCTAGACAAGAAATCAGCTACTGTATTTTTTTTTCCTGGTCTATCTAACACAGTAATATTGAATTCTTGTAAAAGTAAAAGCCATCTTGTAACTCTGCCATTAGTAACAGGTTTGTTCATGAGATATCTAATTGCAGAATGATCAGTATGGACAAAAGTTTCATAACCAGTTATGTAATGTCTAAACTTGTTAATTGCATGCACAACAGCTAAGAACTCTTTTTCAGTCACAGTATAATTTAACTCAGTGGGAGTCAAATTTTTACTGGTGTAGTAAATGGCATAAGGAACTAAATCCTTTTGACCCAGCACAGCTCCTAGAGCTGTATCTGAAGCATCTGTAGAAATATGGAAAGGAAGTTTCCAATTTGGCCCTCTCAGAATGGGTGCTTCAGATATTCTTGTTTTTAAAGTTTCAAATGCAGATTGACAATCAAGATCCCAATTGAATTCACAGTCTTTCGTAAGTAATTTGAAGAGCGGAGATGCTATCTTGGTGAAGTTTTCAATAAATCTTCTATAATATCCAGTAAATCCAAGAAAACTTCTAACATATTTTTGACAATTTGGAATAGGTAATTTGGAGATGACTTCAACTTTTGATCTATCAACTTTAATTCCATCTCCTGAAATATGATGTCCTAAAACAATCCCTTCAGTAAACATCATAAAACATTTTTCATGACTTAATGAAAGATTTGTTTCTTTACATCTTATAAGGACTTTTTCCAAATTTTCTAATGCCTCTTCAAATGAATTACCATAGACTGTAAAATCATCCATATAGACCTCTACACAATCATGAATTAGATCAGAAAAGATTCCTAGTACGGCCCTTTGAAATGTTGCGGGTGCATTACATAATCCAAAAGGAAGTACTCGGTAAGCAAAAGTTCCCCAAGGACAGGTAAATGTGGTCTTGTCCTGATCTTCAGGTGCTACCTGAATCTGATTGTAACCACTAAAACCATCCAAGAATGAGAAATACTTTTTGCCTGCTAAAGTATCTAATACTTGATCAATAAAGGGCAAAGGAAAGTGATCCTTCAAAGTTGCTTTGTTCAATTCCCTGTAATCAATGCAAACCCTCCATTTACCATTCTTTTTAGGTACTATAACCAAAGGGGAAACCCACCGGCTATCTGAAATGGGGTAAATGAAGTTTACATTAAGTAACTTTTGGAGCTCTTCTTTCACTATTTCCCTAAGGTTTGGATTCATCCTTCTTTGAGGTTGTCTGATTGGTCTACTATTTTCCTCAATGTAGATGTGATGAATGCAAGTCTTAGGGTCAATACCTTTCATATCAGTATACTCCCATGCAAATGCAGTAGAATTTTTTTGTAAGATTTTGGTTAGCTCCCCCTGTTGTGATTTTTCCAAGTTTCTGTTGATATTCAATGTTTTTCCTGGAAAAATCTCAATGGCAGAACTACCAAACTCTTCCATAGAGAAAAGAGACATTTGTCTAGATGATAGACACTCAATATCAGAATCCAAATGAAATTGTGTGTGGTCATATTCTGAAGATGGTTCAAAGTTTTCTAATGTGTTCAGAATTTGACTATCTTCACTAATCTCAGAAATGGTAAAGACAGGTTGTATAGTATCTTCATCATCAACCCACTCATTATCTCCTATTTCTGTAATTGCTTTTGCTGGAGGATACAGATTGAACTTCTTTGTCGAATTACCATCAGAAATATACATATCCCCAGACCTACAACTTATGAAAGCATCAGTTGTGGCTAGCCAAGGTCTTCATAAAATAAGAGGATGTCCTCCTAGATTACTCTTAGGAGTTAAAATCATGAAATCCACTGGATATTCCCAAGAGTCTAGGGAGACTGGAATGTCTTCTAATACACCATCTGGTTTAATAATTGATCGATCTGCCAATTGCAATAAAGTAGGTGTAAAAAGAAGATTAGGAAGTTTTAGCTGTTCCATAGTCTGTCTACTCATGATGTTGATAGCAGCCCCTAAATCAATCAAAGTATTTGGTATTTCTACCCCATTGATATGTGTTTTGACAATTGGACTACCGGGATCTACATATTTCTGCATAGTAATTTTTCCCATCATGATATCTGCAATTTTCCCTACCAGGTGGATCCTTCTGGTATCTCTTGATTTCCTTCCTGGTCTTTTAAGGCTCAACTCCTTTATTGTTTTTGCTAGAATAGGAATTTCCTTAATGGCTTGTAATAAAGGAATCTAGATACAGACATTCTTCAATTCATCTAGAAAATTATAGTCAGGCAACCAAATTTGTTTTTCCACTCCTTTGTCAATTTGTAATCTTTCAGGAAAAGGAGGTGTGGATAAAGATGCAGGTTGCTCAACTATGGGAGTTGTGGGGGTTAATTCTTTTTCTTTTTCTTTTTGAGTGTTTGGGTTTTGAAGAGATGCTTCATAACCCTTATTAGCTCCAAGAGACTCTTCCTCAAAAATGCTTTGCTTTTGAGCATTTATGGAAGGTTTATCTAGGACTCTACCTGATCTGAGTTGTACTTCATTGAGAGGAACAATCATATAGGTAGGAAATTGTTGACCTTCCATCATGTAAGCATTTTGAGGGTTTTTATTATTGGGGTTTGGCAATGGCTGAGAAGGAACTTGATTTGACTTCTGTTGGAATGGAAGCAAGAGTTGAGAATTTGGATTCTGTTGAGAAGGTTGTTGTTGTTGTGGAAATGGCAATGATAGTTGTGGATTTTGATTTGGAAGTTGTGGAGCTTGTTGGTTTTGAAAAGATGGAGGATATTGGTAAAATTGAGCAAATCTCCCATAAGGATTTTGCATACCTTTTACCCATGATTGAAAAGGATTTTGAGGTTGGTACCAAGGTTGTTGCCAAGGATTCCAATTTGGTGGGGGTTGAAAATTCATAGAGTTGCTAAACCCTTGATTTTGTTGCCCCTGCCAAGGTCTCCTTGCAACAAAACAGAGAGATTCGATTGTATTTGGATCCTCTTGAAAGACAGCTTTGAGCCCAGGGATTGAAGGACAATCCTTGGTCTCATGATTCTCTGAACAAATTACACATGTCTCTACAACTTTTGCATCCAAGGGACATTCCCTTAGAGCATGTTTCTTCCTACATTTTGGGCAAAAGATGGCCAAAGCCTCAGCTTCTGCTTTCTGTTTATTGTGAATCTTAAGGGTGTCTAGTTGTTCACTAAGACTTCCTAAGATATCAGTTTTGAATTCATCAAGCATGTTGCCAATCTCAGCCCTACTTACTGATCCAGTTGCAGATTTATTTGCTCTGATGAGAGAAGGATCTCTAGGCCCTTTTTGAGTTTTAGATTTCCCCCTTGAGAGATGGACACATAGTTATGCTATATCATTGAGTGAAAGTTGAGATATATCTCCCTTCCCCATCATGTTCAAAATATATATCCATTCATCTCTAATGGCTTTTAATAGAAGGGCTTTCAAGGTCTCCTCATCTAAGTTGTTCATTTTTTCTCTTTTCAAGTTGTATTGAAATCTTTCAAGCAAATCCTCCGAATTTTCATCTTCTTTTTGCATCATTTTGAATACCTCATCCTTGTGATTGGTGGGCATACAATAGTCTAGGTACCTATCCAAAAATGTTTGTTTCATATCATTCCAAGACCTAATGGATTGAGTGAGTAATCCCATGAACCACTTCAAGGCTGCTCCTTTCAATGTTGAAGGGAACAGTTTGAGTTTTTGAGAGTCTTCCAGATAATCATAAGTTCGACAAACGACTTCAAACTCAAATAGAAATGTTTCAGGGTCCTCATTCCTCATCCCATGGAAGTTTGGGAGGACAGATGGTGAGATGTTTTTCATGGTGGCTCGGGAGTCCTCATCGACTATAGGAAATCCAAATGAGTTGTCTACATCCCTATTTCCCCCAATGTTACCTCTACCTCCTCCATTGTTTCCTCCTCCTCCTCCTCTACCTCTACCTCTACCAAATCTAGTTGCTCCTTCCTCTGTCATAGTAGTTTCCCTAGAGGCTTCAGAGTCTTTTGGTTCTTCTACAAAGGGTGAATGAGAAGGAATTTCTCCCTCTTCTTCAGATGATTCTACTTCTTCAATTACAATTTGTCTCTCTGTAGAAGGAAGGAAAGGATCTCTTTCTAGTTCAGATTCGATGGAAGGTGTGGGAGAGTCGACTCCTGCTTCTTGAATTCCAGGAATCCTAGGGCTAGGAGTGTAAGTTGGAGATGATGGAGGTGTCTCTTGTCTATTCCTTGAAGTAGATGGACTTGTAAAAATCGAACTCTTAGCTCTAGCTAAAAACCTTCCCCTAGAATCTCTTGCTCTATGCATGTCATTTTTTATTTTTCTTCAAGTCGGGGTAATAATTCTCTTTCTGATCTTCCAGGTCACTCTAGGTGCAAGAAGAGAGCATACTCAAGAAACTATTAAACCAATAACTTTCTCTTTTCTGATCCTCCATCTCACATTAAGTGCAAGAGGAGAGAATACTTTGAGAGGTTATCAATTTTCCTTCCTTGAAATTTTCTTGTTTTTTTTAAGAATTGGTTACCTAATTTCACTTCCCCGGCAACGGCGCCAAAATGTTTGGTCAATTTAGTGAAGTCTAAATTGCAACTTTTAAATGTCAACCCGGGGCTCGTAAGCTGATGAAGTGAGGTGTACTATATGTACTTAGGTAACTGTTTTCTTAATCTTTTGTCGTTTTTAGTTTTTTTTTTAAGTTTGTTTTCAAATGTATCTTTCCTACTGTGATGTGATGGAAATGGAATAAAGCAAGTGAAATGTGGATGATTGTGGTGATCTCTAAATGACTTCTCAAAGCTTAAAAAGTATTCTACAAGAAATCTTGAACAACAACTGCAATAAAATCAACTCTTAAAGGAAAATGAAGACATTAAATAAAAGGACTAATGACATCGGCCCAGTATCTCTGCTGCTGCATGAAAATGAAAATGAAATCTATATTAAATCCAACTAAAAGTAAAATCAATTATCTCACACTATTTCAACCCTTCAACTCAATCTTCTCTATGAAAAGATATCATGAAATGTTAATCAATGTGAAATTGAAGTGAAACTACATAAAAGAGACTAGTCACAAATACTTTAACTTCCTCTTAACTTCTTGCCTTTCAGTTGAATTTATCATGTGAGAAACAGTTAGGAATAAGTCAAGTAATGTGAGTTCTAAAGCAAACTAAATCAAGCTATGCTAAGTGATATTTTGGCTCCCAATAAAGATATTTGATTATGAAAAAGGAACCATCAATAGATGAACAACTTGATATCTAAGAGCAGAAAGTAAATATGCAAATTAAAGGAATGATAATAAGGAAAATCAAAGCTACAAAACAATGGAGGTCAGCAACATAGACAAGATGATCACGCATGTCACTAGTTATGAAAAGAAAAGAAAGGAAAACTGTCCCGGGCACGCCTAAGAAACCTGCATAACACACTGATCAGTCATGAACATAAAAGTGTAGAAATGTAAATCAGCAGAAATCAAAGTTTATGTACAGCTATTATACATGTTGAAAACGCAGCAATTTAAAAAACATCTGTATAGCTATTATACATGAAATCAAAAAAAGAAATGCAAGAAATTAAAGATTACTATACAGGACTTTAGCAAACAGGGGCCCTCTGCCTACTTCAGCCGATTCAATGAGCAAATATACGCTTAGATGTAAAACAGTCTTCTCATGTATTAAACATCAAAATGTCAAGTACAATGGGGAGTTCAAACAAAATGATTACAACAACGACTAACTCTATAGCGTTCAAGGACGCTTTATTTATAGGAAGAAAGCAAACTGATTTAACGAAATTTATGCTATTTGATCAGCTGTTCAAAAACACGTGAATCCTCTGTGTCCTCGGATCTAGGTAACGGTCATAGTGATCATTCAATCTGGAGAGTATGGTTGTTGGATTCGAGCTTCTAGATCATCTCCGTGGCTGAGGATGATGCCACCTAGCTTCACGTGCCCAAAAACAGAGCAACGCAGAGCCGTGCCACCGCTGGACACTTCTGTTGACCGGTATTTGCCTCCTCATTGACCACGGGCTTTTATGGCTGTTCTGAGAGATCTAGAGGGACACGTACCATGTCCTTGACCCCTGGAACTTGCCCATGTGGCTCATCTTCTCTGAGGAAACCTGTAACATATCCTTTAATAAAACAGCTGCGGAATCCGGTGCTGGCTGCAGAAACCTGGATCAGCTGCGGAAACCTGTGTTGGCTGCGGAAACGCAGCACACTGAATCAAAATTCTAAACCAAACAACGGTCACTTAGCATAGTTAGAAAATCATGTAAAAAGTCCTAAAATACAATGAT
This sequence comes from Pinus tabuliformis, assembly GCA_031772625.1. Classification (NCBI taxonomy): domain Eukaryota; kingdom Viridiplantae; phylum Streptophyta; class Pinopsida; order Pinales; family Pinaceae; genus Pinus; species Pinus tabuliformis. The sequence goes on from CM062805.1 coordinate 788,951,121, forward strand.
TTAATCAACTTTGTGGATGAAATGAGTGGGAAAAGGAGGAAATGGATGGGAAAAGAAGACTGAGAGGGTGTGTAAGGAGGTACAGGTTCAAGGCTCTACACTATTGTTTTGTGATATTGCAACCCCATGACTTACATCTTGTCGCAACAGTTGCTTGGGGGAAAATATTCAAAATGGATAGCAATTTTGCAAGAGTTTGATCTAGAATTTGTAAAATCCAAATCAAAGAAAGCTTTAGTATTTGCAGAGTTACTATGTGATTTCCCATCGTCATCCAACGATTCAACATCCAAAGCAACAATCGTGGATGAATTTTTGTTTCTGATATCTTCAAGCGATCCGTGGTATGGAGATATAATCATTTACCTCCAAACCCAAACATATAGGTCTAATACCTCTCCCTCAGAACAACAACATACTCGATACCAAGCAAAGGACTACATGATCGTCGGTGATACACTATACCGTCATGGTGTCGATACTATTCTGTGAAGGTGCCTCACCCATGAGGAGGTCGAAAAAGTCCTGAATGATTTTCATTCAGGCGCATGTGGGGGGTACCAATCTGGTTATGCTACGACAGAAAATATTTTACGAGCAGGATACTTCTGGCAAAAAATATTCAAAGATTGCATAATCGCAGTTAGAAGTTGCCATGCTTGTCAAATCTTTGACCGCAAAACCAGAATACCACCTGCACCTCTGCAGCCAGTAGTTGTTGTTGGGCCATTTTCCAAATGGGGCATAGATTCATGCAATGTAACCCCACCTCGTCCAGGGGGCATGGGTATATCATAGTCGTAGTTGAATATTTTACGAAATGGGCCGAGGTGCTGCCTACATTAAACAACAGCGGTGAAACAACCGCTCTTTTCTTTTTCAATCATGTAGTCGCCAGGTTCGGCATCCCGCAAGCTATAGTCACATATCATGGATCACATTTTCGCAATCACATGATGGTTGAATTGGCCTCCAAATTAGGACTGTCCCACGACAGCTCTACTCCGTATTATCCGCAAGCGAACGGGCAAGTTGAAGCGATCAACAAAGTCCTGAAACGCATGCTGCAAAGGATGATTGGAGTCCATAAACGGAGTTGGCACCTAATCCTATACTCAACCTTGTGGGCATAGTGGACATCAATGAGAAATACGACCAGGTTTACACCCTTTCAATTGGTGTATGTCTTGGAAGCTATCTTACCAGTTTAGTGTGAGATTTTGTCTCTCAAGCTCGCAGTTGACCTCCTCCTTGGAACTTCAGAGGAAGAAGCTCGTTTCTTAGAATTAATCCAACTGGATGAAACTCGTTGTGACGCTGCCTTGGCTAATGAAGCGCATAAGAAATGAGTCAAAGCACAATTTTACAAGAGTGTCAAACCCCACGTTTTCTCAGAAGGTGACCTGGTCTTTCTCTATGATCAGGAATCTGATAAATTGGGAGCGGGTAAGTTCCAGTCTTTATGGATGGGTCCCTATATTGTTAAGTTTGTATTAGCAAAAGGAGCCTACGAGCTAGCAGATTATGATGGGATTCCACTGTCACAACCTCGAAACGGGTTGTACCTTAAGCGTTACTATGCTTGACTCAGCATGGTAACCTCTTCATATGCTTTTGTTACATTTTTGTTTTCATTAAGAGTGATTGTTTTGGTTAGGTAATCCACTTTTGCATTTTGTTCCAGATGTCGAACCCATTGGAATCATTTGTTGGATATGTCGATGGGGCGAGTCGTAGTACGCGGAACCTATCTTCTGCAGCTTGGGCCATCTTTGATCCAAGTGGTGAGTTAGTGAGTTTCAGAGGGGTGTGTATTGGTCAATCAATGAACAACATCGCTGAATATAGCGCGTTGATAGAACTCCTCTCTGATGCCATCGCGCATGGCATACACCGACTTGTCATCAGGCTAGACTCACAGCTCATCATTCTACAGCTTATAGGCATCTATTCCGTTCGGAATCCAGCCATCTATCGTATGTTCCTAAGGGTCAAGATTTTGGAAAGGCAGTTCGATTCTATTCAATATCAACATATTTCCAGAAACTTAAACACATTAAACGATTCATTAGAAAATTATGTGTTAGATAGACATTTACAACATTTGTAAAAGAAAAACATTTTATCAATAAACTGCGTCAGGATAATATAACTTAACCAAAATAAAGCTCCGAAAATAAAAAAAAAAAAAAAATATATATATATATATATATATAACTGTTTATAGTTTGTACATAGTGTTCTGTGTCCAGGACAAAATCGGTCATATGACCCAAAAACTCAAAATGCAAGGGGGTACCCTAGTCTAATGGTGCTCGTGATAACTAGTCACTGCCTATGCAATCATGTGTAAGAGCCTGGTCCATTTGCTTGGTACGCCAGTGGTATGGCATTGTAATCTCAGAGGAATATCATCGGTCCTCACATCCAGAATACCAAGAGTGAGACCCTCGATCTACTCCTGCAACACTGCAAGGGTCTCGGATACATCCAGGTCAGGAAGAATAGCCCTCCCTACAGCCTCTCCTACTAGAACGACAGCTGCTCCTCTTAGATGCGCTACTGGTCGTACTAGCCCAATATCTGCATAATCACATGAGTTTTGATTAGTCTTGATACACATTTAAAAAACATGAGAACATTATGAAAACAATAAACAGAGATGTGGTCAAATATTTTTACCTATGACACCCCACTGCTCACCAGCTAGCAGTACCAAATCTGGGTCACCCCGATAATCCATCCCAGCATATGGATACTCGGCATAAAACATCTGCTGGCAGTTGAACCACTCAAAGAAGGCATCAGAGAATGAAACCTACGTTGACCAGCATGTCTAGCCATAAGGTCGACCCATCTCTACATCCGTGACTCAGCTGGTGGTGGTAGGCCAAGTGAGATTTATTGTGGCTGCATCAGTGGGATCTTCTCCAAGGCGAAAGCAGTCAGAATAGAAGCATATCCAAAGTTCTTGGATCTTCCTTTTTTCACCTTGGTGAGCTGTTCTTTGATAATTGGAAGTATTGCATCACACCAGTTGAATACCTTGGGTTCGAGGCATTCCAAGGCGTACTGCATATAGGACCTGTTGGCCAAGTGAAGGGCCATGCTGCCAACCAATCTAGAAAAGGTGAATAAAATAGTCCTTAGAGGCCGGTTGGTGACATCTCGGATGCTAATCTTACCATCCCTGCTTGGCTGAGATCCTTCCCTACAGTATCGGTGAATATAACCCCTCACATTCACCCCCACATGCAGAACCTGAAAGTGAGAGAGGGGCACCATGCCTCGATAAACCGGTCAAAAAGTAGATGTCCTCAATAGTCATGGGGATGGATTTGCCTCTTATCTGGAACACTTGGTAGGTAGGATCCCATGCATTGAGGAAATATTGCAACAAATTGATTTGTTGCCTCATGCTAGAAATGCGGAAGAACTTGAGCAAGCCATAGTTCCACAATGCGGCTACCGTACCCGGATCATGTAGGGAAACCATGTCCTCTTCTTCATGCTCGTGTTCACGCCATGTAACAACCATTTTGCTCCGATGAATCTCTGAAAAACAAACAAGAGAAGAGTCAGGATCCTGATTTGGCAAAAACAGGCAAAATTTCCATGAAAAATCAATGCAAAAGTTTTTTTCCTTGCGCCCATCGCACCCTGGCTTGGTACACAGTGCGATGCATACATTCTGGCTAGTGGATAGCTTAAGATGCATCACACCTTTCGATATACACTAGGTGCGATGGGGGCAGAATGAAATGTTCAAACCCTAGGGCCCCAGAAAAGCAGGAAAACATGCTCAAAATTCAAAAAGGAAAGAATGCAATTGAACAGCTTAGGTTTAGCTCCTACCTAGTCCATACGGCGCTGAAAATCGTCCATAGAATCTCCCAGAATTAGCTAGTGAAAATCAAATGGGAAATCACCTCCAGAGCTCCAACAGTCACAACTCCAAATGAAATGGTAAAATGAGGGGTAAAAAACTATTTTTAAATTACTTTTCACGTAATTTAAGTGGGGTATTATATTTTTAACTCATTTTTCAAGCGTATGTTCTCATTTCTAATCAGTTTGATGGAGTAATTGAACAGGTAGTATGACCGTCAAAAGAACATAGTGTCAACGGTGAATCAAATATCAATGACCATTATCATGAGTAGTTTTACGCGAATTTCAAGCTTGTTAAAAATTAAACCTAGCAATGACCATATGTTCCACCAGAGTTTAAGCTCATTAAAAAATGAACCCATCTCCAGTAAATAACCATTTTGAATGCATTGTCATTAGCTTTTGAGCCTTGGTCGTGTTCCTACCATCACCTCCACTCTGTTGTTGCAGATCATCCGCCTCCATTTGATTGTTTACCCCTTTTGAGGAACAACTACGATGAGTGATCCTATTAGCCACCTTTTTTACACTGTCATGATTGGAAAGTTCCAACCTTACCTGGAACCAACTGCTATCTGAAAACATCACTCGTTCCTCAAAAAACGAGTCTCCTTTAAGCTCTTTTCATCTGACTCATAAAATATGAAAAGATTGTCGAGCGATTGGCCTCTCCAACTCGTTAAAGTGATTGGAAGTGCTATCCCTCCTCTAGATTTTGATCTTTTTGGACCTGAGGGATTATTACACAGAAAGATCGAGCATTTGTCTTGTTCGGCTCGTTAAAAATATTGAAAAAACATCCCTTTCGCATTGTTTTATACTTTTTCGGACTTAAGGGATTATGTTACAAAAAAGGAATATTGGAGTCTTCTTTTTGTCTCTTTTCAGACTCTCTAAAATTGAAAAGGACTGAGTTATCCTTGTCATTAAACTCGTTAAAACAATAGAGACAAACTTGTCCATTCAGACAAGAGCGAGTTTCACTATCGCTAGGCTCGTTAAAACATAGCGACGGGTTTGCCCGAAGGGCAAATTATAGAACAAGCGTATGTTAGCCTCCTCAAGCTTGAAAAAAATAAAGAGGTACTGGTCAGAAATGACTGGGGAAAATTGGGAAGAAAACTTGAAGAAAATTTATTGGTAGCACGTCGCTCTTGAACATGACACTTTCACTCCATCACCATGATTGAGTCGGGTTGGGTTATTCCATTCACCGGTCATATCGCCATTGGTCCACTGTACCATCCACCTTTGGGGTTAACGCTACCAATCCATTTCAGTGTCACCGATATGTTCAAGAGAAGTCGCTCAGAGAATTCACCTACCCAGCTTGTGTCTCATCCGCTACAATACCTTCACGCTTCATTCTTTCATGACTACCACCCTGAACCTTGTATCATCAGATCGTTTTCACCTCTACAAAATCATTTGCTCCATTCTGTGTCGTAGATGTGGGATCCATTAATGCCCTCCTACGACGGGTCACTTCTTGTCGACATCAGCTCATTATCCAAGAAGCTGACCTAGGGACAACCCTTCCAGTACTTTGAAGCTTGCATGCCTCAATGGCAAGTTTCTCACTTCCGGCGACAGGTTTACACTAATGGCCTTCGACCGAAAGATTTTGCGTGGTGTTCGACATCAACTTATGTATTAACACCATGTGAACTGTATTGTAGTACCTTGAGGGTCATCATCATTATCAGTGATTCCTCTCGTGTTTGTTAACAACTTACATCATTGGCTGGTAATCAGGCGATGTATTTCCATGTTCGACATCAGGACACCTATTCACACGGATCGACTTGTACTTCGGGTGAAGATTGAATGATTTTTGAAGACCCCAGATCTAGTTTCATCCATCCGGGTTGCGATATATTTAGGAAAATAAAGACATCAAATGTACATCATTGCTGCACAGATAATCATCCAAACTAAGGGATGATGGCTCCACCAGAATAATCAGTCTGCACACAGATGATTGTCTGTCCTATGTACATGAAAATGAATTTATCAAGCTAAGCATGGGAATGTCCACCTCAGCCAGATCATGAAAATATTATGAAGATAATGTATTGTATTGTATCTTATGATAGGTCACCTTCCAGTGCGAAAAACCTTAGATCCTCACTATAAAGCATTTCACCCGACATCAAAGGATTTACGACCTCATGCTTTAGGGGGCAACTGTTATAGACATATCTGGGCACTGCAACCCCAATCACATATGTCCATAAACCACGGGCTTCTAAGTCCCTAAAAGTGTTGTTTCATACCCTAAAGGAGCAAGGTCAATTGATTACATCACCTCCCAGAAGTTTTCCGTGAAAATCTACTTAGAATTGGTCAAAGCAAGACCATACAGACTGCCCAGTGCTAAAGGTGCGATGCATCTCACCTGCCACATGCAAAAAGTGTGATGCATACTGGAAAGCCCTTTCATAGGGTGCGATGAGCGAGAGCAGACAAATGGCACAAGTAGTTTGCTAGGTGGAAACCCAACGAATCTTCTAGAAACTACTCATTTGAAACTTTCCTCTCTGAGTTCGCCCAGGGATGAGTAAGAGATCTAAAATCTCCATGTGGAACCAGGAACTATCAGAGAGATGACACTAATCAAAATCTGAGAAGCTGACTCACCCCCCTGCAAATATCTATAAATGTGTCCCTCATCCAAGAGATCCAGAGGTTGGAATTTGGTAATTTGCAAAGAGGTGTTGTTGGTTTCTCTTTGAAGACATTGTTGGGTGATCTTGCTTTGTGTGAGGTGAAGAGGGCTTTCAAGCTAGGAGGATGGCGATGGGTCAGACCAAGTGGTTGTAATCCTCTCTTCTATGACTTTTACTAATAAGGCTATTTGAGTTTTCCTCCATATTCTTGTGTATCTCTGAATATTATGTTTGTTATATGAATTTGTATGACCAATATATATCTGATCCTATATTGTTTACAGTGAAAGATCTCAATGCTTTGATGGTATTATGCTGCTGTGAATCTACAAGTGCTCTTTGAAGCTGGACAAGTAAGGAAGCATTGGCGAGATGCTGTCAATGGGGAAAGGAAACAAGCAAGGAGCCAAGCGGAAGACTGAGGTTGGTACTCTCTGCTTCTTTCCCATATCTCTCTAGTAAAGGAAAAACAAGTGACTTTAATTTATTTGTTTCTAAGATAGCTACCCGTCTTAGTGGGACTAGCATCTCTGCATAGACACTAGATTTCCCGGTAACACCGACCTTCCAAGAGTGCTTCAAGGAATGTTAAAAGCAAGTCTAACACACCTGAAGTGCCAAATTAAACCTCCCCACCAACTTCTACAACTCAGATTGCTAAAGAAGAAAATGTGGCATGCAATGTCAAATACAATAACATTGACGATATGAAGAAGACTTGATCCAACATATCTATTAATGAAGTAGCTAAGTTGGTAGGGAAATGACAATTGATCATAATTTTTTTTGCATCTATGCCTATATTGGATAAAGCATCTATCACTTCAAAGAATTCACCCAGTAAGCCTAAAACCACCCCTAAATACCTTGAATCTATTGTTAATGCTACAAATGTAAATTGAAAATCCTCATGTCCTCCATTTTTACTAACATTTTATATTTTTAATTACAATGTCCATAAACATCTTATTGACTCTAGTGCATCTACGAATGTAATGCCTTTATTATTTTCTAAAAATATCAACACTAAACTTGAAAATCTAGATGCTAGGATAATACAACTTGATAGGTCACAAGTACAAGTAATTGGTGAACTGAACAATGTTTTAATCAAATTGTCTTTTGATGATAAAGTTCACCATTTCATTGACATAGTTGTTGTGGACATCTCAGAGGCTTATGGTTTATTGTTAAGTAGGGACTAGTTGAGTAAGCTACATGGCTACTTTGTAACATACTAGTCTCACATATGGCTTCCTTACAAAGGGAAAAACATCAAATCTGGATAAATAGTGAGCCTTTAATGAAATATATTGTCACAAAATTGGAAGCACATAGCGAGCTTATAAGCGTAGGTCAAGAAATAATAGGAAATTGTTTTCTTAAATTTGTCATTGGATGTTATCTTGTGTTGGGTAGGGTCCCCCTAGGTCAAATTTTTGTCAAAGTTCTGTAAAGATGTCGTATTTTGAGGAGTAGAGTGTGCTTCACGTAGTGTTTTAGGAGTCATAGGGGCTTTAGGGCAGGTTAAAGCCCCTTTTTTTGTAAAAGGATGGGATCATTTGTAGGTTTTGAGCTCCACCCATGGTTTTCAGACCATGGTATTGTAAAACAAAGATATATAAAGGGTCGTCTTAGTAAGTCAAAGGCAATGATGACAATGATGGATATGTTTTGATATTTTGAGTCTGTAATTGTCATATCTTTATGTGTTAGAGCGAAGGGGAAGGCTCTTGTAGCTGTGTGTGCAGGGTTAGAAGGATTGTAATTGTGAATATCTGAAGATAATAAAGAATATTTTGAAGGTAGATTTGTGTACTTACATTTTGTACTTTACTTTATGCAATTACTGTTTACTTTTGTGCTGCAAAATTAATATATGAATTCTATTATAGTTAAGGTCCATTAATTTATGGGCAATAAATAGAGTTTTAGATCTGTGAAGTAGTATTTTTATATGAATAGATCAAGTTAAGTAAGATTGAGTAGCCTAGTAATACATTTATAGGTGAGGAAGACTAATTCAAGATCCACATTCCATAATCCTTCTGGATGCAGCCATAATCCTTCTGGATGCGGAAACCTAGTTCCAGCATCCCCCAATATCGCCTCGGGTGAGATTGCGGTCTGCGTGAGAAGATTGTTCTCGAAAGGGCCAATGATAAGGGCTTTTTGGGTTAGCATAGCTGACTATGAACCTGGTTCTAATTCCATCAAGCCAATAAATGGTCTTGAGACATGCAACAGAACACTCAGCTCACACTTAACCAAAAAATCGCCAGTCGAAATCTCAGTAAGAAAATTGTTCGAATGTGGAGAGGGTTGCCATATTTATAACCTTTTTGAAATTTAAACTCCCTGAAATCCTTCAGATCCACCCATAAATTTGAATTTGGCGATAGATTGAATAATAATTTCTTAGACGAGGTATAGGATTCCTCATTATTTCTACAATGCCAGCACATGTCACTAGGCCAAGGTCTGCAAGGAAGCAAACTGTTGGCACAAGCGTATAGAATAAGAAGCAGCCACATGAGTCTCCAGTTAGGAAATCACGAAGAAAAATCACTAAGGAGCAGAGAACTAAGGAGAGGTTGGACAAGCAAAAGTAATCGATGGGGCCCCAATATTCAAATGTGGAAGAAGTGGTCGAAGTAGAAGATATCAACGCAGAAGATGTGGAAATGATCTCCAGGTTTCCATCCTATATGCCGCCATGAAAGCTAACCTCAAAGGTCACCAGGGACCTAGATTCTATCAAATTCGAAATATTTACATCATTGTTACCGGATGAGGTGTCGATTGAGGGAGAGTTGTTGGTAAAGGTGCCACAACTACGCATGGAGGACTGGGATCTTAACGATTGGAGTAAGTATCCCTAGTTCGAGCCTAAAAATTACTTGCAATCAATTTACTATGAAGAAGTTGGAGTAATAATGGTCGAACCACTGCTGTGGGTAGCAGGAATTCAGCGAGCTAGGCTATTGAATATGTTATATATTGTGCACTTCTAACGTAGCAATATCAACACAATCTGTGTGCGCTAGCTATTAGCGTTGGTGCGTGATGGTTGTCTATGGATGAGGACGAAGATCCCCATTGATGATATGTTGATTAGAAAAATAATTGTGCTTCCCTACCAAGGAGAAAACCCCACCAACACATTTGTTGAAAAATCTTAGGAGAAATAGTTGGCCGAGAAGATGAAGAAGGATTATGATCTGATCAGGAAATATAGAGGATTTGTCATCAGCTCCATTAATGATTAGGATGTGCATTTTTCCCCACAAATTTGGTTGGGATTATAATGAGGAAGTGTCGGGCGGATGAGGTACCCACACTGGTCGTATCATTAGTTGTGCTATGCAGCAATGGCATCTAGTTTAACTGGGAAGGATATTTGTGCCAAGAATTTTTGGATGATTGTCGAGAGGCACAAGAAGAGGGAAAGAAATCCCACTACGTGTGGTTCTTTCTCTTGATACCATTGAAAACATCAAGAACGCTAGAGGAGTTACAGTTCCCCACCGTGGACCCTGACGTCTGCGAGGCTGCAAGGTATGCATTGCTATGGGCTTCCAAGGAGCCAACCCATGTTACAGAGAAAAAAATGTTCTGGGTCTTGTTTGACATGGATTTGTGCACTGTCAATAGCCAGAGGCCGAGGCTGTCACCAATTTTATTTGAAAAATAGAGATATATTGCAAATTTCAAGGCGAACTTTCACCATGTACACATTCACGCCAAGAAGGACCTAGAGGAGGTATGGTAGGAGCTGCCATACTTGGTCACTGATAATGAAATTGCACAAGTGGTGAGAAACTGGCCAAGTGATTAGCTAACTCGACCCATGAAAGTATAAAAGCCAGAACAATCAGGTACCAGTTGAACAACGAAATATATTTAAGGTGCGTGGACCAAGAAGAAACAAATCAATTTGGGCAACAAGAATGTGACTAAGAAATTCACAATCGAGCTAGAGAAGGACACCGTGTCTGAGATAGAGCGTGAACATGCCACCAAAGGCAATGATCAGGGTGGTGTAGAGCCTTTTTTTGACAATAAGGAGGTAGATTCCCTATTCATAGTTAAAAGGTGGAAAACAAGGGTTAGAGGTGTGCAGAAGAAGCACAAGTCAGACAAATCCACTGGCACAGAACTGATGGTCCTCACTTAGGGGGACATCAATGAGATTGGAGACACAGTCCGAGTTATGATGGAAGACATTTGGGGGAACATTGAAGACTAATATAAAGCATTTTTTACAAAGGTCCAACGGGGCCTCAAGAAGCTGCAGGTTCAGGTGAGTGAGATTCAAGCGAGCGTGGTTCAAGCGGGTGTGGTTCAAGCAAGTGCCACACCATCACACACCACTGCAGGCAGTACATAGGAAATAATCACATCTGAGCTCAAGGTTGTGCATTACCAGGCGACACTATACATTTTGAGATTGCCATATATCGGGAGCGTGCGCAACGCAAGAAAACTTTGAGTATCAATCTTGCGGCGCTCCCCATTTAGACCTTACACGAGTTACATCAGGGATTCACCGATGGAATAAAGATATGGGAGAAACACGCTCTGTTGGTAATTAAAGAAGTTAAAAAAGACAACCAACAGATGTTTGTGGACAAGAATTATGCCATCAAGGATCAAAATGAGGCAGCTGCACACAAGAAGCAGCTAGAAGAGGCCATCACAAAAGTTTGTAGCGAGCTAGAGGAGTTCCAAATCCAGATAGAGGTAACACCAGAAGAGAAGCTTCAAAAGCTTATGACAACAATAAAAGAATCAAAGGCGGAAGTTGACAAAGTAAAATTCGAGTTGTAAATGCACATCACGGTTTTGCAGATGAGGCTACAACCAGCAATGCCACCAGAGGTTCATGAGCAATGCAAAGCAGATATCATTGCTGCCATGGAGAATATAGCTACTACAGTCAAGGATTATAGCCAGATATTCGAATACACTATGGAGATATGGGCATCGATGTAGGAGGACCCACATGTACATAAGTTATAGGCAGAGATCCACGACAAGCAACAACAATTTGATGAAATGAAAGTGACCATAGCACCTGCGCAATGGTTTTCCCATCTCCAGGAGGGAAAAATAGATGAGCTATGAGGAGTAGCTTATTCCAGCGTGGATGCAACCATGGACCAATGAAGTCATTCAACTCTCATAGATAGTGGAGAGCAAGCTGAAGATCATAAGGAAGACGCAAAAGAACCATCTGCCCGGCAATGAAAAAGAAGCTTACAATAGGCTGCCATGTAGTGCGCAGAGACCCTTCAACCTTTGAAGGATGCATATAGCAGTCTCAAGGTAAATATTCAGGACATACTAGCTAAGTGATTCGGGACGAGTCACATATTTGTGTTGAGAGCCTGTTGGGTAGGGCCCCCCTTGGTCACAGTTTTGTTAAAGTTTTGTAAAGAGCCCACATTTCTAGGAGAGAAGTGTGCTTCACACGGTGTTTTAGGAGTCATAGGGGCTTTAGGGTGGGTCAAAGCCCCTTATTTTGTAAAAGGATGGGATTAATTTGTAGGTTTTGAGCTCTGTCCATGGTTTGCAGACCATGGTATTGTAAGAAAAAAATATATATAAATGGTTTTCTTAGTAAGTCAAAGACATCAATGACAATGATGGATATGTTTTGATGTTTTGAGTTTGTAATTTTCATATCTTTCTGTGTTAGATCAAAGGGGAAGGCTCATGCAGATGTGTGCATGGAGACCTTGGTAAGTCTGTAGCTGTGTATGCAGGCCCCTGCAATTGTGTGCGCAAGGTAAGAAGGATTGTAATTGTGAAGATATGAAGATAATAAAGAAGATTTATAAGGAAAATATGTGTACTTACATTTTATACTTTAATTTATGCAATTATTGTTTACTTTTGTGCTACAAAATTAATATATAAATGTTGTTACAGTTAATTACAGTTAATGTCCATTGATTTATTCACAGTAGATAGAGTTTTAGATATGCGAAGTAGTATTTTTGTATGAATAGATCGGGTTAAGTAAGATCACTAGGACAGTAATAGATCTATATGTGAGTCAAACTAAGTCAAGATATACATTCCATAATCCTTCTAGGTGAGGAAACCTGGTTCCAACATCCCCCAATATCGCCTCGGGTGAGGTTGTGGCCTGCGTGAGCAGATCATTGCTAAAAGGGTCAGTGATAGAGGGTTTTGTTGGTTAGCACAGCTAACTCTAAACCTAGGTCTAACCCCCTCAAGACAACATCTTTCCCTACCATACCATGAAACATACAACTGGAATTCATTCCTAGTCCTTTAGCTCATGGTAATGACACTTGTATCATAGATGTAAATACTTTTAGTTTAGAGACTAAATAGGTTGCTACTAGTCTTTGGAAATTGTATTATGATGGATCTAAGACACATGATGAAGCTAGAGCAAGTTGTATCCTAATGGATCCAAAGAAAAAGAATACTTGATCTCTTGCCGCTTGGAATTTGAGTGTACTATTAATTTTGTAGAATATGAAGGGCTTATACTTGGGTTAAAGAAATACATTGGCCTTAAGGTAGAGGGCTTAAAGGTGGTAAATGATTCATAAATTATCATAAGATAGGTACGAAATACCATTCATTGTATATCACCTAATCTCAAGAATTATCAGCAAGAGGTATGGAGTCTACTTTCTTTTTTCAAAGCTTTTGATATCAAGTTTGTACCAAGAACAAACAATTCCATTGCATATACTTTGGAAAATAAAACTACTAGATTCACTTTACTTAGAGATGGTATTTCAATTGAAATTATTTATTAAGCCTCTAAAAACATGTATAACAAACCTAAAGTGCCAAATAAATCCTCCCCACCAACTTTTACACTTCAGATTGCCTAAGAGGAAAGTGTAGCATGCGATGTCAAATACAATGTCAATGATGATATGAATAATACTCAAGCCAACATATCTATTTATGAACTGGCTAAGTTGGTAGACCAACAAGAATTTATCATAATAACTTTTGCATCTATGCCTTTGTCAGATAAAGAAGTTGTCGCTTCAAAGAATTCATCAAGTAAGCCTACCGCCCCCCCTAATTACCTTAAATATGTTGTTAATGCTGCAAATGTAATTTCAAAATCCTCTTGTCCTCTATATTTATAACATTTGAGATTTTTAATTATAATGTCCATAACCATCTTGTTGATTCTGGTGTATCTACGAATGTAATGCCTTTATTAGTTGCTAAAATGATCAATGCTAAACTTAAAAAGAAATATTTTAGGATCATACAACTTGATAGGTCAAAAGTACAAGTAATTTTTGAACTAAACAATGTTTTAATCCAATTGTCTTCTTATGATAGAGTTCACCAGTTCATTGACATAGTTGTTGTGGATGTCCCAAAGGATTATGGTTTATTTTTAAGTAGGGATTGGTTGAGTAAGCTACAAGGCTACTTTGAAACAGGCTAATCTCACTTATGGCTTCCTTACATAGGAAAAACAATCAAATCTGGGTAAATAGTGAGCCTTTAATGAGATATACTATTAAAAAATTGGAAGCACATAACGAGCCTATAAGCGTAGCTCCACAAATATTGGGAAATTATTTTCTTGATTTTGATATTGGATGTTATCTTGCCTCGCCATCTCTCGTACAATCAAACATCTAGTAGGAACTCCTTCCTAGTTCTCCAGCTGGTGGTAATGACACTTGTACCATAGATGTAAATACTTTTAGTTTAGAGATGAACCATGTTGCTACTAATCTTTGGAAATTGTACTATGATGGATCTAAGGCACATGATGGAGTTGAAGCAGGTTGTATCCTAATTGATAACCAAAGAGAAACAAAATACTTTATTTCTTGCTTCTTGGAATTCGAGTGTACCAATAACATTGCAGAATATGAAGGGATTATGCTTGGGTAAGAGAAAGCCATTGGTCTTAAGCTAGAGGGATTAAAGGTGATAGGTTATTAATAAATTATCATGAGATAGGTATGAAATACCATCAATTATATATCACCTAATATCAAGAATTATGAGTAAGAGGTATGGATATCAATTTTGTACCAATGATAATCAATGCCATTGCAAATTATTTCGAAAATGTAACTGTGAGGTTCACTTTTCTTAGAGATGGGATTTCAATTGAAATTATTTAGAAACCCTCTATTCCAGATAATGTGACTTTTTTTTTTACGTATATTTAATGATGATCAACAAATCCTTGATTTTATGGAAAATGTGGACATATCCAAGGACGTGACTATTGACAAAGATGTGCAGGAGAGATATTTATAAGAAGCAGCCCAAGTGCACCAAGGAAACCCAATGCCTAAAGGATTAGTTTCATTGGAAAAGCTCTTTGATCTACAAAAACATTTTAAAGGACTTCCAAATAAAAAACCCAAATCTCAATTTTATCATCCCAGCAGATCAACCTAGGGATGTTTGAAGATCCTAAATATGTCAATCTCGACATGTGTTGTTCACTACAATAATGACACACGTTCATCCATTTGTTTAAACAATACTAATACATGTTTACATGGACTTGTGAATATTTAAAGACTTATGACAATAGTATCATCTAGCACGTAATTTCGATAAAGGAAGGGGCCAATCCGTTTCAACAAACTTAGAAAAATACATCCCACACTTGAGCCATTGGTACAAAAGGAGTTAAAAAAGTTGTTGGATGCCCTCATAATATTCAAAATCTGACATTAAACATGGGTTTCAATCCTCATCCCAATAAGAAATAAGTGCAATGAGATCAGACTATGTGTAGATTTACGAAAATCTCAATCGAGCATCTGATAAGGATAACTACATTGTGCCTTCTATGGAACAAATATTACATATGGTTTCTAGAGAAGAAATGTTCTTATTACTAGACATATTTTCAGGATATAATCAAGTGCTCATAGCAGTACCTGACATACTTAAGACCACCTTTAGAACTAAATGGGCTATGTTTTCATTCAAGGGAATGCCTTTTGGGTTGACCAATGCAAGAGAAATGTTTCAATGAGCGATGTATATCACATTTCAAGGACTACTTGGTCAAAGTGTAGTGGTATATCTTGATGACGTAACATTTTTTTCTAAACAAAGATCCAACCATATGCATCATTTGAAATAAATCTTCAAAAGACGCAATAAGTATGACATATATTTAAATACGAAGAAAATAACCTTTGCAGTGTCTGAGGGAATCTTCTAGGGAACATCATAACAAAAAGAAACATTAAAGAAAACTCAAAATGGGTTAAAACTATTGGTCAAGTTCCATACCCCATATATAAGAAAGCAATGGGGTCCTTACTTGGGAAGATAATTTTCCTTAGGAAATTCATTTCAGACTATGCACAAATTGTGAAATCTTTACAGGACATGATCAAGAAGGATGCAACATACAAATGGGATCAAATGGAGAAATGTTATTTTTCTTGAATAAACAAGCCATAACTATGGGACCAACATTGTACAACCTAGATTTTGAGAAGGACTTCTTCCTGTATACTTTTTCTATAGAATCTTTGATTGCAACGATGTTAACTCGAAAGGATAATAAAGAAAATGAATAGCCAAATGCATTCATAAGTGCTAGGTTACAAGGATCAGATTTGAAATATACCACTATGAAAAAGAAATCCTATGCATTATATAAAGCGATAAAACATTTTAGGCCTTATATTCTTAGGAGTCATGTGATAGTTTTCATTCCCCATCCAGTAGTCCGACCATTATTTTTACAATAAGAGCTAGGATTACGAAGAGTGAACTGGATGACGTGCTTACAAGAGTATGATTTAGAGTTTTTAAAAGTTCATACTATTAAGGGCCATGGTCTTTGTCAACTCTTCG
Organism: Pinus tabuliformis; assembly: GCA_031772625.1. NCBI lineage: Eukaryota > Viridiplantae > Streptophyta > Pinopsida > Pinales > Pinaceae > Pinus > Pinus tabuliformis. The sequence continues at coordinate 788,967,542 of CM062805.1, forward strand.
CGGATGCAGCTAGTTCACAGGATGAAGATACATCCGATTGGGAGCAAGAGGTTGAGATGTACAATTTCAACTATTTTTCTCCATTAAATACACCATCGTCGAGATACACAAAAAATGGAAATATATTGAACAAGTCACCCTACCCTCTATTCTTTCATCAAAACAAAGAGGGATATCCAACTAAAGGCACTGTCATACCAACTGGTTCATCATGTACTCTTTCAGAAACATCATACCAATATCTTACTAAAATTCTTAGAATCACTAGAGAAAATAGGTTTTGAAATATTTGCATGACGGACCAACCGATGGACATTATGCAGGGGAGACCACTGCACATAAAGTTATGTGAGTTGTATATTACTAGTTGACATTATTCAAATATGCACATGCTTATGCTCGCAAGTGTCCCATCTATTAGAAATGTGTTGGTCGAGAGGAAAGGTCAGTTGCCCGCTGCAACCAATATTAGTTGAAAAACCCTTTCAACAGTGGGGATTAGATGTTATTGGAGAGATTTCCCCCACTTGTCAAAACAAAATCAATATATTTTGATTGCCACAAAATATTTTACTTGATGCGTACAAGCCATTCTGCTTAGGCAAGTGGAAGACGAGGAGGTCATCCATTTTATTCATCAGAATATCATCACTAGGTTCAATATTCCTACACCACTTGTATTTGAGAATGCAACACACTTTTCATCATTAAAGCTATATGATTTTGCATTAGATAATATCATTGTTTTGAAATATTCATCGAATTACTACCCTCAAGGAAACGGTTTTGTAGAATCAACAAAAAATAATTTAATTTGAATCAAAAGAAAACTATATTATAAATGAACAAAATAATTGGCACAATGCTTTACGAATGCTCTATGGGTTGATTGAGTAAGTCCAAAACCTTCCCTAGGAACATCTCCCTACTTCCTTGTCTATGGTAAAGAGACAATCTTACCCCCCCCCCCCCCCCCCCCCCCCCACCAAATCTATACCTCCCAGCTTTACAGATATCCCAAGAGTCTCTAGGTAGACCATGTCCAACCATTCAGAGTAGGATTTACAATATTCTCAAGTTGGAGGAGGAAAGGAAAAAAAACAAAGTAAATTTTGTTGTCCATTAGAAGCATATTAAACATTGGTTTGATAAGAATTCTGTTGAAATGTGGCAACAAGAATATTCCAATTTTAATTTTTACTTGAATTAAAATTCGAATTTAGTCTCACCAGCTGCTTGAAAAATAATTAATTAATTCATCTTGAGTTAATCAGTTGGAGAAATTCAAGCTAGAAGTCTTTCTAAAGTCACGCAACATTTATCCCTTAAATTAAGGAGATTATCCCTTAATTAAGGAGATAAGGGTGAGTTATGTTTGAGTTGTAATTAGTTAGCTCAGTTTACTGAGTTAAGTCCAGTTAAATTAGTTCCAAACTGTTTGAGGAATTAATTGTGAGTTCAATTAGTTAATGCATGCATGCGTCCAACTAGTGTACTCCAGATTATTGAAGATTCTCTCATCAATAACTCATGCATGTATATTCAGAGAAAGACCCAGTTGAGATTAAAGACAGGGACAATATACTATCAGTTGCATGAGTTTTCCTATAAACAAAACTCATTCATGCAGAAGGAATTCATTCCTTGAGTATTGCGCAGTTTTACAGGTTGTGAGATCAGTGTGAGTGATCAGTGTTACACTTGGTAACAACGGGATCACCCAGGAGAAACAGTGCAAGGAAATAGGAGCTTGGAAGGCAGAGGAGAAGGCATATGAGCAGTCTATTTTGTCTGTGAGCATCTATGAGGGATTGTACTGAGAGCTGGCTAGCTATGAGAGCTAAAGCTTTGTGTAATCCTAATATATTTCCACTTGTATGATAATACAAATAGCGGGGTTTTTAGCTGAGGCTTTCCCTAGAGTATTCTTCTGTGTTTCATGTGCATTGATTCTTCTTCTGGTTATATGTGTTCTGCTTGATCTTGCTCAAAACTATTAAGCTTCTGCAAGTTTGATTGTAGAAGTAGATTAAATTATTTTGCTTTAGTTATATTGCATTATTAGGTTGATCTACAGTCAAAATTTCTACATGGTATTAGAGCAAAGGTTATCAGATCTGTGAATAGTATACTGAGAAGAAAACTTGAAGTTTGAAGTTTAGGGTTGCAGGTACAAATTCATCTCATACTTCAGGTTGGTCAATGGCGTTCTATGGCTTGAGACTCGAGTATGCCTTGAAGGCAACTCGAATTACATAGAATGGAAAGATAGAATGGAAGTTGTATTAGAAGACAATGGCTTGAAGGATTTCATTGGTCAAGAAATCCCAAAGCCAGCTGTAGCTAATGCACAAGAATTGGCTGAGTGGAAGAAGTGTGTGGTGAAGGTGAGACAGATCATTCTAGAGGGAGTTCGAGACCATATTGTCTCGAGTATCCATGGGAAGGATACTCCGTTTTTAATGTGGAAGACATTGAAGGACCTCTACCAGAACATTAGCGACCAGAGGAAATTGGGGCTCAAGGATAAGCTTCGGAAAATCAAGATGGAGAAGGGCGATACTACTTCGACATATTTGAACAAGCTCACCACCTGCAGAGATGAGCTTGGTAGTGTGGGAATAACTACTGCCGATGATGATATGGTGAGCCTTGCTCTCCTTGGCCTTCTAAAGAGCTGGAATAGCTACCAGGACTCTGTGAATGGAAGGGAGAAACTGCTGGATTGGGAACGACTGTGGTCTGATTTGATGCAGGAGGAGTACACGAGATGGTTCTTCATCCAAAAGTGAAGATGAAGAAAATCTGGCCTTAGCAGGTAAGGCAAGGAAGGGAAGGGGAAGGCTTCTCATTCCAAATCGAATTCTTCTCATGGAGGGAAGAAGGTTGACAAGTCTAAAGTGGGATGCTTTAATTGTCATGAGATGGGACATTATCCAACTAATTTCCCATCGAAGAAGTTCAAGAAGGGATCCTTGAAAGGATCGTAAGGTGAGGCATTAGCCTCTCAGTTCGAAATGGACTTTACCCTCATCGCATGCATGGTGTCATCGATGGTGGGTTGTGTTTGGTATCTTGACAGTGGAGCCTCATTCCACATGACCGGTGATAAAAGTTTATTCAGTACCTTGGAGGAGAAAGGCCTCAAGATGCACATAGATATGGGTGACAACGAAAAGTACAGTGTTTCAGGAGTGGGCACGGTTGCTTTTCAGAGGGAGCAAGGAGCTCCTCTCACCTTGACAAATGTGAAGTATGTGCCTGCACTGAAGAAGAACTTGGTATCAGTCGCGATGTTGGAGGACAAAGGCTATGATGTTGTCTTCAGTAAAGGAAAGGCGTTCCTAAGACACATAGCTACGAGTCAGACCAAAAGGATTGGGATTCGGGTGAAGAATCTCTATAAACTAGAGGTAGATGATTGTGTAGCATTGAGTTCAAAAGCAGAATTGGTACAAATCCAAGACATTGGCGAGTTATGGCATAAGCGGTTGGGCCATTTTCATCATGGGGCCTTGAAGATAATGCATCAGATATCTAAAAGACTTCCCAAAGGTAAACTTGAGCAAGTTGACACATGCAAAGGTTGTACCTTGGGAAAGTATGCCAAGTCTTCCTTTCATGATCGAGACAGTCAAGCAGAAGCAATCTTAGAGTGAGTTCATACTAATTTGTGTGGACCATTCTCGATGGCATCCATAACAAAGCAAAGGTATTATGTGGTTTTCATTGATCATTATAATCATAAATGCTGGATTATTTATGCAGAAGAAGGACCAAACCTTCTCAAAGTTTTGTGAGTTCAAATCTTTGGTCGAGAAAGAATCAGGGAAGAAAATCAAGGCCCTGAGAAACAACAACGGTGGAGAATATGTCTCTTAAGAGTTTAAGGACTTATCTGCAGCGGAAGGATTTAAATGAGAGTTGACAGCACCTCATAACCCACAGCAAAATGGGTTGGCCAAGAGGAAGAACAGAACTATTGTAGGGGCAACACAAGCGATGTTGCATGACCACTACCTACCACTTCATTTGTGGGCTGAGGCATGCAACACAGTGGTCTATTTGTAGAATAGAAGCCCGCATCGCATACTTGGGATGAAGACACCAGAGGAAGCTTTCTCCGGTAAGAGACTTGATGTGGGTCACTTCAGGATCTTTGGCTCATCAGTATATTTCCATGTGACAAAGGATGCCTAGAAGAAGATTGAGCCAACAGCCGAGTTGGGGATACTTGTGGGGTACACTAATACACCCCACAACTATCGAGTGTACTTGCCTACCAGTCGGAGGACAGTGGTTCACAGAGATCTCAAGTTTGATGAGTAGAAGGTCATGTGAGTTTCCCTTGAGAGGGAGATTTAACTAGAGGCTATGGAGGAACTGTTGGTTCCTAAGGAGGAGGAGCCTCAGACTGATGCGGAGCAGTTGCATGCAGAGGATCCAAGAGTGGAGACATCCACTCAAGCAGAGTTTTCCAGAGATGGACAGAAGCGCACAAGAGAAGCTGACATATTGTTGTCAGATGCGAGAGAGAATGTGGGAGAACCATCTTCCCAGCGTAGACAGAGGAGGTCACCTGAGAGGTACACTAGATACATGGCCCTTGTTGGGGAATGTGTTGAGACCGAGCCATCTTCCTTTAAGGAAGAAGTGCAGCAGCCGATTTGGGTTGATGCTATGGTGGAGGAATATGACTCCATAGTTCGTAACAGTGTTTGAGATGTGGTTCCAAGACCAGAGAACAAGTCAATTGTGAGTTCCCGTTGGCTTTACAAGGTAAAGCAAGCTGCTAATGGTAGTGTGGAGAAGCATAAGGAAAGATTTATTACCCGTGGTTTCTCACAGGTTGAGGGGATTGACTATGATGAGACTTTTGCTCTTGTCACAAGGTACTCATCTATCAGATCGATGTTGGCACTATCAGCATAGATGGGTTGGAAGATCCATTAGATGGATGTGAAGACTACATTCCTTAATGGCAAGATTAAGGAAGAGGTGTACATACCGGAAGGTTTTGAGACCTTTGATCATGAGTCTCATGTGTGTCGACTCAAGAGAGCTTTTTACGGGATGAAGCAAGCACCTTGTGCTTGGTACACCAGGATAGACAACTACTTCACCGGGTTGGGCTTCACAAAGAGTGAAGCGGATGCGAACTTGTACCACATCATGGCGAAAGGTAAGTAGTTTATTATTGTACTTTATGTTGATGATCTCATTTTGATAGGTGATGATTAGTAGATCATGTCTTGCAAGGAGGACCTTGCCATAGAATTCGAGATGAAAGACATGGGTCTCATGCATTACTTCCTTGGCATGGAAGTGTGGCAGAAGAATGGGGAGTTGTTTGTGTCTCAGGGAAGGTATGCCAACGAGATACTCAAGAGATTCCACATGGAGAAGTGCAAGCCCATGCAGACTCCTCTAGCAAGGAACTGGAGGAAGGAGGATGCTACTTCAGGAGAAGTAGTAGACGCTACTGTGTATATGTAGCTTGTGGGTTCACTGATGTACTTAGTGAACACACGACCAGATTTGTAATATGCTGTGAACCAAATGAGTCAAGCTATGGTTCAACCTACCAAGATCTTTTGGAAGGCCGCAAAGCATGTATTGAGATACCTCAGAGGCACATCTCAGTATGGATTATGGTACAATCAGACAGAGAGAGTGAAGCTACAGGGCTTCACTGATGCAAATTGGACAGGGAGTCCATCAAATTGGAAGAGCACATCAGGAGGAATTTTCAACCTTGGGTCAGCTGCAGTTTCTTGGTACAGCAGGAAACAAAGGTCGATTTCACTTAGCTCGGCAGAGGCTGAATACATGGCTGCAAGTCAGGTAGCATGTGAGGCCATCTGGATGTGGAAAATTCTAGTTGGTTTGTTTGATCAGAGGATGGATCCAACTGTGATCTATTGTGATAATCAGATTTGTATCAAACTCTCTGAGAATCCAGTACTTCATGATAGGTCCAAGCACATCAACATCTGGTATCATCACCTCAGAGACTGTGTAGCAAAGAGGATCATGTTGTTGCAGTATATTTCGACCAAGGAGCAAGATGCTGACATTTTGACAAAGGCATTGTCAAAGTGTAAATTCGAGTTCCATAGAGATAGGATCGGGGTGGAAGATAATCCCTTTCTTGTTGAGAGGGAGCGTTGAAATGTGGCAACAAGAATATTCCACTTTTAATTTGTCCTTGAATTAAAATTGAGAATTAAAATTCGAATTTAGTCTCACCATATGCTTGAAAAATAATTAATTAATTCATCTTGAGTTAGTTAGTTGGAGAAATTCAAGCTAGAAGTATTTCTGAAGTCATGCAACAGTTATCCCATAAATTAAGGAGATTATCCCTTAATTAAGGAGATAAGGATGAGTTATATTTGAGTTGTAATTAGTTAGATCAGTTTACTAAGTTAATTCCAGTTAGATTAGTTCCAAACTGCTTGAGGAACTAATTGTGAGTTTAGTCAGTTTAATGCATGCATGCATCCAACTATTGTACTCTAGATAACTGAAGATTCTCTCATCAGTAACTCATGCATGTCTATTCAGAGAAAGACCCAGTTGAGAATAAAGATAGGGATAGTGTACTATCAGTTGCATGAGTTTTCCTATAAACAAAACTCATGCATGCAGAAGGAATTCATTCCTTGAGTATTGCGTAGTTTTACAGGGTGTGAGATCAATGTGAGTGATCAGTGTTACACTTGGTAACAGATGGATCACCTAGGAGAAGCAACACAATGAAATAGGAGCTTGGAGGGCAGAGGATAAGGCATATGAGCAGTCTATTTTGTCTGTGAGCATTTGTGAGGGATTATACTGAGAGCTGGCTAGGTGTGAGAGCTAAAGCTTTGTGTAATCCTGATATATTTCCACTTGTATGATAATACAAATAATGGGGTTTTTAGCTGAGGCTTTACCCAGAGTATTATTTTGTGTTTCATGTGCATTGATTCTTCTTCTGGTTATATGTGTTCCGCTTGATCTTGCTCAAATCTATTAAGCTTCTGCAAGTTTGATCGTAGAAGTAGAGTAGAGTACTTTTATTTAGTTATATTGCATTATCAGGTTGATTTACAGTCAAAATTTCTACAAATTCCACAGTGAATAATGAATTTCGTGTGAGAGTTATAGTCCTGAAGTTGGATAAATCCCATGGGGACAAAGGAAAACACAGTAACTTCCAATCCTCATGGATTGCTCCATACATGGTACATGAGAAGCTTGGCCCAAACACTTATCGTTTGAAATCTCTATACGGGAAGACGAATCCTCTTCCCATGAACGACAAATACTTAAAGCTTTATTTTCAATAGCACCCTTGGGATGTGTCTCACACTTGTAAATAATGTCCTTTTCCCTGTTATTCCCTCTTTTGTCATTTATGTTTAGTTTGTTTGCATTGTTGTTCAATTATTCAATCATTGTACATAAATAAGATCTTGTGTGAAAAAACCTGTCTTGTTTGGCTCAATGATAAAGGTGGCAAGAGTTTGAAATGGAAGTGTGAAAACTTGGCAACTCTTGGTAGAATGTAGATCTCCTTCTTTTATTTTTTCCTAAATATCGTAAAAGGTCAATGATGCCTAGATGAAAAATACAATTCACTCTGAATGGAAAGCTTTAGTAGATCTATGATACTTGCATCTATTATAGGATCTTCATTTCTAAAATCAATGTTTGTATTCATTGGTTTTTAAACATTTCAACCCAATCGAGTAGAGAAGGGAGATGAAAAAATTTAAGTGAGAAAAACAATTTAAGAGAATATATAAGTCCTTGTAAAACAAGGAACAAACTCTCTTTCCCGTATAATAAGTCAGGATCCCTCTTTTGCCTTGGAATAAATTCCAATAAAATTTCAATGTAAATAAATGAAAATAAAATAAAGGGTGAAAGAAGAGAAAGGATTCGTTCATAGAGAGTCAAGTAAGCAACTCCGCCGAGGTATTGAACAAACCTACTGGCAATGAAGAAATGTTTGTGATTCCTTGAAGTGACTCTGTCGAGGTATTGAATAGGCTTGCTAGTTGTACAACAACACTTGGGGTTAGTACTAAAACTATGAACATCTTAACTCGTGGACACATACTATCCTTCTTCCTAATTAAAATAATTGGAGTCTAACTAGTTTTATGAAATGTGTTTGAGCTGATGAGAGAAATAAAGGAGACTACATATGTAACTCAACTAAGTAGTGAAGCTAAGGTGACTTCTAAGATGAATCAATACTTTCTGAGGACTAGGATCTAAACTTAAGTAAGGCCTAAATAAAGAAGTTGATGTCCTGCCAATGAATAGCCAAGTCTTGTAGTTGATACAACACCCTCCAAAATTTTCAAATCCATCAACTTTGTTAAAGATCATGTTCTACATTTATCTTAGTCATTGAAGTCTTCATGAGCTTTTTGAATTTTTCCTAAGTGATTCAAGACAACAAAAACTTACTTTAAAAAATTGTGAAGGGCAGGCATACTTCTTGTTCACAAGATTAGCGAACTATTCCTTCTAAGCATGCCTACTCTTGGAAATACTTGTGCACCTCTTGTCCCGAGTGCAAGCACACTTCATAAAGACAATGTTGTTGCAAGAACTTGACTTAGGCACACTTCAAAAGCCTGCTTAGCTCACATGTGTGGGAAAATTATATATACCACTTTCCCCTAATTGTTCATTTCATATTTCTTTGCTTTTGATTGGAGCTCTATTTGTGTTCTAAGCACAAAGCATATCTCTCTCCTACCATGCACTCACTCTGGGTAAGTCATTTTCTCACACAATATTTTTGCAATGGTTTTCCTGTCGATTCATTTCCTCGTGTTTTTCCATGTGTCTATTTGTATTCTAGGAATTTTCACATTCTTTAATATATATATATATATATATATATATATATATATATATATATATATATATATATATATATATATATATATATATATATAGATATATATTTGGAAATTTTCATTTTGTTTCCGCTCTCTCACTACCATTCCCCACACTTAGTCAAATTTTGGGTTTCCTCGTCGCATCCTACCTAACCCTTTGTTGAAAGCGTAAGAAACATAGAACCCTATCCTATACCCTCACTCATATGTGTTACGAATGTGCCCTTTTTACACTATGATATGACTTAACGCACCAACGCTAGATAAACTCTTAGTAGATAGGCCTTTTTCCCTAGCTAGTGCACCGAGTGATAAGCCTTTCTCCTCACCGACACTAGCACATCTCAAAACCCTAGTGATATTTACTTTGTCACTGCAAACCATGTTGACGACGAACATATATTATACAACCCCGTGTCAGCATAGTGCATGCTTCTAGTACCAAAATGACTAACCCTTACACCTACAAAATGTGCCTGCACCTATCATGTGTGCTTTCACCCCAGTTCTAGCACACTGTGCACTTCTAGTCTCTAGTTGACCAAGCCTTTGTCTCCAGACTATGCACTCACACCAATATTAGCACATTATTTTCCCATAGTGAGAATTGCACATAGAAAACAAAGAAAAAGTAGGTATTTTGTTGATCTGATCTTATATATTTTACCATGAATGATTTCAGTTTCTAGTTACCAAATGTCTTCAACATATTAGTATGTCATCCTCTACCAAAATCATGGATCCTATTATGAGGAAATGACCTATAAGAGAGACAATTGAAAGTAGTATTGAAGGAATTATGAATAGTCTAAAACATAAAGTACCAATCTTGAAGGACAAAACATGTTTCATAGACAAGTCTATTACCCTGTCTTGGCAAATGATATTTAAGGAATCTTCCAAGAAATAAATCACATAAGATGTAGAAGAAAGAGAGGTATACATCAATGTTAAAAATTCTAAATTGCGTAGAGTTGCTTGCCATTATCCAATGCTTCCTTGTGTAGAGACCATAGGATGGATATTGCACCACATTGACCCTAAAAGCATGACCGTTAAAAGTGGGAAGGGAGAAGTACTTGCCACATATCAAAGCTCATGACCTTCATATGTACTATAAGCTCCCAAATCCCGAAGAATATATCAATTCAAGATTTTTTGCTAGTTTTGGACAATCTACAAAGGATATTCTCAAAACTTGGTGGCAAGAGTCGAGATTTTTTTTTTCCAAAAGCCTAATGGTATTTACAGAACCAAGGCATTGAATAAAGTGTACCAATATTGATGGCCATGTGTGGCAAACTATATGGACGTGAGAACACAAAATTATTTGAAGAAAAATGGATCTTCATGGTCCACCCTTGCGCTGCAAAAAGGCCCCATTTTCAATTGGTTTGACCTCATAGCTCAACAATGATAGAAGTGTGCTCAAAAGGTAAAAGATTAATGTGGCAGAAGGAGAGCAACCAGATTTTTATATGTCCTCATATTTTTTAGATGGTATATGTGTTAAGAACGAATTTCCATGGTTAGAATGGAAGTGGACTTATACTAAAGAAATATCGCCAGTCCCGTTATACTACAAGATATTGTCAGATACTAGTTACAGGGGAATGTATGCAAAAGTAACTGAGCTCTTCATCTCAATATTGTATCAAATGTTGTTTTGAATTGAGGCACCTTGCATGAACGATAAGGCAAGGGAGTATATAGCTAATATCACCGATTGGCTTGCATCACCTCAGGGAACTTTCATTAGAGTATTCAAAGCATACAAAAGTCCACATCTTTTGTCGTTATTTGTGATAGATAAGTTTTTCATGCAAGAGGTCAGTTACCAGCGTTGTATAGGATTTTCTGGATCATTACATAAGTCAAAGAAGTCTCCACGGCCCATATTCCCTCTACAAATAGGGTCATACAACCTAAATATCTTGAAGGCAACAGAGGAATAAATCACAGAATAGGAGCACCTTAGGTTCAGAGAAATGGGATATTATCGGTATGATCCTAGGAAAATATGCATGCAACACTATGAAAAGCTTAGATATGCATGGAAATATACCTCAGTCTCCTGGGAGGAAGAAGAGAAAATCAACAACCATTATAATTCTTTTAGAGAAAATGGAACAAGTGGAGAAGTAGGTCATTCTAATACAGCAAATGTTCTAGACAAGCTGGAAGAAGGGAACCAGGAGGACATGGACATGCAGGTGAATATCGAGTTGGAGAGAAAGTAGGAATATGAAGTTAAACAAGAAATAAGTAAAAAGTAAAAAGCAGATAAAGATACTAAAGGGGAAGTTGAAGAGGAAAAGAGAAAGAAAGAATGGGAAGAAATAAGAAGAATATAAAAGAAAAAAGGAGGAGTAAGAAAAGTAGGAACAAGAGGCCATGCATAAAAGAAAATAGTAATTGAGGAAAAAGAAAGAGGAGGAAGCTATGAAGAAATAATAAGAGGAGGCCTTCAAGAAATAGAAGGAGGAGGAAGAACAAAGAAGGTTATAGATTGAGGAAGAGAAGAAGAAGAAATAAGAAGAAGATGAATTGGAGAATAAACTAGAAGAAGAGTTGATCACTCAAGAGATAGATGATGAGAAAACAAAGGAGAATCAAACAACAGGAACTCGACCAATTATTTTCACTCTAAATATTCGACCTCCAACTCGTCTAACAGGTGGACATCTTCCTCTTAGTGAAATGGGGATCCAATCTCTAGGAGAGGACATAATCTTAGATATCTCTAATTTCACATTTGATCAACTTAAGGAGAAAACCATTCAAGAAAGGAGGAAAGAATTGGAAGATGAAAAGAAACAAATTGAGCAGATCCTCATTCGAAATTAGAGGGTGTCTTCCACAAGTTCCAACACAGAAGGTCTGCAATTTTTGATACTTGAGGAACTTAAGCAGTTGGATCAAATAATGAAGCATGTTTATGAAGAGATAATGACCTTGCATGAGGTAATGGTGCCTTTGTATGAAATCTAAAAGGAGTTGCAAGATAAATTGAATATTGAAAGATTGACTCACGTGGATATAGGTATGATTCATGAATGGGGCACCAAATACCTAAATCCACTAGCAACACTGGTTAGGAAAGAAAGGGTCGAAGCTGAAATGGAAAAAGTAGAGATAACATGTGCAAGCTTATGATTAGCTCAATAAACACATAGCCAACACTATGTATTCCTATATGAGATTTCGTCTCGGATTGGAAGCTTTGGTTTGAATGCAAAGGATACCTCTAGTAGGGGTGCCCAAAGAAGTGAAGCATAGATATTCCATCATACAATAGCTCAAAGAGGCTTCAAACATCATAAGACATGCATCTATTCAAGATGACTTTAAGGTAACCAAAGAGCCTGTTATGCAATTTGTCACCAAGCTAGTCAAGTTTCATATGAAGCTGACTATGTTGTGGAACAATATACAAGTGGGCTCAAAAAAAATATTGCCAGATGATTTAGAGGGATGAGGTACAAATGAGAGCTACTACTAAATTTTAAAGACATATAAGCATAATACAAGGCTTGGTACCAATACATCACAAAGGAGTTCCATGTCATAATGTTTGAATTACAATTTCCTTAAATTTGTACATAAATATGTATATTTTATTTTTGGCCACAATTTTGTGAAAAGGATAAATTTTGTAATTAAAAAATAGAAAGAAGTTGAAAGGACATGAAGAAGTTGAAATGTCACCAAGAATTCCAAAGGTCACTTGGAAGTCGAATATTCATGAGGGACCTCAAGCGTCACATGGAAGGCGAAAGGCCACCTCATTTATTATATATAGACCCTCATAGCTCAAGAAAAAATAACCTTTAGCCTTGCCTTCTATTGTTAGGATATGAGAGAGAGATTATTCCTTTGAGAAGCAATTTGTGGCTTCCATGCTCCACTATTGGAACAAGTGAAATGTCTTTGTAATGCTCCATCTTAATAATTCTATATAATCATCAAAAGCTCATTGAGCTGGACATTTCTTTCTCGCATGTATAAAAACTTATTGTAAGGTTTTTCTTGTAATGGTTATGGTATGTGCTTGTACTTAGATGTATTGAAGGGAATGAACTATTTCGTTATCTTTAATACAAATCTCAATGAAAAAGTATGTCCTGATGATTTCATGATTGGGATTGATTGAAAACTATTTTGAAATTAAGTAACGATTCTTTATTTACATGTGTCTTTATTAGAGTAGCAATAATATTTTTATTATAAAGGCTCATGTTATTTATTTTGTTCATGGAAGTAATTTCATGCACATTATATTTTCACATTTCACAAGGCTAATTTTCTTGCATGTCTCAAAAGTGGTTGTGGTTCCTCTCATATATTGTTGATTTTTGCCAAGGCAAATCATAAACCCAACAAAATGGCAGTTGAGCCATCGTTCCAGATGGGATGCCCACTCCAAGTGGTGTAGAGTCTAATTATGAATTTATACTGGGGAGATCCCCTAGTGTTGGCATAATTTCCCAAGTAGTTAACATAATGATATATCATGAAGTCATATAAAAAACCCTTCTTCAACATCATGGGGATTCTTGTTCCACTTGTGATCCTTCTGAAATTCCCTACTATCTTCTTAGTCTTGGATTAATTTGGTTTCATTAAATGGTTGCATGATTTCTAAAGCCAATCCCTAACTATATTTCCTATCTTTTCATCCAGGTACCTTTATCATTACCATTTGGTCCACTAGAGCCCAATCCCAATGCCTTAGGGAACATTTATTTTCACGCTTAAGTAACATGATTTTGTGACTGTGCCTTAGGTACTTGACTATCTTCTAAGACTTTAAGTCCATAAATTATTCTTTGATTCTCACATAGAACTTACTTCTTGAAGGAATTTCATTTGTGAGTCTAAAACTTTAGTTCTCAAAAAAGAAGTAAGAGTCTCACGAATGTTTTCCTATGTTTGTGTTATTTTAAATGTGTGATATCATTTTATAATTCTCTGAATATGTGGACCAATAATTTCTATGATGAGTCTTGTTCTAGACTTGAAACGTAGACAACTTGAAAATGAAGGCTGTGGAATATCCGAATTCAGAATCTTAAAAACCACACCACAAAAATCTGCAAACTATTACAATAATTTCTAATTCTATCTATTTGAATTGGATTCAAATATGGTTCCTCACTCTCTCTCTCTCTCTCTCTCTCTCTCTATACATACATACATATATATATATATATATATATATATATATATATATATATATATATATATATATATATATATATATATATATATATTAGTGTGTGATTAATATAGGAGAATCACATCTTTAAAAACATAAAGGGATTCTAGAAACAAACCCTACAAGGTTGACCCTCTTTCCCTATCAAGAAAAGACGTCAACATGGCTCCTTGCATAAGAGAGTACTATGTAGCATAAAATAAGGATTTGAACCACAAACCTTTTTCATGGGAGGAACATTCTTCAATGAAATAAGTCATTTGTAATCTTGGAGCAAGACTAAACCATAACTAAAGCTAGCAGAGGTGTGCTCAATGTTCATAGGGTTTCTAGGTGCCTTTAAATAATATTTTAATGATTAGGGTTAGTCATAGACATATATAAAAGAAGAATGAAGATAATTTTTGAAATTAGGTGGAGGAAAGAGTATGAGAATAGGCCCCCTGGAACAGTGTTTGTTTCAAAACTCATCATGCTCTATCTCTCTCTTTTATGATCCTCATTAGTGTGTTGGGTTGCTAATAGATATCAGTTGTTTTCATCCTCATGTTCATGGATATTTATTCATGTTGGATATTTTTAGGCTTAAGAAGAAGGCTAAGGTTCTATTCTTTGGCCCTCCTAACCTCATGATGTTAATCTAAAATTATGTGAAGGAAATGGCTGCATGTTATTGTTTTTTCTGAGGTTTGTTTTTTGTGATCCTATTTAATTAATGGTCATATTATGCACCAATTTGGATATATGTTATGTTAGAAATATATTTTAAGAGAAATTAATGTCAATTGAATATGTTAATTGAATTGATCCAAATTTGTTAAGAGGATATTTTTGATAACATACATGATTTCTTCTAGTTTCTCTTTAAAACCCTCTTAGTTGCATTGCTTTTGATTCATAGCCCATGAATAAGGCACTGGCCTTCTTCCATTATGCCATATTATTTTAAAAAAATCCACTTTAATTTTACAAACATGATTGTTATATAGGAATTTAAAAGATAGAATTGTACAATTATTAGGGACTTCCCCCTTAGTTGTAAATGCACCAACGAAAAGTATTGACATTGTGACCATTGGTGGTATCATCAAGTTTTCCTAGGGTTTGTACTTTGGCTTTGAATATCTTTGAAGTGAAACTTTTAGAGGTAACAAAATAACATCATTATCAGGGGATAATGTCCCTTTCCAAAAATATATTGATTTTCCACATTAATGTGATGAGTTTCTCTTGTTGAAGATATTTTACTCACATTTGCTAAGAATTTGTGGTAGTACTGGTAGTGAATGTTGGAGATTCTGCAATTGCTGTTGGCATTTTTTGTTAGCATTTTGAGCCAACTAGCCATGGCTCTTCTTCAAGACCTTGAGAAGTCAAAGAGATATAAAGGCTACTCTCTTTATAAATATGGACTTGGATAATTAGTCAACTTAACTAATATATGAGCATTGGTTTCAGTAGCCAACTTCATTATACAAAATACTTATATGGGTCTCATATAAATGTCATCAAACATTGATTGTAAGAGTATGAATGCTTATATGATTCTCAAATAATTATTGTCAAGATCCATCTTAAGAGCATCAACTGTCATGCGCTCATAAACACTTATATGATTTTTATCAAGGTCCCTCATGGGAACATAAAAACTTATATAGTTCTCATATGATTCTCTCAATATCCATTGCGATAGCATAAACAACTATGAGAACATAAACACACATATGATTTTTATAATTCTCATCAAGATCCATTGTGAGAGCACAAACACATATATGATTCTCATATAATTTTTGATAACATCAAATGGAAAATGGAACTCAAACAATAAATCTGATGACATCAAATGAACCATGGAACTTTCATATGAAGAAAATCTCGTTTTTTAGGTGTCCTCATCATTATGAATACAAATGGAACTATCTCACATAAAGTCTACTTAAAGCAAACATATACATAACAATATTTGTAAACATGATCACACCACTACATTCATAAAACAACCAGAGTTCTTAAAACCTTCATCATCATCACCCATGATAAATGATTTCTAATTTACTCAAATTTGGTACAAAAATAGGACCATATACACAATGTGTTTAAAATAAATAAGTACACCAATTTATATATAGAAAAGTCTTAAAAAAAATTGATATATTTCAAAAACTCACGAGGAACATAGTAAAGGATGGAAATAAATTATGCCTTCCATACATATAGGGCACAATAGATAGGATTTCCGAAATTTCAAGAAAGAAAAATATAGCTATGTATTCTTTCTTCCCCATAAATCATGTAATCTCCTCGAATCGATTAAAGGTCTAGTGGATATTAGCCTCATATGAATTAAATATATAGTGGATATTAGCCCAAGAAAAGACACATATCAAATTCATTGTATGTAGAAAAACATACATGTGAGAAATTGGTAGATCCCTTAAAACTGGAATAGAAGAAGCATTGCATTGAAATTAATAATAATAACAAGATAAAAAAGTTAATATGGTGAAACATTTTTATAAAACAAGACATCCCATAAATTTGATAGTGCAAAAGTCCTTGCTACAATTGATCACGACTTGAAAAAGAAATCTATGAAGTCATGGAAATCAAGAAAAACAAGAACAATCACAATTG
The DNA here is from genome assembly GCA_031772625.1 of Pinus tabuliformis. Taxonomy (NCBI): domain Eukaryota; kingdom Viridiplantae; phylum Streptophyta; class Pinopsida; order Pinales; family Pinaceae; genus Pinus; species Pinus tabuliformis. The sequence continues at coordinate 788,984,303 of CM062805.1, forward strand.
GGATGATAACTTAAAAATGAATCATAGTGCACTACAAATAATTTGAAAATGCCCTCAGTCATGATACTAATAAGTAGTTTTTTCTCTATTTTGGGTTTGATTTGATGGTTCTCAGTGATTCTTTCTCTATTTTGGGTTTGATGGTTCTTATGATTGATCTTATAGCCATGCTCTTTCACTTTTATCTTAATGAGTATTATTTATATTATATGTTCTCATAAGTTTTTTGGACTCACACTTTCATATAATAAATTCGAATTTTGAAACAAATTCTCAACATTAATTAAATTGACTGTTTATCTAAAGGCATAGTTATAATAGGGATATCCTTTCTATGTTTTTCATTGTTGAAGGTCTTGAAGAAGAGACACATGAGATGCAATCTAAATATGAAACATAACTAAGTTTAATTGTTACACAATTTTTCCATTGAAAAATGGTGATACAATTTTTGGTGAAATCCATATATTTCATTACTTGGAATGCATTTTTGAATACATAAATAAATTCAAAGTCTCAAAAAACTCCTAAATCCCTTAACCTATATAGATTTAATATTCAAATATATAATTCCAACCATTTGTAACTACATTTTAAATAAAAAAAATATTAGAAAATATATTTAGAAAAAAACAAAAACATAAAAGGTTTAAACTACATTTTGAAATATATAGACCAAAAGTAGTATCACCAATGTTCTCTACCCATTCTTACCAAAATTCTCATCAAATTCATTGAGGAGCACAAAAACATGAAGATTTCCCTTTGTTTCTGAAGCATTGTAGGAACAAGAACATCATATTAGCATTTACAGTAATTGGACATGTGTATAGGAATGACACACCGAGTGACATTGAAAAGGATGAATAACATATTAGCTAAAAGTGAAATGAGGGGCATAGTAACAAAACAGATGAAACACTCCTCAATCACGTGATCTGGAAAATATATAAGAGAAACTTGGTATTAAAGACATGAAAAATGTATTTTATTGTAATTAAACAACACAATACGAAATTTGAAAGCTAGTTAGAAAAGAAAGAGCTTCGATTGCCCAAGTAAACAAGGTAAAGGTAAATTAGGCTAATTGGTACAACAACAATAAACTATTGGTGAACGAACTTATCTAATGCTTATATTCTTAAACTTCACAATGATTGCAAGAAACGTTCCAATGGAAGATATTATATGTGGGACTGAGAAACGTTCCAATTAAACATTTATTAGATGTTGATATTGAATTTCTGAATTTGAGACGAGACAAAAACACCAAATCCTACCATCAATAAGAAGAGATTATTCCTCTAAGAAGAACTGTTATGCCTTCTTTTCCCACACTTGTTTGAATATGCACATATTGGACCAAAGTATTAATTCCTTTCCCCATTGTACACATTTTCCCCGAAATAACTCTTTAAAAAATCATAAGTTGAGTTCACATGAGCCTTTTATGATTTGGCATCACGCATATGCATGCGACTCTCAATAAAGAAAAGTGCTTATATACTCTACTCACCTTAAAGAAAGTGGCGTATGCCCCCATTTTACTGAAAGTGCTTATATACTCTACTCACCTTAAATGTGCACATTATTGTGTATTATGGGGGCTAGCTTTATGGTTTTACATTGGGAGCCACCTCCTATAGCTCATACCTCATTGACCCTAACCGCTTTCTACGAATATTTATACATGGCATGGGTAGAGGAGAGATCAAGTAACTTTTTGCTATCAATTTTTTTTATCCTTCTACGCAATTCCCTTTTTCTTTTATGCACTTCTCCAAGAAAAAGATTCAATGTATGATCTTTTTAGTGAACTAGGGTGGAGGGACTTAGAGGATAGTTCCAAGTAGCACATCTAATAAGAACTAAGTGATCTATATATTTTTGTATTGTTGCAATATTTAATCACTAAGAAACTCATTCTTTTGGTTTTCAATTCATTTCTATTATAATCTAGTGTATGATTTTTATTTATTTTCATTTTTACTTCATTTAATGCATTCAATATTTCTTTTAACACACTATTGTGTCTTGTTTGTTGACAAAATGTAGGATTTCAAGGAGAGGTTCAAACAAGGAGGTTTGCTGAATGAATCTTCAACAATCTTCATTCTCATATGTAAGTCCCTCAACCCTAGTTAGAAGTTCATAAATATTTGTTGTTTCTTTTTGGATTGGATTGAGTGTTTCTTAAGTCAATTCTATTATGGTTTCAACCCTAACCATAGGATTTTTTTTTAATAAGAACCTCAATAATAATAGGAAATTTTCATTCTAAAAGGAGAAGGGGTAATAATGTCCATGAACATAACAAACTATGATATTAAAATACACAATCATTTAATTGATAGCGGTTACTAGTAAAAATCCAATGAGTTGATTTTTTAAAGAAGTTTTGGAAGCCTTCAAGGAATCATTGTTGGACCAAATCATTAAAAAAAAAATAATGCTAGTGCTAGTGATTTCTAGAATCTATGGTTTGCCCAAAATTCAAAAGGAAATTCACTACCCATTGTGCACACCATTGATCCATTAGCGTACAAATGAGAAAAAAAAATTGTGAACAAATTGAAGTTATTGTCTAGAAATACTAACTCATTTCTTGGTGAAAAAATTGAAGCTATTGGCTAGGAGTACTACTTCATTCATTAAAGACTCTACATCCTTTGCAAAGAAGATTAAAAATCATAGGGCAGAAAAAAAACATATTCTACTAAGCTTTGATGTAGTCTCATTATATACCATGGTTCAAATAAATGACACATCAATGAGGGCATTGGTGTTATCTAAAACCTCATAGATTTGGAAATCTAGGAATGTGGTTGGTTTGTTCTTAACATTTACATTCTTTGGTTTTCAAGGTACCCTTTACATTAAGAAAAAATGTGGTTTCACAGTGGGATTGTTGTTGTCTCCAATTTTGACAAATTTGTTCATTCAACACTTTCAACAAATAACCATTAACAAGCGAAAGATTTGTTTTCTTGCTGTGAGCTCTCACAATATATTCTACTCCATTTTTTAATAAATGATATTTATTTTCATGCTAGTGGAAGATAAATTTTCTGTCATAAAGGTACGAGCTGCCCTAAACCATGCCACAAATATCTAACGGCACAATATCAAGCTCCTCTTCATCTATGAAATTTGCAGTAATAGCGAATCTCAGTTTACACTTTATAATAACCTGCAATTGTGCATTGTCACATACCCATCCAAGTGGATACGGTTTATGATGTGGAACAATTTCCACATTTAAGCTCTTGACAATGTTTTCATAGATAAGATTGGCTTGAGAGTCGTTATCAAACAACGTATCAATCTTGTTGTGTTTTGATATCACCCTTATGTGAAAATTTTCCAGTCTCCTCTTTTCATTTGGAGTTTCATTTTGTGAGTCTGAAGAACTAATGCTAGCAATGAATTATTTTCCTTGTAACCCCATGGTTGTGATTTTAGTTTCATCACCCGAATCGGATCCCAAATTCTGTTAAGTAGTTGCAATTGTCTTCTATTTTCCCTTGTTGTTGTTTCTTTTTGGTTTCATTTCGGGATGAAGCTTCCAACAGTGAGCTTCATCATGACCCTATCTATAACAGTGTTTTCATGTAATTTTCTCTCCTTCTTTTTTGATAGATGCATTTTTTTGCCTTCCCTTTGAAATCCTTTTCTTTTCCCTTACTCTTAAATGGATTTTTACTACCTTCTTCTAGGGTGTTTTTCCCTCTTGCCTCAATATGAATGGCTTGCACACACACATCATCTTATTGGGATTAAACATTAAGATAGTATGCCTAAGGTAACTGTGTAAACCCCCTGAGTACTTCAACAAAGTGTCTTGTGGCTGCAAATCTACACCTAACATCAAAGACCTTTTTCTGAATTCTTGGGTGTAATCTTGCACATTTTGACCTTTTAGTTGTCTAAATTTCTGCCAATTCATGATGGATTTTTGCATATAATCTAGAAGGTAGAATTTTATTTAATTGCAACAATGAAATCATTCCAAGAAATAGAGATCTTACCATGTTTTTTAATCTCCTCTTGGGTCTTTGATTCCCACCATACTAGTGTTGCATCCTCCATTCTCAAGGAAGCTAACTGAATCTTTATGTCATCCTCTTGAAGGTTTTGAATCCTGCAATAGACCTCCAACTAATGAATCCAATTATCAAGCTTCTCTGCATTCACTTCACCATTATACATAGGTAGCTCAAATTTAACATCAAGTTTTAAAAAAGGTGATTTAGCAGTTCCTTTTGAAGAATGATGATGAGTACGAGTAAGGGTTGTATTAGTGGAAGAGGGTGAAGATGCTTGTGAAGAATAAGATGAAGAATATGGTGGAGAGGGTGGAGGTTTGTATCCATTCCCATTACCTCCTTTTCCATTACCTCCTCCTGAATAACCTTCTTCATCGGGAGGTTTGGAACTTTCTCCTTGCAACTTGCTATTCCTCTCTTCATAGAGGACCTTCACCATCTCTGTCATATCAAAGAAATCCTTTCTGAAGGTCTTCTCATCTTCTGTCATGTTTGTAGGTTCTCCTTCATGAGACATGATATCTGGAGTCTCAACTGCAACTTGAGGCTGAACTGGTGTTGGAGATTGTAGAAACCTTTCTCTTCTTCCCCTTGACCCAAGTTTAGGGCTTCCAACTAGCTTTCGTTCACCTATTTTGAGTTTTAACCTTGTAAGCATGACATAAACTTGCAAACAATGAAATCCTATTTTCACAAAGCAAACCTAGTGCTCTGATACCAAATTGATATGATTTATAATATTAGTTTGCAGTGCTAAGATCTTCCTCAGATTATAAAAAAAACGCTTTCATTGTGCTTAAAGATTCATCAATTTTTGCAAGTAAAATGAAGAGTTTTTTATGTTAATTTTATGAGTAATTTAACATAAACCAAAAACTAAACAACAACATAAACATGTACAGAACATCATAAAAAAAACATTACAACAAGAACATGATAAAGGAGTTCACCCCTCTTGGGCTACATCTCCTTGGTCTAGCTTCAAATGGCTTGGGCTTCTCTATTATGCTCAAAAGTGTAAAAAATTGTGTTTACAATGCTCAAATACTTTTGAAACCTACTCCAATAAGTCCAAAATACTAAAAATTTGCTATCTAGCCTCTTTTTGCAATCAATTTGGTGGAAAAATGAAGGAGTTATCACCTCTCCTAGTTTCCCCACTGTTTGCTCCACAAATTGCCCCATTTCTGGCATGATCTGACAAATTAGCCCCAAAATCTGCTAACCGGGTGAAAATTTCATCGCGCGGCAGGCCATAATCTGTTGGCCAAGTCTTATCATAAATTGCAATCAGCGAGGATCAGCGGGTTAAAGTTTTGTGTATGCGGTGGTTGATATTGTGATAGTGATGTGGCGGACCTGGCGAAATTATAAACTGGTATCTAAAGTCGCATCACATCTAGAACTTATCATTTAATCACAATTCAACAAAGTATCAACGGTAATCATAATGCGAGACTTGTGTGCGATTGCGATCTGTGATCCATCACATCCCAACCTGGGTATGCTGGGGGATGATTACTATAACTGTCTTCCCTTCATTGATCTGTTATTGCGATCCATCGCATCGCAACTTCGGGCTGACCCTTTAACCCCTTTCTTCCTATCTTGTAAATTGCAATTGCGATCACATCACAATCCCTGGCTGTTCTGGGGCTGATTTTTAACATTATCCGCCTGCGACATGCGATTTGCAATATGTGGGGGCCAATGGCAGCCTGCCACTTGGCACCTCATTCGCTGAAGGAACCTGCCACATCATCTAATCCTGCCATGTAAACAAGTCAAATATGAACTTTGAATTGCTCTAACTTCTGCATACGGGCTCAAATTTGAGTGTCGTTCACACCGTTGCAATCAAAATGACGAGCTCTTCGATCTGAAGCTAAGTTTAACAAAATTCTGACACTTTGATTTTTGAGCACCTGATCACAAGTGGATGAACACTTTGAACAAATAGCCATGAAATCTTTGTACCTGAAAACTGGGTCATAAGAAGATGAACACTTAGAAAAAATAGCCATGAAATCTTTCTACTTGAAACTCGGGTCACAAGTGGATGAACACTTAGAACAAATAGCCATGAAATATTTGTACTTGAAACCTGGGTCCTTAAAGTTAGCCCCATGGTAGAGAGGAGCTTGGAAATTTTAAGGATCAATCTAATAGTCAATTTGATAATATCAAAATGGATCATGGAACTTGAGGAGGAAGGACTTTCCTATTTCAAAGTGTTATTTCCATTAGGAATTTAAATGGAACCACGGAACATTTATTATACACAAAGGAATCAATTACAATTCAACACCTACATACATGATCACCAGACTACCTTGGTCAAAATATGGGAGTTCTTAACACCCTTGTCACCTTGTGCCAAAAGTATTTATGACGAATCTAATTTGAAACAAGAAGAGGACCATTTGCAACACACACACACACATAAAGTCACAAATTGAAAAATTCATCATGAAAGACTATAAATACCAGAACTCCACAACCAATAGAGTTAATAGTGAACGTAAATTATTCTTCCCATACATATAAGGCACAATGGTAATGGTTGCCACAATTCTAAGAAATAAAAACATCACTATGATATTAACTTCTCCCAATAACCTAAGAAAGCTACTCAAATTAATAAAATACGCAGTGGGTATTAGCATATGAAAAGAAGTATACTATACTGATTTTATGTGTGGAAAAACATACAAAGGAAAAATTGGTAGATCCTTTAAAACTAGAATAAAAAACATTGTGTTGACATTAATAATAACAAGATAAAATACTTAGTGTTCGTAGAACATTCCTATAAAACAAAAAATCTAATAAATATTGAGGGTATAAAACTCCTTGCTTGATAACTACTTGAAATGAAAAAATTGCAAGACTAATGAGATTGAGAAGAAAACCAACAACCTCAACCAATATGATGGGTTGAAAATGAGTTGCAACTGGCTACCAATAATTAGGTAATTTCCTTAATCTTAACACTAATACCAAGTTTTTTTTTTCTTCTCATATTTGGATTTGATGGTTCTAGTGATTTATCTTATAGCTGCACTCTCTTAGGTTTGTCTCAATGAGTATTATTTATATTATATGATCTCGTGTTTTTTTGGCTCATGGTTTATGCTCTCACGATTGATATTTATGATACATATCTCGTATAATGAAGTTATCTCTTAATACCAATGCTCATGCGTTGATTAAGTTGACCCATAACCCAAATCAATATTTGTAAAAAATTAGCCATTGTATCACTTTGAATTCTCAAGGTCATAAAGAAGAGTCTTGGTGGTTGGCTAGAAACACAAATAAAACAGAAAACACTAATTAGAATCATCAATATTATCAATTGAACTTTTACTCATTCGTTAACTCCAAAAAAGTCACAAAATTATACTTATGAAGAAAATGGTCCAATGGATTCCTATGCACAAGATTATAAGTTCTTGTGGGTTAGGGTTCTTTGCAAGCCTATGCATAAACCTTAATGGAAAATTCATCTCAAGTTTATTAAACCACATTTTTGTATCCCTCCATCAAAGAGACCAAAAAAGGTTATGTTACAAAGATTGATAATGGTGCATGTGACTCTTCATGTTCATTGAAGAGAATGTGCACTAAATATACGAAAACAACATACTTGGTTGTTGAAGCAATAGAAGAATGCATTACTCATCATGAGAAAAAGGTTTATAATTGGAACTTGAGAAAGAAAATTAGTTTAGGCCGTTGGAATATTTCAATTCTCATGTCTTGGAAGCTTCATACTAGTGTAGGGTATGTGAATGTTCTCATTATGAAGAGACATGTGGATGGTTAAAAAGGGAAACAAATTAGGACAAAAATCATGAGAATATGCCCTCTCCTTTCCTTTATCATAAAACACATGAGAAATATCAAGGGCCCTTTGAAAACTAACCTTGCATTATTGAGGAAGAGCATGTATCACATGGATTTGTTTCACTTGATATTTAGATTTGTAGAGGGATGATCAAGATCTTGAATACCTTGTTACACCTCAATAATAAAAGTATATTGAAGATCTAAAAGGTGAAGTCCTTGACAGACTTGTGGAGGTACCTCATGAAGAATATTATGATGATAATAATTCATGTGAAGTTTTCATTGAAGATGATGTTCTTTCTCTTCTTCTAAAAGAAGCACATTATGATGATGGAATACCCTTGCATGAGGAAGAAATTCAAGCATCAACTACATCTTCCATCTAAGACAAGGGTATGGTAGGTTATATTTCTAAATTTATAAATTTGAAGATGAGTCCCTTGATGATTTGAAGAAGATCGATGAAGATAGATGTTACAAATAAACCCTTGTAAGAAAAATAAATTGTAGGTGCTTCTACTAGATCATGCGATAAAACACATGGTAATGAAGATGATAATGATGTGTCAAATAATTTTCTGAATGGGAGACATAGATATTATTTGAATTGTTGGCTTATTCATGGTGATCCAATTTATGACATATTGAGTGAGATGTTGATGATCGAAGATATGAATTTGGAACTTCTATTTCAATTAGTTTTCAAATAAATTTCATGATGCATGAAGAGTACATTTTAGATTTTATTTCACTTGATCTTCAATAGCCAAAGGATACTGAGGTATGTGATGCATATTTTATTATTGATCAACATCAATATGTTCTTATCAATGGGGAATACTTTTGGCATCATAAGAAGCATCATCATCATGTTGTACACGAAGAACAATTCCAGCCATGATTATTTTCCTCTTGTACTCTCTCTATGCATAAAAAGTTAGTGAATGCATTATCTAAGAAGTCATATACTTGAAATATTGGCATGAACAATCATTCATATGTGGCAACTATTTTCATCCATCAAATATAAATTAGCAAACTCTACTCTAAAATTTGATTTATTTTCTCTAAATATTGTATGCCTTTGACATATGGAACTTGGTTTGATTGCAACAAAATAGGGCAACTAACTTTTTGCAATATTATATTATAGCCACCTTGTAAATCCGTGTTTCCTAAGGCTATGACAACTGATCTATATGGCAACAAAGAGGGAAGGTGTGGATCATATATGTAATCCTTTAGAGAGTGATGTCTATTTAATCGAAGTGATTATGGTTTGATGATGGGCTGCCCTATCTATATGTTGGAGGTGATGCTTGTATTATCCCTATCCAACATGGGATAGAACATGAATGTTAGCACACACTAACCATGTTGTGGTTTTTATGTCTTATCACATCTTTAGAAATTCACTTCCATTTCCAACCATAGAGTAATGGATGTTATAGCTATAGGATGATGTTGATGTCTCATATTGTAGTTCATAAAGAAATGTAAGGAAATATTTTGTGCATTTCATGAGATGCTTTCATGGTTGCATTGGCTCTTTGATTACACTAAGCATTCTATCATCCTATTACTAGAGAAGGGTAGGAAAAATAAGATCTATGTTTGAAAGCAATGGGTTTCATTTATGCTATGCTCCTTTTGACATCTTGGCTTGTGCCTTATCTATAGAGTCCCTTGAAAGTGAGTATCTAGACATGAGAATTCTCAAGTATTTTGCAATAATTTTGAATTTAATTTTGTATTAGAGGTGATGGGTATGTGAATGTTTGAATCCATCATGTCACTTGTTTATAGTCTTGCTATTTTTCTACGTAGGTACATCATGAGTAGGCTATAGATTCTAGAGTTCTCTTTCATTCCAATAGGGACTATAGTCCCCATAAGGAGCTTAGTTGTCATCACTTGAAAATGATTGTTCGATTTTTCATTTTCAAAGGAACTATTTTCGACAACATAACACTAGGAGATGTGATCCTTGGGATATTGGTATGGTTTATGGGCATAGTATTGGAAATTTGGTTCTAGAATAATGTTATTTTAACATGCATAGAATAGATAATTATGGAAACCTATGCTAGATACCTTTCTTTCATGTATTGAAGGATGTTTACATACTAAGAGGCATGTTTTGTTATTGAGTTCAAATATTTTGAGGCATTATTGAACATGTGGTAATAGTTCACCAATTGGGGCACTTGTTTACATATTTTTATGCATATTTTACATTTGGGGCACATTTATGCATATTTTGCTGCATGTTTATCCATTGAAGGTATATTTCATATTTTCCAAGGTATATCTACATATTTAAAGGCACAACTCACCATTGAGGGTGTTGTTGACCTTTTCACTTTCACAAGGTAAATATATACTTATAAGATATTCCTTTGCATAAGAGTTTGAAAAGTGGAAAATGTGCATGTGTTAAGGAGGAATCCAAGGTGTGGTTTAGAAGGGCGTTGCAACATTATAATGCATCCACGGCTTATTTTATGGATAGAAAGGGTCAAGCTATTTGGATGAAATGGTGCCTTACAAAGGAGGGTGGAATATGGATTCAAAGGAGGATTTGGACCACAAAAAATTTTCACAAGAGAAACACTCTTCAAGGAAGAAGATACTTGGCATTTGGAGCAAGAATAAACGCAAAATGAAGATAGAAGAGAAGCACACCCTATTCCCAAGGTTTTTAGATCCCTATAAATAATATTTAAATGACCAAGGTTAAAATGGAAAGATATAGAAAATATTGAAGATCATTTACAAAAGGTGAAGGAAAGAGAAGGAGAAACCTTCACACCCATAAGTGTCCAAGTACATTATTTATTTATAAGTATGTGGGAATTAGGACAATTTGTTGAAAATAGCAACAAGAAATGCTAAAAATAGAAGTGTTAAAAATAGCACTACTATAAATAGCAGTTTGGGCACCAGTGCTGGATTGAGCAACAAGGAATGAAAAATGGAAGTGCTAAAAATAGCATTCTATTTTTAGTAGTTTAGGATGGATTCCTATTTTAGTCAATCCTTGGAATAAAAATAGGAAGTAAAATTTGAATTTGAATTTAACAGTTGTTTGAAAATAAATTAATTAATTCTCCATGAGTTAATTAGTTGTGAAAAATCAAACATGAAGTCTATGTGAGGACATGCAACAGTTTCTCTATTAATTGAGGAATTTATCCATCAGTTAAAGAGATAAGGATAAGTTATAATTTGAGTCGTAATTAATTGGCTCAGTTAACTGAGTCAAGTCTAGTTATATTTGATTTAAACAATTTGTTTAAATTAAGTAAGTTCAGTTAGTTAATGCATGCTAGAATATAACTGTTGCACTTCAGATAACTGAAGATTCTCTCATGAATAACTCAGGCATGTTAGTTCAAACAGAGACCCAGTTGATATCAGAGAAGGGACAGTGTACTATCAGTTGGATGAATATTTTTCCTATAAAGGAAGCTCATCCATGATGAGGATTTATCTCCTTCAGGACTACGTAGTTGGATTAGAGGTTAGTGAGTGTGTGAAGAGACCAATTCACACAAGTGGCTGCACTGGACCCCAATCAAAATTGAACAAAGAAATAGGAGGCTTGGAGGGAAGACCATAGGTTAGATAGAGGCCTTTGACTATCTATGAGCAGTAGAGGTATTGCAGAGAGAGAAGGATAGATTTTGAGCTGATTCTTTTTGTAATATTGGCTATATTTCCACTTGTATGATAATACAGAGTTGGGGTTTTAAGCTGAGGCTTTCCCCGGGTTATATCTTTTGTGTTATGTGTGATTGATTCCTTCTTATTAGTTATATGTGTTCTTATTGATGTTGCTCATGTTCGACTAAGATTCCGCTAAATTTGTTGTAGAAGTAGATCAAGTATTTTGCTTTAGTATATTGCATTATCAAGTGATCTACAGTGGGAATTTCTACATGGTATCAGAGGGAGGTTTTGTAGAAAAAGTTCTACATGGTATCGGAGCAAAGGTGATCAAAGGAGAGAACAGTATTCTGAGAGGAGATTTCAAAGTTTTGAATTTTGGGCCGAGAGTTTACAGAGAATATCTGAAGATTTATGTACAAACTTTTTAGAAACAAATAGTAGATTTGGATTCCTTGCGAAAAAATACCCAAAATCAAAAACAAAAATGGTTGAATCAGAGTTCGGATGAGGGAGATATCCCTAATTTAAAATCAACTCTTTTTCTAGAAAATTTCGTGACGGTGGGAAATATGAAACAAATTGGTGTGCTAGCCAAGAACCTGTATGCACTTGAGGTACAAGATGCATGCAAAGCCTTGAGGAGCAAGCCAAAGGTTAGATACTTGGTGGTTGAGAGGAAGAGTAAATTACCTCTCAACATGCAACACCAGAAGAAGTTTCAGACAATTATGGAGGAGCCACAATTGGTGAAGCAACTTCAGGAGGTTGTGGAGCAGCCACAACTAGAGAAGTTGAGAGGAGACAGAGTGGAGACATCCACTTATGCAAAGACCTCTAGTAGGGGGAAATTTCGAGCCAGGTGGGCAGAGGGATCACATGCATCCATACCTCTAGGTAGGAGGTCAGGCGATGTGGAGTGACAGTCCCAAGAAGGCTGGAATGGGGGCAGGATCCTTGAGGTAGCCAACCTTTTGGATTCGACTTTGCTACAGGAGCCCCAATGAGGAGTATCAGGGCTGAATGATTGGGTAGAGATAGATGCAGATGGAGTGGCAGAGAGAGCTACAGTGTAGGAGTCCCAGGACTATGTAGAGCTAGTAAGCTGTAACAATGCGAGAGGCACATGAGTGTTGCACTAGTGCAGGATGGCACAGAGAGGTGTGCAAAGGTCCGAGATGCATGGAGTGTTGTAGTAGCTCAAAGGTCAGAGGGAGCATTTGTTAGCAGCAGGTAGAGCTTCAACATCAGAGTATGTTTCTAGCCCAACAGAGAGGTCAGTTGGGAGTTTTTTGTTTCTAGAGTTGTTGGAGCAACCACACTTGGTAGAAGTGTTGCATGTAGAACATTCCAAATGCACAGGATCGAGTTCGAGTTGAATGCCTTTCTTTTTGAGAGGGAGTGTTGAAAATAGCAACAAGAAATGCTAAAAATAGCACTGCTATAAATAGCAGTTTGGGCATTAGTGCTAAATTGAGCAACATGAAATGAAAAATGGAAGTGCTAAAAATAACATTCTATTTTTAGCAGTTCAGGATGGATTCCTATTTTAGTCAGTCCCTAGACTAAAAATAGGAAGTAAAATTCGAAATTGAACTTAACAGCTATTTGAAAATAAATGAATTAATCTCCATGAGTTAATTAGTTGTGAAAAATCAAACATGAAGTCTATGTGAGGACATGCAACAGTTTCTCTATTAATTGAGGAATTTATCCATCAGTTAAAGAGATAAGAATGAGTTCTAACTTGAGTAGTAATTATTTGGCTTAGTTAACTGAGTCAAGTCTAGTTATATTTGATTTAAATAGTTTGTTTAAATTAAGTAAGTTCAGTTAGTTAATGCATGCTAGCATATAACTGCTGCACTTCAGATAACTGAAGATTCTCTCATGAATAACTCATGCATGTCAGTTCAGATAGAGACCCAATTGAGATCAGAGAAGGGACAATGTACTATTAGTTGAATGAATATTTTTCCCATAAATGAAGCTCATCCATGATGAGGATTTATCTCCTTTAGGACTGTGTAGTTGGATCAGAGGTTAGTGAGTGTGTGAAGAGACCAATTCACACAAGTGGTTGCATTGGAACCCAATCAAAATTGTGCAAAGAAATAGGAGGCTTGGAGGGTAGACCAGAGGTTAGATAGAGGCCTTTGACTATCTATGAGCAGCAGAGGTATTGCAGAGAGAGCAGGATAGATTTTGAGCTGATTCTTTTTGTAATACTGGCTATATTTCCACTTGTATGATAATACAGAGTTGGGGTTTTAGGCTGAGGCTTTCCCCGAGTTATATCTTCTGTGTTATGTGTGATTGATTCCTTCTTATCAGTTATATGTGTTCTTATTGATGTTGCTCATGTTCGATTAAGCTTCCACTAAATTGGTTGTAGAAGTAGATCAAGTATTTTGCTTTAGTATATTGCATTATCAGGTGATCTACAGTGGGAATTTCTACACAATTTGATAGGCTAGAGATCATATTATATCTCTCTTTTTAATGATTCTCATTGGTGTATTGGGCTACTATTAGATATTTCCTACTATCATCCTTGTGCTCATTGTTGTTTATTGTGAAGAATAGTTTTTGAAGGAGAAGGTTAGGGTTGTGGTATTTGGCCTTCCTTTGTTAGCATTAATGTCAACAGGGTCTTGGCACTGTTTGTCATATGCTTTATGGCAACCTGATTATGGTAGTCCTCCTTATTATTGTGATGAGTGTTTGGTTTGTTGTAGTGATCTTCTTGCTAACTTTGTTAGTTAACATTGATGTCAACATCGTTATGACCTAGTGTAGGATATGCCTAGCTAGTGTAGGAACTAAAGGTTGAGTAGCAATGCGCTAGAGGTAATTGGACAGGTTGATGATGCCGCTACAGGTGCTAGAGGTAGTTGGATAGGTTGATAATTCTGCTACAGGTGTTAGCGATATTGATACTGTTAAGGAGTTTGGTAGACTAGGTCTTTATTTCCTTGACTTGTTACAAAGGTTTTTGGTTTGTGTTACCAGTTACAAAGAATTTTATTGATATCTTTAAGGTTGTACATGTGGTGGAGAAGTAGTGGAGAAGTTTAGCAAAGTTCTGGGATGAAAGAAGTTGAATTTACTTATGCTCTAGCACAACCGCTGGGAGAGAGTGCCATGGGTGTTGTTGCAAGCCTTTATCTAAGGTTTTCTAGTGTTGTCCCTATAACTGTAGTTAAGATCTTCTAGTGTTATCCCTGCGATTGTGGCCCAAAGGTGTTTTTCTCCAGATTCCTTGTGCATCTAAGATATTTTATGTGTTTTTCTGCTTGTTTTATTCATGATTTTTCATAACAAAGTTGGAAAAAGTTAAACATGATCTATAATGTGGTTAAAGTGGAAATAAGTCTCTCATTCAATGGAGATAGTGGCGAACCAAGTCAAGGATGGAGATTTGATTCAAAATGTTGGAGTGTATGAACATAGATTTGTAGAGCTTAGTAGTTTTTGGTAATCATTGAGTTAATCACTTATGATCATCTATATATTGGAGAGAGTTCAATGATAGATGGGTTGGTTGTGATATGTTGAGTGAGTGTGTGAGAAGAGAAGAGTGAGCAAGCTATGAGGTACATTATGCATAAAATTTGAAGTAGTTTGTAGAAGTTGCAGTAAGTAGCAGAAGCATATTTAAACCAACATTTTATGCACAGAGTGAGGATATGAAGTAGAGATTAATTACATATATTTTTTGTGATTGGTAGCAGCTTGTGTATTCTCTAGTTTATTATTTGTGTTCATCAATTGATTATGAGCATATTTGTCTATTGCAGAGAGGGTTGTTTCTTATGTATTTATCAAATTATTTTATGTAGTGTTTGTTTTGATTGATTGTATATTTTGAAGGAAACAACTCTCAAAGCAAGCAAGGAGAAAGCCCGCCCCAACAAATCAACAGTTATGAGGATTTGAATACCGCGGAAAATAAATCTTCATTTAACAGCAAAGCAGATCTCCTAAACCAAACTTCTTCTCCGACTATAGATCGCGAAGCTAAGACACCAATGTCCCAAGAACCAGAAGAGATGAAGGAGATGCAAGACAAAGGAAGTTGGAAGACCGTAGAGAAAAGAAAGAAAGCTACAACACCAATCTCACCAAGAAAGACGAGGAGCCAGACATGTAAAAATTAAGAAAATTGTAGGTCCGATAGACCAATTTGGTCTCAGTGGACGTTAACCATCATCATCATCATCATCATCATGTTTTTGTTGAGCCATGAAGTTCTACTTGGAGTCCAGTTTTAAAATGAATGAAAGTGTGGCTTCAAGAGTTTGATAGGGGTGGTGGCTCCTTGCTAGTTGTAGCCTAAAAAAAAATATTTCGGGAGTTGTATATCCATCTGTGGTGGTAGATAGTCTAGTGGTAGTTGGGCGAGGCTCATTGGGAGTGGTTGATTTCAACAAGTGGTGGCTTGTAGGGTCGTGTGAACAGATACTTCCTAGTTGGTGGATGCTAACAATACTAAAAATAGGGGTGGTTTCTCCTTTCTAGTGGAGGCTAGATACATTGATGTAAATCATTTGATTTGATTAATAAGAGAACTAGAAGCAGCACAATAGCAACAAGGGTGGTATTTTGTCCTGGAGGGTTTTTCCGCCAGAAATATTTGTGTCTCATGTCTTGAATTTTTTTATGGTTTTATGCTTATGGTTGATGCTCTCATCTCTCTTTATGTGTTTTATTTTGTAAATTTTTAAAGGATTAATTAATTGACAAAAAAATTACAAGTGCCTTAACTAGTGATTCACACCCCCCCCCCCAATAGTGCTCTAGATTTCTAACAATTGGTATTAGAGCAGGGCTGTTGGTTGCTACTTAATCGCTGGAGAGTAGATCTCGAGAGTATTGGCATAAATTTTTGAATTTTTTTTTCTCGAAATGGATCAATGAGGAGTTCCAATTCTTCACGGATGTAACATGGAAGGTGAAATTAGATATGTATTTGTTGTCTCTTGATGAAAATACTTTTCTATCAATGGATTATGGAATAAAGGATGAATTTAATGATATGGCTAAAGAGATTATTTTGCATGGAATTTCAAGATTTGAAAATATTTATGTGAGACAGTAAAAAAGATGTTGGACAAGTTGCATAATTTATATTGTGGAGGAAACTTGAAGATTTCAAAGAAGGACGAAGGACCCTACCACTCACATGCTAATGAGAAGGAAAATGCAAAGGATTCCAAACTTATTGCAGTGGAAAATCAAGTCTCCTCACAAGAAGAGGATGCAAGCACCACTCACTCACAAGATGAAGATGAAAGCACTAGTGATAACAATGATGGATAAAACAATGATATAGAGTGACAACAAGAAGAGATCAAAAACAAAGATGAAGTATTGGAAATTTTGGAAGAACAATCCAAGATAATGGCTCTAGAAGTAGAGATTAAAAATCTCACAATTGAGAAAAAATATCAACAAATGTTATTGCAAATTTTTTATGAAAGGAGTGTGCCTATAAAGAAGAAATTTTAGATTTGAAAACTTAGCTCGAAGAAGGAAGGAAAATCGAAAATGGTATAAGAAAGAATTACAAGGAGTTGGAAGTAGAATCAGCCTCCTTGATATGTGAGCTTGAAAAGGAAAATAATCAATTATCTTGATATCAAAAGTTGGACATGAGTACTAGATTCTTGGATGAAATTGTTAATAGTCAAAGATCTCCTTTCATCAAGACTAGTTTGGGATTTGAATAAGAATCTTGTACCATGAAAGAAAAATAAGGAGAAATAGACAATCATGTACCTAATAGAAGAGAAGCCAAAAGAAAGTCAAGGAAGATAAAATGCTACAACTGTCAACAATGCATAATTGTAGCAACAAATTGCAATAGTGAAGAAATCAAATCCTCTTAACAAAAGGAGCAGCCAAAGGAGAAGCAATCCCATGCATGCATGTAAAGAAAATTATCCTCATCACAAAGTTCATCAATGGTCAGGTATGATCTTCCTTTTATGGTTATTGTTTCTCATGCAATAATTTTTTCCATAGGGCTATTAACTACAGGGAACATGCAAGGAATAAAAATCAGGTCAACTTCTTGAGTTGCATGAAGATCATTAGAGGTGTAGCCATATCATAAATTTTGCATGAAGACAAATCAGCATATTGGAAAGATATGCATGTGTTTAGGGGGAGTTCATGAGCCACATGTTTGTTCTTATGCACATGGTCAAGGTGTGATGGAGGATCACACACTTAGGGGGAGCATTTTTATTCCACATGGATATGTAGAGTGTTGGAACTGTGCTCACTATGGAAGGATCTTTTTTTTCATGTATCTGACATTGATTTGATGGAGAAAGATGTTGAGAAGAATTTTGTTGTTGCTGCCACATTTTGGGGAGGATGATATAGTATGATTGCATGGCAAATTTATATGGTGCTAGTACTCATATTGCTAGACCACATTTATGTCATATATTGCCATGCATTTGAAGCTACTACGGAGATCAAATGATGGTGTGTTGGAGTTAACTCATCTAGAGTATGCATATTATTGTTCATGTATTCTATTTCTAGATGTATGATGCATGCCGATGTTGAGATATTGTGCATTCATGTGGTTGAGTCATGATGATTTAATGCACTTGTGATTTGGATTGGAGGTATATTGTTGTTGATGCATGGAGATATTTTCTGTTGCATGGGACTTATGGGTGTATGTATATGTCCTATGCATGTTGGTTCTAACAATTATGTTGCTTGAGATCTTAGTCTTATTATAAAAGAAGATGATGATATTATCTACTATTAATGGTGATATATTTCCAAATATTATATTTCTATTGCTTTTTAATAGATTAGTTCTTTATTATTGATCTATATTACAAACTTGAAGGTTTATATAAATTTTGCAACTAAAATTTTAGGTCTTTTGGGAAATGGATCAATTTGAAAAAGTAAATAAATTAATGGTTTTTAAACTCAGTTTGCAACATAAAAATAGAGACAAATACACCATACGTGGCAACACATGACAACAAAATGATAAAGGAGTTCACCCCTCCTAGGGTACATTTCCTAGTCCAACTTCTAATGTTGGACCTTTTTATTAAGTGCTAAAATATGTGATTTCATATATTTATAATGCTAAAAAAGTAAAAGTAATGTCTCGAATGGCTCCAGAACACCCAAAAACCCCAAACTGGGCTCTTGTTGGGCTCAATTTAGCCAAAAAATGAGAAAGTCATGCTCTAGAGAAGTTTTGCTGCCTGCTGATCTACAAACTGGCTCATCTGTCTCACTGTTCTATGAATTTTGTAGTTCTAGAGACTGTTGAGCACTAAATTCGCTTGGTACTGATGAGATTCCCGTGATTTTGGGTGCAATTTTTCACATCGTTTAAATGTGTAATGACCCCTTATGACGGAAAAGCATGGCCACATGGGGTCATGTGCCTAGGGGCTAGGGCTAACCGCCTAGCCCCGTTGGCACAACCCCCAAATCTTTCAACAGCAGTTTCATGCTGGACAAAACTAGGGGATGAAACTTGAATTTCCACGCCTTATTGTTTGGCACTTTTCTGTTCCATGGTAGGGTTTTGACAATCGCATATGACTTGGGCTAGGTCTATTTCCTAGCCCCCTCACCTGTCAACACTTGGAGCCTCTGCCCTTGGTCTTGTAGTCTGTATGTGCTCTAGGGTTGGGCCTTACCCAATGCCCCTCTGCAATAGCACCAGATCTGGCAGGGTTTGGTCCTGTGGCAACATATAAGGCCTTGACCTAGGGCCTATACAAATCCCCCTTCCCGTTAATGACAATATCCACTGCTGTTGGTTATATGCCATGTCTTGTGACCTTGCGATGGGGCTAATCCCCAAGCCCTTGGTTGCTCCACCATCGGTTTTGTGGGCGTGTAGTGGTCGGGAGCCAAGAGATCAGCTCCAACCCCATTCCCCAAATGGACTTTGCCAAAATTTTATATAGTGCATGCATCCAATGGTAATCAAGAACCAATGGAATGGAGTTGGTATACTGTGGAGTTTGTAGGCCTGAGGTCACCGGTTTGAACCCGATGGAGGCTAGCTCGCCCCTTAACAAACTTTTGGCTGGTCCCAGGGTGCCATGTGGCAACATGTGATTAGGCCACATGGCACCCAATAATTGGTCCAAAAAAACAAAACCACAGCCAATCAAAATTGATCAACCCTAAACCAATTTAGCGTAGCCACTTGGCAGCCTACCATTGGCCCAAAGTACACAATCAACCTGCACAGTCATCTTGTTGATTCATTGCACAAAATGCCCAGACAGCAGTCCTACACTTCAACTTGATTTTTTTGTAGTTGTTTAGGAAAACGATCAGAACGTGATATCTAGAGCATACAATATCAATATTTAGCGATTCAAGTTGTGTTGAATTAAGGATGATGAGATCTACGTTTTAGCACTAGTTTAATCACTTTTAACACTTTCATTTTTGAGCACTTTGTTGATCCCCTGGATCACTTGTCCCCACTGGAAGCTTTTGGACCACCAAAATACTATTTTTAGTCAGTAGATAGATGAGGGTACAATTCCCTCACCCTTCCAATCTCAATCCATTTGGATTTTCTTGGATTTGTTCCTTTGAGTCTTACATGAAGGTACTCCACATTCCCTCTTCTTGGAGTTCTTATTTTTTTTCAAGGATAGTATCTTGCCGCAATTCTTCAAGTTATTCAAGGGAGAAATATTCTATTGAAGGAATCTGAACATTCTCTCCTTGATATTTAATCAAAGGAGACTCATATAATTTGAAGTTCTCTTCACCTTGAAACTATTATTTGTTGATACAAAGGCTTACTTCATCCCCAACCTGAAAATTGTGGTTAACATGACGCTTATAATGTCTAGACTTGTACTTGGCTTGAACCTTCACCAAATGTTCTTGTAGCATCTGATTCACCAACTGAATCTATAATGGTTGATTAATATCTGACGCGAAAATTGATGTTGTACTAATTTTTCCTTTCAATGCATTGAAATATTTTTGTTGCTTGCCTCCCCATTGAGAGACATGTTTCACCCATGTCAAATCATGAAATGAAGCTAGCTTTGTCTTGAAAGTGGTTTCCATGTATCACCTTCAGCAAGTCTTATTTGATGGTAACCACTTTGTAAGTTCAACTTAGTGAAGTAAACAAAATCCTTCAATTGATTTAACAAAACAACAATGTGAGGAAGAGGATACTGATTCTTTACCATGATTTTGTTCAAAGCTCCAAAATCTACATACTGTGATTGCCATTTCCATGTACCATCCTTCTTCAGAGCAAAAACATTAGTAGACACACAAGGAGATGTACTAGACCTAATGACCCCTTTGTCAAGTAGGTCTTGCATCTGCTTCTTGATCCCTGGGTTCTCTAACACTGGCATCTTGTTCATACCAATGTTCAAAAGTGATGCATCCTGTTGCAGTTGAACTTCATGTTGTTTTCCTCTTTTAGGAGGAAACATGTCAAAATCTTGAAACATCTTATCACATGTGTTAACAACCTCAACTAAAACATGTTTTACTTTTACATCACTTCCTTGGAAAGCTTCCGATTCCTCAACATCTTTGTGTTTGATCATCAACAATGAAAATTTTTGACTAGCATTTACAAGCCTCTTCATTTTCCAACATTCACGCGAGACAAATTCAACTTCTTGCGATGTGTTGCCTAACAATATACTCAATCCCATCTTTAAACAAATTATACTTGTTCTCATAGCGATGAAAGATGGATTTCATATCATATAAGTATGGGCTTGCCAAAACAACCCCACATATTTCAAGTAGTACTACATCAAGTTCTACCTCATCAATAAAGCTTGTAGTGATGGCGAATTTCAATATGCATTTTCTTGTCACTTGCAATTTGGCATTGTCACATACCCAACCCAAAGGATAAGGTTTAGGATGAGGAATGGTTTCCAAGTTTAGTTTCTTGACAATGGCCTTTGAAATAAGGTTGGCTTGGGATCCACTATCAAACAAAGTATCTACTTTGTTATGTTTTGTTATGACCCTAATATGGAAAAGCTCAATTCTTTCTTTTTCATTTTTAGTTTCAATGGGCTTGCTAGAAGAACTAGTACTTGCAATAGAATCCTTACCTTTCAATCCCATGGATGTGATATTTGTTTCATCTCCATAATCAGACCCTAAATATTGTTGAGTTGTTGCAACAATATTTTCTTTCTCCTTCTTGTTAAATTTTTTGGGTCTCAACTCAAGATGAAGTTTCCAACAATGGTCTTCATCATGGCCTTCTTTTGAAAAATGTTTACATGTAAGTTTTTCTCCCTCTTTCTTAATTGAAGCATTATTTTTGTCTTTTCCTTTAAACTTCCCCTTTCCTTTGTCTCTAGACTTAAATGGCTTCTCACTAATCTCTTCAGAAACATTCTTTCCTCTTGCTTCTAAATGAGTAGCTTGTACACATACTTCATCTAGATTTGTAGGGTTAAACATAAGAATTGTATGCCTCAAGTAACTATGTAAACCACCTATGTATTTAAGGAGAGTGTCTTGAGAGGATAAATCTACACCCAAAATGAAAGCTCTTCTTCTAAACTCTTGGGTATAACTTTGAACACTCATACCTTTTGCTTGTCTAAAATTTTTCTAGTCCATTATTGCTTTCTACATGTATGCTAATGGATAAAAATATCTTCTTAATGCAGCTACAAAATCATTCCAAGAGGAAATAATCTTACCACTTTTCTTGAGATCCTCTTGAGTTTTGACCTCCCACCAAATGAGTGTTGCACTTTCCAACCTTAGAGAAGCAAGTTGAATTTTAGTGGAATCATCATCAATTTGTTGAATCCTGCAATAGACTTCAAGTTGATGAACCCAATTATCAGCTTTATCAGCACCTACTTCCCCATTGTACTAGACACTTCAAATTTAACATCAAGCTTTAACACAGGAGTTTTACCATGTCCCTTTGGAGTTCTTGGAGGAGTATGTGAAGAGGTTGAAGTAGAAGAAGATGAGGGTGAAGATGGTGGTGAAGAAAAAGGTGGAGGTGGTGGTTTGTCACCATTTCCTCCATTACCGTTTGAAGGGTTTGAGCTCTCTCCTTGCAACCTTGTGTTTCTCACTTCAAATATAATTTTCACCATTTGAGGCATTTCAAAGAAATATTTTTTGAAAGTTCTCTCATCCTCAGACATCCCTTCATGACCTTCTTCATGTGGCATGACTAGTAAAGCTTGAGATATGCATGGCTTCCTTAAGCCCACTTGAAGATTTGGCTCTACAAGCACTCCTTCTCCTTTTTTCAGCTTCAACCTTTAAGCATCAAAGAATACTTGTAAATAAAATAAAACCTTCAAAATAACCTTTACTTTTGATACCAAACTGATTTGTATTACAAACTTGAAGGTTTATGGAAAATTTGCAAGTAATTTTTTATGTCTTTTAGGCAATGGATCAATTTGCAAAAGTACATAAATTAATGGTTTTTAAACTCAGTTTGCAGCATAAAAATAGAGACAAATATACCATACACAACAACACAAGACAACAAAATGATAAAGGAGTTCACCCCTCCTGGGCTACATCTCTTGGTCCAGATCCCAATGTTGGGCCTCTTTTATTACGTGATAAAATATGAAATTTCATGGATTTAAAATGCACATAATGTAAAAATAATGTCTCCAATGGCTCCAAAACACCCAAAAACCCCAAACTTGGCTCTTGTTGGGCTCAATTTGGCCAAAAACTAATAATGTTATGCTCTAGGGAAGTTTTGCTACTAACTGGTCTACAAATTGGCTCCTCTATCTAATTGTTCTACGAATTCCATAATTCTGGAGACTGCTGAGTGCTAAATGTGCCCGGTGCCAGCAAGATTCCCACCATTTTGAGTGCAATTTATCACATCCTTTAAATGTGCAATGACCCCTTATGGTGGAAAAATAGGGCCACATAGGGCCATGTGCCTGGGGGCTGGGGCTAACCGCCCCCCCTATTGGCATAGCCCTCGAGTATTTCGGCCATGGTTCCATGCTACACAAAACCTTGGGCTAACCCTTGAATTTTCGTGCCTGAACATTTGACACCTTTCGTTCCGTGTCAGGGTTTTGACGATCGCATATGGCCTGGGCTAGGGCTATTTCCAAGCCCCTCACATGTCAACACTCGGAGCCTATGCCCTTGGTCCTGTACTTTGCATGTGCTCTAGGGTTGTGCCTTACCCAAGCCCCCTTTGCAATAGTGTTAGATCCATTGGGGCTTGGTCTTGTGGCAAGGTATAAGACCTTGACTTGGGGCCTATCCAAAGCCCCCTTTCTGTTAACACCAATCTCAGCTGCTGTTGGTTATATGTCATGTCTCGTGACCTTACACCGAGGCTAAGTCCTGAGCCCTTGGTTGCTCCACCTCTAGTTTCACGAGCGTGTAATGGCCAGGTTCTGGGGCTTAGCCCTCACCCCATTCCCGAAATGGACTTTCTTGAAAGTTTATATAGCACATGCATCCTATGGTAATTAAGAACCAACGGAACATAGTTGGTAGACTGTGGAGTTTGTAGGCCTAAGTTACTTGTTTGAACCTGGTGGAGGCTAGCTCACCCCTTAAAAAAAAAAAAAATTCGGTCCTGGGGTGCCACGTGATAGCCTATGATTGGGCCATATGGCACCAAATAACTGTTCCAACAAAAAAAACCCACAACTAATCAAAATTCATCAACCCTAAACAAATCCGGTGCAACCATTTAGAATCCTACCATTGGCCTGAAGTACACAGTCAGCCCGCTAATTCATCATATGAATTGCCTTGTCAGCAGTCCTGCACTTCAACTTGAAATTTTGTTAGTTGTTTAGGAAAACGGTCAGAACACAATATCTAGAGCATACGATATCGAATTTGAGCGATTCAAGTTGTGTTGGATTCAAGATGATGAGATCTACATTTTGGCACCAGTTTCAAGCACTTTTGAACATTTTCATTTTTGAGCACTTTACTAATCCCCTAGATCAGTTATTACTTCTCAGATGCATTGCTTATTTGTCTACATATTGATGATGATTAGAGCGATTGTTTGTATTGGCTCATATGTTGCTAGTATTGATATTAATACTTATTGATTTGTTGCTCAGAGCTAGAGTTGATGCTACAGTGCTATGCTTCTATATTTTATGAGCCTCACAAATGATTTGTGATGATGAGGATGTATATGATGCTATTATTATGTCAGGCTATTCCTATTTCCGCTATCAGATGATTATGATGTCGACACATATGAGGAGCATGATGATTGTTGTTGGTTATCATGGCGTTGGTACAAATATTTCATTGTTGGTGTTAATGTGAGCTACACACATGTTGATGGCAATATCCTTGTTTATGGTTGAGATGTTGAGAGTAGCCATGTGCCATGTATTGTATTGCCATTGCTGCTACTACATAGTTCATATATTATTGCTCATGGATGTTCATGTATATGATGCATATCATTATTTTGGGCTTGCATAGAGGAGAGAAAACTTATGTGCATTTGTAAAATCCATGTATCATTATTGTTTTATCTTGCCAATGTATTTCTCATGGAGATACCCATGGTATCTAGCATATAATGTCAAGTTTTTCAAATAAGTTATGTGCGGGCATATGTGTGTCCAAGTCATGTCTTATTTTATATACATTTGATATAGCCCTATTGCATTGGGTGAATGATGTAATATTGGGTCTATAGGGTCATTGGTTGGTGATAGGTGTGCTTATAAAGGATTCATATATTAATTCTATATACTTGTTTCAACCATGTATTTTCTCCATGAAGCTTTATATATGTGTGGCACTTCATTGTATATCATTGCTCAAAGTCAATGGGAGTCGTCGATCATGAGGTGTAGTTTCTTGCACTTGGCAAAAAGGTTTATTACACAAAAGAGGATGTGTTGCTACAACAATGAAAAAAGTGTGGTTGCAACTCCATTACATGCTTAGGGGGAGCATGTTCAATATCAAAGATGGTATGGCATTAGCTAGAGACATGTTGGCAGTTGAGTTCCTTGTTTTACATGCTTACCTTGTAGGAGAGACATCTTTGGTTTGCCTCAACATGGTGTTGAGTATGATAGGGGAAGTACTTGTCTCATATGACACATTATTAGCATTTTTCTTCAGTGTTGGTTTTGCCCTTTTCCATTGATGTCAAAGGGGGAGAGAATTCAGAATGTATGGAGATTAAATTCGGCGTTATGGAGAGTATGTGGAGATCAACCTAAGAGGTTAGAGATAAGGTTTAGGATATCAAGTTGATGTTGACATCAATGCCAAAGGAGAAGCTTGTTTAATTGTAGTGTTGGCATTGATGTCAACGGGGTCTTGGTACTATTTTTCATATGCTTTATGTCAACTTGATAATGGTTGTCCTCCTTATGATTGTAATGAGTGTTTGGTTTGTTGCGGTGATCCTCTTGTTGGCTTTGTTAGTTGGAATTGATGTCAACATGGTTATGACCTAGTGTAGGATATGCCTAGCTAGTGCAAGAATTGAAGGTTGAGTAGAGATGTGCTAGAAGTGGTTGGACAGTTTGATGATGTCGCTATGGGTGTTGGAGGTAGTTGGAAAGGTTGATAATGTTAGCATAGGTGTTAGAGATGTTGATCCAGTTGAGGAGTTTGACAAACTAGGTATTTATGTCCCTCACTTGTTGCAGAGGGTTTTTTCTTGTGTTACTAGTTGTAGAACATGTTATTGATGCCTTGAAGGTTGTACAGGTGGTGGAGAAGTAGAGGAGTAGTTTGGAAGAGTTTTGGGCTAAAAGGAGTTGAATTTCCTTATGCTTTGCCACATCCATTGGGAGAGAGATTCATGGATGTAGCTGTAAGCCTTCAACCAATGCCTACTAGTGTTGTCCTTGTGGCTATAATTGAGATCTTCTAGTGTTATCCCTATGACTATGGCACAAAGGTGTTTTTCTCCGCACTCCTCGTGCATCTCAGGTATTTTATGTGTTTTTAAAGTTGTTTTATTCAATATTTTTGATAACAAAGTCGAAAAAAGTAAAACATCAGCTAGAAGGTTGTTAAAGTGGAAAGAACTCTCTAATTCAATGGATATAGTAGCAAATCAAGTCAAGGATGAAGATTTAATTCAAAATGCCAGAGTGTATGAACATAGATTTGTTGAGCTCAACAATTTTTGGTAATTATTGAGTTAATCACTTCAGATCATCTATATATTGGAGGGAGATCAATGATAGATAGTTGGTTGTGAGATATGTTGAGTGAGTGTGTGAGAATAGAAGAGTGAGAAAGTTGTGAGGGACATTATGCAGAAGATACGAACCATTTTACAAAAGTTAAATTAGGTAGCACAAGCACATTTCAGCCAACATTTTATGCAGAGAGCAAGGAGATGAGGTAGAGATTGGTGGCATATATTTTTCGTGACTGGTAGCAGCTTGTGTAATATCCCATTTATTGTTTGTGCACGACATTTGTTTGTGAGTGGATTTATAGAATTGTTGCTAATGTGTTTATTATATTATTTTATGCAATGTTTGTTTTGATTAATTCTATATTTTATGGAGACTAATATGTTGTTGTTGAGTTTTGAAGTTCTCCATGGAGTCCAATTTCAAAATGAATGAAAGTGTGGCTTCAAGAGTTTGATAGGGGAGGTGGCTCCTTGCTGGTGGTAGCCAAAAAAAATATTTCGAAAGTTGTATCTTCATCCATGGTGGCATATAGTCTAGTGGTAGCTGGATGAGGCTCATTGGGAGTAGTTTCTTTCAACAAGTGGTGGCTTGTAGGGTTGTGTGAGTAGACACTTACTAGCTAGTGTATGTCATCAATACTGAACACAAGGGTGGTTGCTCCTTGCTAGTGTAGGCTAGCTAGATTGATGTAAATGATTTTATTTTATTAATAAGAGAACTAGAAGTAGCACAATAGCAAAAAGGGTGGTTTTCTTGTCCCGAATCAGTTTTCCACAATAAATCTTCGTGTCTCATGTCTTGAATGTTTTTACAGTTTATGCTTTGATCTCTCTTTATGTGTTTCAGTTTGTGAATGTTTAGAGGATTAATTAATTGGAGAAAAATTTATAAGTGCCTTCATTACTGATTCACCCCACCCCCTCCCAAGTAGTGCTCTACATTCCTAACATCCATACACCATGATATATATTTGAAATTATGTGAAGAAAAATGCTATATGTTTTTCTTTTTCTAAATATTGTGTGTGTCCTATTTAACTAATGGTTACATTTTGCATTGGTTGAGATATTTGTAATGGTGGAATAATATCATTTACAATTATTTCATTTCTTCTGAATAGGTTAATCGGATTCAATTGAATTTGGAAAGAGTATATCATTGATAACATTTATTTTTTTCTATATTCTCTACAAATCCCTCTTCTTTTATGTTGTATCTCCATAACCCAATTAATAAGGAAATAACATTATTTTCTTCCACCATATTACAATAAAATACAACAAAAATATTTCATTTTATAATTTCCATTGTTATATCTACACATAAAGAATAAATTTGTATTCTAATTAGGAGTCCTCCCTTAATTGGAAAAACAACAACCTAAATTGTGGACGATGTCCATTTAGGTAACAATGGGTGGTGTCATCAAGTTAACCTAGGGTTTGTACTTAATTGTTTGAATTTAAATTTCTTTGAAGATATGATTTTATAAGTAATGGGACCACATGGATTCACATGTGAGGGTAATGTGTTAATTGTTCATAGGGCTACATCTTTGCTTTGATAATTTCATTTCTTCATTAACACGTCAAGTCCACCCCATAACATTATAACATTATTTAGATTTAAATTATTATTCATCAGCATATGAAACTATGTATAAATAATAATATCATCATCATCATTAATGCAACGGAACATAAAGGAACAGTAGAAGAAAAACATGCACACATAGAGACACCAGAATTGGTCGAAGACCAGGGAAAAACCCACTACAAGGAAAACCCTCGCAAATTCTTCTTCTTCTTAGATATTCATCAAATGATTTAGTAAAAAAGAGTATAATGATCCATATATTCATCAATGCAACAAAACAACTAGAACATCCATGACATGAGCTTAAACATGCTTGTACTCAAAACCATGATTCTGAGGATTGTAATGCATTGTCACTGACTATAGTCAACTGCTGAATATGGATGTCATTGAGCGGAATCTTCAGAATATTAATACTTCATATTTTGGTCTTGGACACATGCTGAGACACTATGTGTGTGCGTATAAGACTAATCTAGATGATATCTGGAGAACTGGATGTGCAGCTCCCTTAAACACAATGTGTGAGCGTCCAAGACTTCCCGGACGCTCCCTTGACCATACTGTGAAAGCGTCTAGGGATGAAAATCCTTAGTTATGAGTGTGCGTCTGAGACTCAGAAACCCTAGACACGTGCGAGCTTTGACCCTGTAGTTTCAAGCCCTTTGTGCGAGATTTCTTCCAATCAGACCTATGCGAACCAAGCAATAGAAGATAGAAGAGAGTGCTTCATGATTGTATCCAAAATGAGCTTGAGGTCCCTTCTATTTATAGGATTTCATGAGGGTCCATTTGATGTTGAGGCTAACTTGATCAATTGTACATGTGCATAGGGTTGACATATTACAATATACATGAGTAAATAAATAAATTCAAAAACCAACTTTTTATTCTCCAAATAAGATGATCTTTAGGTCAATTTTGGTCCTCTCAAAAAGAGGAATTCAATGCAATAGTTATCTCCATCATGTGAGTTGTCTAAAGTGGAATTGGACCATAGTTGCAAAATTTTAACACTCCCTCTCAACTAGGGAGAATTCCACCTGCGAATATCTGTCCATCGAACAATATGCCATCCTGGTATCTTAAGTGTCATCATGTATCATCATTGACCATATTTGTCATGTATTTGTTATCATAAATCATCAATGTACATCTCAATCCATCCCTTGCTTATCTCTTGATTGTCCCTGCTCATATGTTGAATATTCTTGAATCTAGAAGAAGAAGAATCAAAGGGGAGCTTAAGCTACCACCCTTTATTGATTAGGCTACTAACAGGTATCTCTACTAGTAGGCTACTGCCTAGAATATTTATCAGCGAGCTACTACTTGGAATATCAGTTAGAGGGATACTACCTGGAATGTCTGTCGACGGGCTACTATCTGATTCACAGTCAACAGGCTACAAACCGAAAATCTATCATTAGGATACTACCTGGAAATATGTCGATAGACTATTGCCTAGAAATATGTCATCAAACTACTACCTAGAAATATTCCGACAGGCTACTACCCAGAAATATGTCATCGGGTTACTACCTGGAAATATGTCGATGAGCTACTATTCAGAAATATGTCATCATGTATTATCATTAGAGAGCATATCATCAAGGAGTACATCTCAACTTGGAACCATATCAGGGAGCTACTACTCAACCTAGAATCTCATGGGGGAGCTAAAGGTCAACCCATATTGAGAAATAGCTAATATAGGGGAGCTACTACTCACACCATCCTATCACCTACTGATCTTCCCAACAATGACCCTTAATAGTCATGTGATAGAACACCTACATCATAATCCTATCTTAAGCAAGATACCCGACTTACCAAAGGTAAGGATCTCACGCCCCTAAGCCTCCACACTCGTTGACCAGGTGGAGAGGAATAATCCCAACAAGCCTAGCTTGTGGGTATGATACCAACTAGGATATACTCTGCAAAGACCAAGATAGGGTGAGATACTACTCCAACCATATGGATAACAGCTAGGGGTGATACCATATTGTCTAGAGTTCCCTCAACCCTAGGATCCCTCTACCTCAATTCCACACCCTGGGAGCTCATATAGGGAGGAAGAGCTTGGCTTAGTGTCCTCAATCAATGTTTCTCTCATCATACTCATATCATCGTACTTGTATCAGGTAATTATCATGTATTAGTAGCATCTATCTCTTGTTCATACATGACATCAAATCAAATATCATGTTAGAACATAAATAATCATATAAATTATAAAATGGTACCATAATCATCCTCCCTCTCAAGAAGGTGCCAAAAACAAGCAAATTCTTGTCTCGAACAACTACACTGTCTCAATATATGTAAGTATCTCAGTCCCAACTATATATATGTGATTCCCAATTTTTCATAGGGATACATTGTTCTTTTCTTTGATAATTGCATTTCTTCATTAACACATTAAGATCAACCCATAAAAATATAAAATTATTCAGATTTACATTATTATTCATTAGCATATGCAACTATGTAGAAAGAACAATATCATCACCATAAATGGAGCAGAACATAAAGGAACAATAGTGATGGTAGGGTCTGCCCCCGCTTACGCCCACAGTATGCATATAAATGCATCCACTCATTAGTTCCAGGTATTTAACTCTCAAAGGAGTCAAATCATCAACCAAAAATGGTTAAGGTCCTCTTTTATCAGTTCCTTTATATCGGAACTCAATCACCCCACTTAAACCTCCTATCAGGTCTTTAAACCTACTCATAACCTACATTATCCCTTTAACCACTTATATATGTAACCCTCCCTCTTTAAACATTGGGTACACATATATTTAACCCACAAAACCTTTTATCAACGCTATTTTCCTTATAAAACCATTTACAAAGGAAAACATACACAAACACACATTTTTCCTCCTCTGTATGGCCTCTGCACAGAGATCGATGCAACCTTTATCACAATCGGGTATCACTCCTCTGCGGAACACCACATATATATATCATCACCCCTTCCCCTCTGATATGCGACTATCAGAATGATAATATATGTTTTAGCCTTAAAAGGCTCGACGAACACATCTATTGCAAATACATGGAAACACATTGAAATCCCGCTCCGAACACATATAGCGGATTTCAAATTATATGCACCGCATATATAATTATAGTCGGGTTTGTCTTCTGCTTCCCTTTCCACAACACTCTCCTTCGAACTCCAATCGGCTCGGTCTCTAATCGTCGATTTATTGCTATTGTGTATCGGCTATCACTTGATCTTTATGCTTGACTCCTCCACTTTAAAACTCTGATCCGACATATGTTTCGGACCCGATGGGGTTCTAGGCTACATTCGATAAGGTTTTGGGTCCGGCTATCCATTACATGTCGCAATCGTACTTCGCTTCTTCCCTTTGAAAGATTGTGATGTGATCCCGATTCTTCCACTCCTGTGATTTAATCCTGGCCATTGATCTATGAGATCTAACAGCTGCTGTGCATTAACACTTACTCCTCCGCTACTCTGTTACTTATCTTTTTCCACCATTTTCAATGGTTTTGTGTGGTTTTTTTTGTTCTTCAAAGGTTCCTCCCCCTTAGTTGTTCCGCTACGACTCCCTCCTGAGCTTGACTTCTATGATTTTTATCACTGACTCTGGACTTTACTTGATCTTTTGAATGGATTCAAAGATCCATTATGAACCTCTAGCTCGTTATTCTCCTCTGTACTCCGCCTCGACTCTTCCTGCAACCTCTGTTACAGAACCTACTAGTTCACACAATAATCAATCATAAAATACTCGATTCACACGTTTGTACACTCGGAATCGAATTCCTCTGTATATAAACATATAAATAGTTGATTATATAACGAGACTCTCTGTCTCATGGCCTGATCTTCTGTTATCAGTGGCCTCCTCCTCCACTCTTCCAGTTGGCTTACATTTATACCAGAAAGGTTCATTGAACTAATCCTGGTTCGAATCCTAAATCTACTAAACTGACTCCTAAATCCTCTATCCTCTACGTCCACTTCTAATCTCCATTTAATTCCTAAGAGCTCTCCTTAGTTCCTCGAATCATGGAACTGCTTAAAGAGTTCTAATTGACTTTAGACTCTTTTGTCATTATTTCCCACTCATGTTCTCATTTATTTGAGAGCATTTACAAACATCTCACATTATCTAATTAAATCACTTAAAAGCCTAAATATTACATTAACTTGAGACTTAGGAAACTAATTTCCCTAAAACACATTACCCCCCTATGTCTACTTAATTACAATGATTTTCTCTTGGGTTGAATGCTCCTGCATCAAATAGAAGAAAAACATGCACACATAGAGACACCAGGATTGGTCGGAGACAAGGTAAAACCCACTAACGGAAAAACCCTTGCAAATTCTTCTTCTTCTTAGATTGTCATCAAATGATTCAACAGAAAAGAGTGCAATGATCCATATCTTCATCAATGCAACAAAATAATTGGAACATCCATGACATGACCCTAAACATGCTTAGTACTCAAAACCCTGATTCAAAGGACTATAATGCACTGTCACTGACTGTAGTCAACTACTGAATACGACTGTCACTAAGCAGAATCTTCGAAATATTGATACTTCATATTTTGGTCCCGGACACATGCTGAGACACTATGTGCATGTGTCTGAGACTGATCTGGACACTCTTTGGAGAATTGGATGCATGCGTCTCAGGACCAAACTGGACTGCGAAAACCCTAGCCCCCAGACAATCCCTTAGACACTATGCGCGAGCATCCAAGACTTCCCAGACACTCCATTGACCATACTGAGTGAGTTTATAGGGACAAAAATCCTTAGTTACAAGCATGCATCCGACACTCAAAATCCCTAGACATGTGCAAGCTTCGACCCTGTAGTTTTAGATCCTTTGCACGAGCTTTCCTCCATCAAACCTGTGTGAACCAAACATTAGAAGAAAGAAGAGAGTGCTTAATGATTGTGTCCAAAATGGGCTTGAGGTGCCTTCTATTTATATCCTTTAATGAGGGCCCATTTGATGTTGAGACTGACCTGGCCAATTGTGTATGTGCATAGGGCCAACCTAATTCAATATACATGAGTAAATAAATAAATTTAGAAACCAACTTCTGCTTGTCCAAATAAGGTGATCTTTAGGTCAATTATGGTCCTATCAAAAAGAGGAATTCAATGCAATCATTATCTCCATCATGTGAGTTGTCCAAAGTGGAATTTGACCGTAGTTGCATAATTTTAACATAATGTTGGAAACATAACCTGTAGGTACCTCTCAATATGAAAGTACTTTAAGAATCCTAGTGCATTTGGTTTTGGATTGTTATTGTTGGAACTTCTTGATCAATTTTTGTTATAGAAAAAGGACCAATGATAAGATAAATTCCTTGGGGGATTCAGAGAGTATCCCATTTCAGTTTAGAGATCTGATACTCTTCTATGTATTGGAAAGCATTCAAGTTTATCTTAATGAAATAAGAGGGGAATTTCTATGCAATATATAATCCCCAAATTTATCTTTAAATTTGAAGAAAATTAAAGTTTTAGATATGATCAAAGATTCTCTAGAACACTATGATTCTTTGGAAAGAACTAGGGAATTCTAATTTGATTGACATAAAAGAAGTGAATAATAAGAGTTTAAATAAATAGATTTTCTCGAAAAATTGCTTTTTCCTCTCTTCATATGATATAAACTCATAACATAACCATGAATTTACAAGATGAAAAGATAAGAAAAATGTGGCTGAGGTCATTAGAGAAATTTAAAAGAATACATTTTAAATAAACTAAATTTAAAATGGTTCATATTGAAGGTTACAATGATGTTAACTAAGATAGAAATCGTAAAATAAAATCACACTTCAATAGTTATTTTTAAAATTGAATTCAAACAATACATTCCCAAATATTTGAAATGTTTAAGATCTTATGGAATAATAGGGCTTGAAAGCCTAAGAGAAACTCCTATTACTGATACTTAAATGAAAAATTAAATGCACTTTCTCTTGAGAGTTTATAAGAAGTTCTCGTAGGTTTGGAATAATAGGGAGATACTAGAGATAAAAAAGGACGAAAGTTGGTTAGTTCCTAATCTTCAATATGTGATCGCATATTCAAAGAAAGAGGTAAAAATCAACTAGAATATGTGAAGGGAAAGTCATAGGGGTGTCTTACTTACAAAATTAGAGGAAAATTTTCTAAGAGATGAACCCTTATTCTCTCCAAAATATTTGCTTAATAAAAACTTCATAACACTACAAATACTTCATGGACCTTAATTATAATAACTACTTTAATAATATATAATGGGTGTACCACATGGTGAGGCACTTTGTTGAATAATGTCCTACTCCAACAACTGCTACAACTCCTTCTTCACTTTGTTTCTTCTAAAACAAACTACCTATATAGCCCGATGTTTGGAAATGGAGAGTTTGGAAATAGTTGACTCTTGTGATCCACTTCCTTCATGAAGTTATCCAATTAGGATATTGGAACACTCACCTATATACTCCTTTTTAGAAACAATCATATTCTTAGCATGGTTGGTGCTTACTAGTGAAATAGTTCACTTATGTGTGTTTTTTATGAAGGATATTCCATCCTTAATGAGGTGGTATTAGTTGGATATTATCATGAAGATTGCATAATATATGTACATATAGGGACTCCCAAACACAACTCCACATACATCAAGTGGAACTACACCCAATTTCACTTCATTAATAGAATCAACACTAATATCAAATTTAATTTCACACTATTTGGTTACCTTTATCTCTACCTCCTTGTTGACCCATCCCAATGGATATGTGCTAGGATGGTCATGAAGCTCGTTCAAGTTTGTTAACAATATCCATTGCTATGAGATTTCCCTGTGATCTTGAGTAGAATAGAGCATCAATTTTTGTGTTATTGGTATCTTTATATGGAAGCATTTGGTCATATCCTTCTCTTTCTATTGATAAAGGACACTCAGATTCATCCCCTTCTACATTGATGTCCAAAAAACCTTCTCATCCATATCCCAACTACTTTCCACTTGATTACTCAAATTTGTGGATATGTACTTTTCTTCTTTGCATCCTTCTTTCAGTTCTTTGGGTTGGGCATAAGATGTACTTTTAAGTACTTCTTCTCTTTGTGTCCATCAATATTGCAATGGATATTAGGATATTTGCAATGGTGTATTGTGGCTACTATTTTCTTGTTCTTCCCCCCTTTCGACTTCTTCTCCTCCTTGGAACATTCCTTGTGTTCCTTCTACTTTGAACTACTTGAATGCCCTTTCTTTTGGCTTATGTTTTTAGAGCACTATGCCCATACATAAGCCTCATCCACCATAATAAGTTTGAATATCATCACTTGATTATAAATATGGTTATGTAGACCCCCCCCCCCTAATAATTGAGGAGTATGTTTGAATTCTTGGGAGAGATACCCAACTTATTGCCATCTTCCTCAATTTTGTGGTGTACTGTTGTACACTCTTCCCCTATCTCTACGTGAGGTGATTTCATTGGATCCACTACTCCTGTACACACTTGATAGGGTAGAACTTGGAATTTATGAGAGTTTTGAAATTCTCCCACTTAGTTAATGGAGGATACCACTATAGCTTAAGGGTTTCCATGTGGCTTTCCCACCAAGTTAGGGCATGTCCCTCTAATTTCAAATGAAAAAATGAATTTTTTTTCCTCCTCTGTACAAATTTATGAAGGAATGAAATGAAATAAATATATAAAACAAAAAAATAGAGATACAATGAAACTTAACTTCAATTTATAAATAGAAATGTTGAAACTATTTACATGCAAAAAGGAAGCAAACTAGCTCGAACGATAGCAATTTATCTCTGAGAAGAGATACGATGGATACACATCTTCTTAACTGTGTTACAATGGGGCTCCAAGGAATCTTTATCATGAGAAAATGAGAAACCATAAACATGCAAAACCATAAACCTAGGAGATGAAACAGGAAATGCTTATGGGCCTTGATGGGGTAAGTTGGAATGTCAACTTCCTAGGGTTGTGAGTTTAGCATACCATCCCTATTTGGTGTGCAAGATAACCTGTTAGAAAGGTCTATCCAAGGAGATCTAATTTCAACTGCAAACATCAATTTGAGTATCAAGTTTTACTGCGTCCCTAAAAAACGTTGTTTAGGGCTTCAAAACGACTCTGGAAGTTTAGGACCTGAAAATTGCCAAAATAGGAAACTATGCTAAAAAATAGGAAACTAATAGGAAATTTTGTTGTGGTCCAAGTGGAATAAATGTATGCCCACCAATATTAGTGGCCACCCAACTATTCCACTTATCTCAATCTCTTTATGGTGAAGACAAATATAAACCTCGAATACAATTTACTTTCAAAGAAATTATCTCGCCTTGATACAACTTGATATCCACCTTTTCTTCCATCTTTAAGAGAGACTAAGAATGGTTCATGACACTCAAACTCATTTACTTTTTTTTGTTTCCTTGAATCCTTATTTGTTTCTTCGCGGTCTACCAGTTTCCTCTCTGATTTGACCTCTGATTTGGAACCTCCATATTCTCCAAAATGGTTGAGCTTACATGTTACAGTTGCCATGAGGAGGCTCACATTATGGTTCATATATGAACTTGTGCTTCTAGCCACAGAAAAAATCTTCTTTTTTGGATCTCAAGGGTTATCATAAAATGATTAATGAACCATGTCTAAGGTTTGATGACTCTTTACTTAAACTGATATGATCCGCTACAACTTCCCATAAATTACCCAAAGAAACCTATTCTAATACCAATATGATGTGTAAATTGTCATGGATATTCCATTGGATTGTTCTTCACAACAGATCTATGAAAATAAACCAAAATATATTCTATGAGTGTTAATTCCTTGTACATTCTAGTTTTGTTGTTATTATTTTTTTGTTTATGCATGCAATATACAATATGTCAAAAATAGAGAATAGGCAAATAAAATCACTTGAAAATAACAATGAATGCAAATGTATGCTCTAGGAAATCCTTTCGTGAGAAAACAAAACTACTCATGAAAAATAATTCCTATGGAATCAATCAAACCTTGGAAGACAAAACATGGGGGGACCACGAGATTCATCTAGGACATAGTCTCTTTCCCTGGATATGTTTGTTTAATTAAAGTTATTATTTCTAGGATACACCATTTTCTATGAACTATTATGGTTGGCCATTCAAGTCAAGTTACCTTTTGATATTCTAAATTTCAATTGAAAGTTAGGTGAGAACACAAACATGTATATCACCACTTACCATTTGTGGTGTTAATCAAATTATTAGTGTATGATAGTAGTTGATTACATCTCTTATAATGTACCTTGACCAAT
Source organism: Pinus tabuliformis (assembly GCA_031772625.1). NCBI lineage: Eukaryota > Viridiplantae > Streptophyta > Pinopsida > Pinales > Pinaceae > Pinus > Pinus tabuliformis. The sequence goes on from CM062805.1 coordinate 789,022,009, forward strand.
TATGTTGCCAAATGGTATCTCAAACTTGATTGTGCATCATATAATGAATTTCCATATTTGGATGTGATGTTTCCTAACACACTTACAATTACCCATTCACCAAGAAACTAGAACACAAATTATGACAACTTTATGTTAGAATACTGTCAATCACATCTCTAATCATATCCATGAATGAAGGAGGTAATATAGGCTCATTCAAACCAATATTTTAGATGAATTATTGTGTGATGAGTTTACAAGGTCATTATTACTACCTATACCAAGGAAGTTGTGACGATAGGGTCATAACTAAGGAGCATGCTATCCTTTGTTCCCAACATCTTGATTTGATTTATTCTTAATTAGACATGTATGATATCGTTCTTGATACTATAAGGCTATCAAAGAATCCTACCTAGTCTAAACTAAGATCACATGCCTATGGTGTGGTTGGTTTCATATCCACTGTAGTTGATTAGGACAAATGTTTGTATTGTCAAACCCTCCAATTGTTGTGCCCATTTCTCCAACTACCACTGTCCCTACTCATACCTTTGAGGTGAATTCAACGTATTCCATGTCATCAAAGAATCCTTAACAACTTGGTATAAAAAAGAACAAGATCAAATAGAAAAATATTAAAAAATGAGTAGGGAAATCAATGAACCCAAACCAATGTAAGTGGGGGCATGAATTATAAGAAGAATAAAAACAAGATTTTCTGCAAGATCTATAGAGGAGAAAATATTACTTATGAGTTCTCATATCTTGATGAGATTCTTTGATACTTTTCCTACTAAGTAGTGTTGGAGAATCTACTAGGGTAGCTTATTTAACTTTTCTTATTATCCTTAATAAGTGCTTATGAAATCAATTAGCTTATTTTTGTTTTTTATTATTTTATCTTCATCAAAAAATTATCAAGAGCATAAAAAATTAAAATCATAGAAGACAATAGACACAAAATATAGGCTCCAATCCAGGGAAAAACCCCTCCAAGGAAAAACCCATAAGAATCTCTTCTCTTCTTATAGAATCAGTTCAAATGAGAAAACCAATACCCAAAGACCAAAGTCAAAACCTCCTCCAAGCACCAAGTCAACCCTCCAAGAATCACCCTCAAACAAGTCAAAGATTGACCAAGTCAATGAAAGTCAAATCTCTTCAAATTTCTCCACTTTAGAATTTTGACCTTCTTACTTCAGATCTGCAATTTTGACTTCTTGTAGATAACAGAAACCCTAGCCTTTAAGCTTCCCAAGAGATCCTTCCTCAAGCTGATTAAGGTATTCAAAGTCAACAAGAGTCAAACCTACAAACTACTCCAATCAGAGATTCAACCATTACTTTAGGTCTGCAATCTTGTCCTACAAATTTCGACCCTGAAATTACTACAGAAACCCTACATATTTCACACATGTGGGTAGAATAAGAATCAAAAATTAGATTTTTGTTTCTTTCTTATACTTCTTCTTGACTCCTTTTTCTTCGCTCTTTTCTTATCCTTTTCTTTCTTGGGATAAAAATACAAAAGTGTATCTAAATGAACGAAGCTTCCTTCATTTATATAGCCTTCTCATGGGGTCAAATAACCCAATACTAGGCCAACTTCTCCTTGGCAGAGCCGACTTATGCTTGGAGGTTTATTTAACTTTCTAGAATCATAATTAATATCTTTTACATTTTACAACTTTCCTAAAAGGGTCTTATACAATTGATAAATACTCTCTTGACTTGAGAAAAATATTATTTTGACTTGACAAACCATAAGAGCATGAAATGCATGCTTGACCTAGATGACCAATAAAATGAAACATGAAACCCATGCTTAAAAATAATATTTTTCTTTCTTATTTTTCTTGTAACATAATATATACATAATTACATGAGTACAATGAAAATTATGAAGACTGAGACTAGTTAAATTTTCCAACACTCCCTCTTAACTAGGGAGGTATTAATAATTTTACAACTGGTATAAGGATATTCTCAAATTGAAGAGTTCTCATAAGAAGAGTTAGATTAGTAAGCCATATTTAAACATCTACATCATAACCAACATTGTCAACATAGTAAGGCCTTAACTGAAAATATCTTCTTATACCAGGGTATAATATTGGGAGGCTTTACGTGAGATACCAAACTATCTCTCAAGGTACATAACCCATCTGGATGTTCACTAGGTATATCCCTTTATGACTATTCTTATCTTGGATTCCCAATCCTTAAATAATATTGGTCGTCTTTGACCACTCTTGTCTTGGATGCTTGTCCAATCCTCAAAGGGTGTCGGTCAAAAATACTAATTCATATCTTAGGATTTTTTATCCTCAAGAAGTAGCAACCTTAGATGCTTATCCAATCCTTCCATCCACCATTCTCCCTCCATGGCCTTCACTTAGATGTATGACTATTAGTCCTTACTAGTGCATGGCACATGAAGAGGAGAATATGATGTCTAGTATCACTCCCTCTCAATAAGAGAGGAGATCCTTATTCCCTTTTGACAAGGGAATTGATCCTTGCTTCTTTTTCAATAATTCAAGGATATTTCTTACTCCCTCTAAAACATAGAGGATATTCCTTACTTCCTCTTAATTGGGAAGTAATAACCACAAACTCTTTAACTTGTCTTCATAAATGTATCAATTACTAGCTCTTCATGTAGATATTCAAGTAATAGTTGCATGACTCCTCCTTTCTTTGCATCTCATCATATTTAGATTCTTTATTCTAGGCTATTATGGAGTCATCTTCATTATTTAATATTGTGACATGAGTCTAGCCATTAACCTTTCATATCACTTTCCATTAGTCACATCAATAAAGGCGTTATATTGAGCCTTCCAAAATGAAGCTAAGTTCCCAAATGAATGTGATCATCATGATCATCAGGATATCTTCTTGTACTGCTACCTTTCAATTTCAAGATGAAGTACATCTCTTTACTATATAATTGAGTTCAAAAACTAACCTTTGAACTTTCCTCAACTGCCATCATGCATTTTCGCAATATTCTTCTAGGTAGCAAAACTATATGTCAACTAGAGAACCAGTACCAAAGTATTAATATCATAATTACCTTATGATGGCCCTTACATCAAAGTATTTGCTTACTTGTATCCTTTGAGATCAAAATCATTCCATATGGTCCATATTCATATTGTGTAAGAATCCTTCACCATGCATTCACTTTTAATCGAGGTGCCCATGGATCGAACTTGATTACCAAGTTACAATATCTTCCTTGGAGTTTTCATTATCAAGTGTCTTTCCTTCTACCAGAGACCATTTTTTATGTTGATTTATGCCATGTTATTTTGGAGGAGATTATTGATATTTAGCCATTTCAAAATATACCAAAATTCTTCTTCCAAGCATCGAATAACCATATGGAGGACTTACCGAGAATATTCTTATAACTAACTCTTTTTGCAATATTCTTATAGATATGAACCTTGCCTTAAAGAACAATTATTTAAAAACATGCTTTCCTTTGCTTCTATACAACAATCTAGCCATACTTTATTTGAAATTTTTTCCAACCTTATTGAACATTAATCTTTCCTTTAAGAGGAGAAAGACTTCAATTCTACCTTTCAAACTATCATTCAACCATTTTTCTTACCTTCATCCTTCAAGACTATAGATTCCATACTAGATAGAATATATACTAGTCATAATGCTTCTTCCAAGAACCTTCCTAAATGATGGTTCTTATTGGATACTAATGATCCTTCTTTGCAACATGACTACCTCTAACATTATGTTAGAAAATGCTTGGATGAACTATAATATGCAATGTGGTAGCAATCTTCTCATTATTTTAAGCTATATTTTTCCTTTCAAAGAAAATTGATTATGTATACTCTAGCTCTACTATCATATGATTATTTCTATGATGCCGTGCTTTTACAAAACCAAGACTCTTCTAGAGAATATAATAATGCATGCTACTATACTTTCTACTTAATAAAAGAAATATAAATTTCATAATGAATCTGATAAATATGGAGCTTCCTTCAATAGTAAAGTTCCTTAGGATCTTCTATTTTCGACTTCTTCTTAGGTTTCCTTTTTTTCTCAACTATGTGAGCTTAACTCCTTTCCTTCCTTTTGTTGTTCTTTTTTTTTGAAAATCCATCTTAAAATGTCCATACTCATTGCATCCAAAGCATTGAATCTTGGACATATATGGTTTTCCTTTGGACTTTCCTAATTTACCTTTCTTCTTCTTCTTGGATTTTACAATAAAGGCTTGAGTCTTCTCATTTGATTCATTTTCATCCTTTGTCTTTATTCTAGTTTCTTCCAAGATACATTGAGCCCATAAATCATCAAAGGAGTAGTATCCTTTCTTGATTAGACGCTAGTTGCAAAATTTCTCCAATTAGGTGGCAAAGCATTTAATACACAAGTAGTCATTTTTGAATCAGAAACAACTTCCCCAAGCCCTTGCATTTGGTCCCTTATTTGTGAGATCCTCATAAGATAAGTGGCCATGTCTTCATCCTTTGACTTCATTATTCTATACAGTTGATTCCTCAAGGATATATTTATATCTGATGCATGTATAGAGTACAATCTCACAAACTTATCATACATAACTTTGGATATCCTAAAATCAACAACAAAGGGAACACGATGATCTTTTATGGATTCAATAATGATCCTTTGTGCCCTCACTTGTGCCAAAGTGCAGTGCCACATGATGTGCCAACGTATAGAGGAATGTATTTCACAGGTGGTAGTTGGCCTAAATATCTGACAATGATAATGGAGTGATTGTTGAATGGTGCATTTCAATGAAGGGGGAATGCCTCTCTCAGGCGATCGTCAATGCGAGAAAGAATTTTTGGACTGATGAAGATCATCTCGTGTAGTGTTTTCTTCTTCCAGGATTATCGCATCCATGATTATTTAAATCGGCGTTTCGAGCCATCCACTGTGGCTCATCAACGAGGATGTTCTCTACATGACAAAATTTCTCTTGCAAGTGTAGGAGTGACTTTCCTTCGAGAGGATGCATTGATTGGACATGGATACAAAGGGTAGAGTGGATTGTAAGGAAATTTATGTTGAAAGTTGCAACGCCGATGGGTGAAAGTAACAACAAATGGTTTGTGTTTGTTGGGGAATTTTCCATAAATGCACGTTGCAAACATTTAATTAAATGAGATTTTCCTGTCCCAGCTATCCCTTGTATGATGATTCTGAGTGGGGATTTTGGTGAAGGGGTTTTGAAGTGAGAAAGAACAATGGTAAAAGTTGTGTTTTGGGTGGGAGAGAATGTGTGATCTTTGGGGAGGTTTGAAAAAGGATGATGTTGGTTTTGAATATTTGAGTGGTTGAATTCAATGAAATTTATAATATTTTCGTGCAAGTGGAGAGGGATAGAAGCATGCGACCAATTGTGGTTAGCATCGAAGTCGCGATGGCCAATAATTTGAAGGTCATCAATTTCAATATTATAGCCTGGGTGGAGTTGAGAGAGGATTTTCCATTCATTCATTTTCATGGGGTCAGGAGGGGGGTCGGAAGGGGTAGTCACAGAAGTAGATTGATCTTTAGGTTGTGGGGTTTGTGGGTTTTCAATTTCTCAATGAACATGCCATGGTGTATATGTCCCTTTCTTTTGTTCCCAGTGTGAAATTATTCCTCATCAGTGGAACCAATGTCACTGGGGAGTGTGCGAAAATGGAAATACAATAGTAGTTCACTCCAACAAAAAGTGGCATAACAAGGATCATTAGAGGAAGGGATGGAAATGTATCGTGGCAAGACATGTACAATCATTAGAGGGAATATGTGTTTCCATTGGTTTTTCTTTCGACGGGCAAAAAATGACCAAGAGCGTGCAACTTCAAGGAGGGGCAATGATTCCAATGAAATAGGTTTATTCATGTATGCAAGGATAAAGGTTGGTGTCAAAAGGGAATTATCATAATCATGAGAATTGCATCTGAACACATTTTTGTTAACATTCAAGGAAAAAAATGTACGACTGCAAAGAGGGGTAGTTTTTGTAACATATGGCATATTTCTTGTGCCCCAATGTCTCTATCTACAATGGTTTATGTAAGGATTTTTCAGATGACAGTAATAGTAGGTTTTTTTGTAGTGGCATTTTGTGAGAGATGTGATAAAATTTTGTGGTAGCTCTCTAATCTTGTTTCTACTTTTGTTGCATACTTTGAAATATAGCTTAACACAACATGGCATGATAGAACAGGTTGACAATCAACATTTTCTCTCCAAATAGAAAGTAGATCGGCATTGTGGATATTCAATCTATCATCATTGCGAGCAAGGGTGTAGGTTTTTCGACCTTTATCGTTAATGAACATTGAAGATGTGGAGTTTAACTCCCACGGTACTCCATATCGAAAACTAAGAAAATTGTCTTTTTTGTGAAGGCAGGAAGATTCATGACACTTTGTGTGACGTTGAACACAGTTGACAAGCTCTTCATAGTCTTCAGAATGGGTTGACGCGAATATTGATGCTGTGTCAAGAAGGCATGGGTTGTGAATTTTTGATTGGTGTAGCACAGGATTGCGATGCTAGAGGTGTCGTGGATTCCAAGCAGTTACGTAGTGATCAAAATATTTCTTAACATCAACAACTTTTGTTTCATTGTTCCAATCGAGATTGTCCATATTTGGTGCATCTTGCAACCAAAGGAAGCCATGTATGTGTGCAGATCCTTTATGTTGCCATTCGTATCTGAATAAAATATGAAAGTAAAAAATTGGACCAGACAAAATTGCAATGTATAAATCAATGGAGAGAAGAATGGTATGAAAAAAATACCTACACCAATAATCAACTGTGTGAAGGCCTTTTTGTAGGACTTCTTCGAGGAAAATTATAAATCTGCAATGCATATATTGTGTTGTTAGATGTGGGTTTTTAATTATGTTTTGAATTCTCCATTGGTAATGATTATTCGAACTAGAGGGAACAGTATTAGGAATGATCATGTGTAATTCATTCCATTTGGTATCAGCTGCACTGAGAGTGAAGAACAATGTCAAGCTTCCTATATGTGTTATCATGGCAGTTAGTTCACACCATCGCTTGTTCTAGAAAGAGCGCGTTCCTCGTAGGCCTGAACCGAAGTGCATGACTTGTTCGGGAAATTTGGAATCTAGGAAGTCACGAAGACATTGTCGAAGATCTGAAACAATTGTTGGCAAGTTGTTCTCAATGTATTTCTTCACAAAAATAGATTTCATTTCTTGGCTATGGTGGCGCATTAGAATTTTATATAAGTAGTAGCAGAATATTGGATGCTGGATGAAACGGTTATCATGGTAGTGCAGAAAGTGTAAAGCATATTCATGCATCTCAACTTTTGTAATTCTTGGTTGTGTGATCATGGAAATGCCTGTAGGAAAGAGGGTGGGGAATTCCATAGCGAAGAGGCCCTCAGTGTTGTATTCATTCATAGGGGATAGAGAGATTCCAGGCCAGTCAATCGAGCTTGTTGAATTTGGATGGGTCGAGTGAAAATAAGCACAAATGTGCTCAAGTTCAGTACATGAATTTAGGAGAATTGGAACGAAAGAAGAAGGTTGGATATCTAATGGAGTTAGCACGACATCAAGATCATAAGTAGAATCAACTATGGTTTGATGGGGTTCAAAAGAGGAGGTGGTTACATTATGAAGAAGAGAAGAAATATTTGTAGGTTGATTTGGTAAAGCATAAATTGCAGATGGACTGAGTTGGACATCCTTGTAGTAGGGATCATGATTTAGTTTGTATTCAAGTGCCGCAAGTACACGTGACTTGCAAACGAAGAATTCATAAGCCTTTTTAGAAGGATCATGCCTTTTGACAATGAGGATGTCCAATTCAGAAACCATCTGAGGTAACTATTTGGAAATAACAGTGATGTCTTGGGGGAAGCTGATTGTATGGCCGCTATATTTGTATTGACCACCATGGGCATGAGTGACTTGTAGAATGGGGTTCACATGTGCAATGAACATTTCCTCAACTTGTGTTAAATTTTGAAGGACATACGGTTGTTCACTGGGGTCCATGTTGTTCAGATGAGAAAAACAATTGGTAATTTTAGATGATGCACAACGAAAGCAAGAAAGATTTCCATGTAAAAGCCTTGTTTTCATACTTGGGTATGATTCTTTTCATATTGTGCAAACATGCATGGTAGAAAGTTTATCTATCCTTTGTCGAAAGCGATGGTGTTCATCATTAGGGGGGGGGGGTTATATTGGTTTTGATGAAGGTGAGGTGAACTGGTTTGCACAGTTGGGAGAGCACTTGAGGTGGGAAGGGATGTAGTGGAGGCAATAGGTTTTTTGCGGTTTTTATAAAGAAGGTGTCGACGTGCATTTATTGTATCTTTGTTTTGTGCATAAAGAAGATGCCTTCGTGTGTTTTTATTCACATTTTGATTGTTGCATGGCATATCTAAGCAAGTAGAAAATAATTTATCATTAGTTTGGAGACATAAGCAATTTAGAATGAATCAAAATTGAGTTATTATGCATAGAAAATGTGTTACAAGTTTTAGAATTCCAACTTTTTATTTGAACATCATAAAACAATAGCAGGAATAGGTAAACGGATAAAAATTCAATTTATAGACATATAAACAATGAAGTAAGATTCAATTGACATTGACACAGATGTTGATATATAGGTTATGTAAATTTTGAAGGGGTAAGCATACATATGTTGGAATTATTGAACAAGAGTGTTGTCAAAATATACATTATTGTAGCATCAAACATTGATAGAAATAGAGCAATATAATCAAATTTCTAGTTTTTTCTTATTTGAACATCATTGAACAATTGCATAAATAGATAAACAAGAAAACATTTAGTTTATAGACATATAAACGACAAAGGGAAACAAATATGAATTGAAGATCCTACAGATGTTGATATGTACATTATGTAAATTGTGAAGGGGTAAACATACATATGTTGGAATTATTGAAAAAGAGTATTGTCAAAGAAAGTGTATTGAACAATGATCTATATAGAGATGATACTTCATGTACAAAACAATAGAGTTCCTTGCAACCATGAAGAAAGTTCAAAGGTGATGAATAACAAGTCGTTGTGCAATGGACATTGCATGAATTTCCTTGAGGACCTCCTTGCATGCAAAGTCATATTGAATTTCTTCTGAATTAACTAGTATTGTTTGCAAGCACTCAACACCATTGAAGAATTTTGTTTTGATGGAAAGTGTTAGTAGGAAGTGACAACCTAAAATCTGTTAACAAATTTCTTTGAGATCAGCTACTTCTATAGAAAGAAGGATCAAATATTTTGTTTGGATGCCCATGAGCTCATTTCCTGTGTCATTGAAAGTTGTGACATTTTCTAAGTGCCTGGTGTGGTCATGTAACTCAATTTTAAGTTTGTAACAATAGTCACATTCTAGGAAGTCGTCGTTACACTTTGTACAATGCCAAAGATTGTTAGAATGTTGCATCACTTTTTTCATGCATTGATTTCCATTGAAGTCTAATGGACATGCAAGAAAATAGAAGTTGTCCATGTGAAGAGTAGTCACAGTTGCACGAATCGAAACCCATATTGCTTTCTCAGAGACTTGCATGCAAGTAATTTCATGAAGCGTCTTTTGTGGTAGGGCTCGTTTGGAAGAAACACTATAGTTTCTACTCAAAGATGGAGAGGAAGAGTTATAGCTTGTTTCATGGAACCATGTATGGAGTTGTTGAGTTTCTTCAATGTTTGGATTTATGACAAGAGTGCTAGTGGAGACTGTCCCTATGGTGATTCCATTGAATTCAGATACACGACCTCCTTTGATTGCAAGGATTGGCGGGTTGTCAGAAGAGCACAATTCAACAAGGTTATGTCCTATAGAGTCACAATGATCTCCCCATAGTGTTACATCAATGCTAAAACTTGACTTGTCCTTTAATGTGAGTGTTTTCCTTAGTGTTTCAGTTCCATCTCTTTATCGAATTGTCGAGGTAGGTGAGGTGGAGCTAACAACACCAATAACATCTACATTGGTATTTGGGCTTGCAAACTTGATTTCAACGATAGTTCTGAAATGAAAGCATTGATAAGGAAAGGTTGGATCATCTACCAAACATGGCTTGACAGTGGATGCAACAAACAAGTAAATCTCCCATTTGTTCTTTAGGTGGTTGTAGTTTGGGTTTGCTTCTTTAACTATGCCATTCGAAACAATGTATAGCTTCCCAACTTGGATTAGATTATAAAGAGATTCAACCAATTCAGCAAATGCAGAAAGGTGGATCTCATCTTTATCATGATCAATGAGGTCAAATCCAAAGACTTTTCCTGAGCCACGTGCATTGTTGTAAGTCTTCAATGTTGTCTTTGCAGATGCTCTACCTTGGATTGACCAATACTTTCGGTAGGGATTGAGCACCTTGAATGAGATAGTTGTAGTTGTGGACGTATTCGTTGGAGTTACTATAGAGGGCAAGATATCTGCTAATGAAGAGGTAGATTGGGATGTGCCTGCCTTTGCATGTAGTAGTGTTGATGAGTCCTTGGTCAATGTCACTTTATGCCTTACAACCTTAAGTTCAACAACTTGGATGGACCTTGTGTAAATGAACAAAAAAGAAATTAATGTAGATTCCATTTGTTTTTTTTACATGAAGAGTGTAAAAGACAAAAAAATGAAATATGGTGTAGACAAATATCGGGCCTTACAAAGAGTATTGAAGCATTGTGCAAGCTACTTTTTAAAGAAGAATGATTGAGCTGACTTGGATATCTTCATATGCAACTTGTGCACTATATGCAGCTGGTAGCAGAGTCTTGTGTTGATGCGTTCCATCGGAGAGAGTAATGTGGAAGTGTGAGGATGTAGTTTTTGATGATGTAATAGAGCCAATGTTGATTATTTGGAGTAGTGGTTGAATCTCAATGGAACCATTCAACAACAAAGGAATGGTGTTCTTAGTTAAGGTTGGCTCCATGTTATTAGCACAATACAATCTTTTTTTTCGTGATGGAAATACCTGTAATTCATTTTAATGCATTGGAAAATATATTTAAACATAAAATGATAACGTATGTAAGGGAATCATGAATTAGAATTGTAAATTTAATTTTATATAATGACTTGCTCAATATGTTATGCAAGCAAGACCCCAACTATATAAACATGTAGATCAACAATCTAGTTTCTAACACCCTTCATCATGCATATGGATTTTCAAACATGGACACATAAGTCTTGACTTTCTATGTCAGCCATCCACCCTTTTTTGAATATAGGAGCATTGCACAGGTTTGAAATAGGCACCCTACAACCTTCTAATTCCATTGTATTAGTCTCCTTTAATAATTGTGTATTGGGTAGTTTAGTCATGTGAATGTGAAGAAATAGTTACTCTGCAATAAAGGTATATTTATTCATTGGCTATCAAATATTTAGTAACAACTTATATTTATTAATAGTTCATTGTATATTTTTATAGAGTAGTCTAAAGGCTACAATTTTTCCCAGGACATTCAGATGAGTTTTTGAGAAAAAAAATTCTATCCCACGAAATTGTGGCTTTGCTAGACGACGCCTAGTTTTATTCATTGGTTTATGTAATATTTAATAAGAAATTGATTCAACATTTTGGAACATTTTGGAAAAAAATTTCCATCCGGGGAAATTATGGCTTCGCTAGATGACGTCTATTTTTATTATTGGTTTATGTAATATTTAGTAAGAAATTGATTCAACATTCTGGAAATTTTTTGGATGGTGTACATTTAAAATCTAAAAACAAGTTTTTTTTTTCAAATTTATAGTACAATATTAAAAGAATAAATTTTTCTGTATTATTATTTTTTGGAAAATTGATAAAAAAAATCCATATGGAAAATGATAAAAGGTCACTTTGGTTAAATTACTGTGATTGGAATGGAGATGAGCATGGAAAAGGATAAAAAGACACTTCAGTTAAATTAGTGTGATTGGAATGGATATGAACCCGAGACTTCTCTGGATAAAGATAAAAATACACTTTGGTTAAATTAATGTGATTGGAATGGAGATGCACGAGAGGTTTTTTTTTCCAAATAGAGGAGGAAAGTTAAGTGAGGAAAGGTTATTTATAATTATTTATATTTAAAAACTAATAATTTAAGATTTGAAAGTGAGTGGGATGTGGACCCAAAAAAACATAATTGTACATCCTTGTTTCACTGGGATATTTCTACTACCCACATCTTGCAAAGTTGTCATTCAAACATGAACTATTTGAGTTATGGAAAAGAGCTCAAGAATTGCCAGAAAAGAAAGCGTAAAGGAAGTACACTTTGAACTTGAAGATAAACTGTTAGAAAACATCCTTGAATGTAGTTTCAGGTAATCTTCTAAACTCATCTAAATAGAATCAAATATATTAGTCCATCTTTTACCATGGGTACAATATGGAAATGTAATTTTCCAACCACTACCATACTTATCCCTTAGAAAATTCTTTAGACAACTATAAATTCCATCACTGATGCCAAAACAGAGAACTTTGCAAGTAATGGTGTCTTCTAGTCCCCAAAATATTGAAGGAACGTGGGGCTTGTTCGAGAACAAAAACGAATATAACTAGTTTGTATCAATACTGCGGAATATCAAGGAGCCTTCATGAAAATCTCACAGTAGAAGACAAGAACCCAATCTTACCTAGCAATAATATAAAGTCCTGATGATTGGGCAAGAAATACGTTTCACCTCAAGAAGGTAGTCTGAAAGGAAAGATTCAAGAACCCACCAAAAGAAAAAGAGTTGAAACAATGATCCTGACAAGTTGAAGCCCATCCTGCTAATTTTTCCACGCATAAGAACTAGTCTAAAAAATTGGAAGCTAAATTCACCCATAACTAAACCTTACAGTCAAAGGCAGGGGTGGTGATCAATTGCAGTGAAAAAATGTCAAGTAAAAAATCCAAGTTGACAAGATGGTAGATGAGTTGTGGATATAAAGCATTGGGATTTATGCCCATTGAGCAGATATCATGCCCGTTTTTGCATGGACCTAAGCTATTAGTGTCTTTTGTGATATTTTTGTAAAGTAACAAATATGGAGATTCTCAAATCGTAGATAAGAAGGACACCCAACTAAAAAATTCACCACCCAAGAGATGATTTTGTAAAAAGTTCCGTAATTACAAAAAAGAAACCATAGTAACCTCACCCCAGCCCTTATCAGACCTAGTAATTGCAAAAATCATATAATACACTATGGAGAAATTTGGGCATAGAAATCTTAACCAGATGCAACCAAGGTCATCAAGGTGAACTGATCATACCATTTTCGTGGATAAAGCTCATATCATACCAAAATCCTTAAACTACACCCACTAACATTGCACCATACACCCCTTGAACTTCTCTCTGCGACACACTCTCAGAAGCCTACAATCTGAAATGCCCAAACAAAATCGAAAAACATGTCAGGAATACTAAGCACCAACAAACTCAACATCCAATGCAAATCATATTTCCAAAAATCCAAAAAGCACATAAAATATCCAATACACCTTACACCCCTAAAGCTCCCCTCCTCCCTTGGGACTCCAATACTTAATACTCAGGCTACACAGTTGCATTAATGCAGAAAAATGTAGGTACTAAACACTTACTAGTATTTCATGAGCATGGGCATTCTGATAAGATCATTCATCAGGGAAGAAAAATGGGAATTACCTTGAAAGAAGAGAAACTATTTCATTGTGATGCTCAAAGAGCGTGTCCTGAACTCGCTCTCGAGAGCTCAGAGCACGGGTCAGCATTGCAACAACCATATTTGCCTTTGTCTCAGGACAAATGTCAATAACACCAAACCAAAAAACAAAGATTAACTGTTATTTTCTCTTGGTTGATAACCCTACCAGAATTTTGATTGATCCTTTGTTCAAAACTCAATTCTATGCACAATGGAAAGAGCATACAAACTCCTAAAACTTATAATAAATAAAAGCAGAGAACTTCAAGATAGTTTGAAGAATAAACAATGACGACTTGCATACAAATAAGAGCTCGATATTGAAGGACATGACAATAGGTCGAGGAAGAAGCGTGTAAGAACAAGGGAGCAGTGGGGTGATTTATATTGACTGATTGATGAGTTTAGACAGCTGGTAAATCAAACTTAAAATGCAAGGAAAAACGTAAACACAAACCAGAAATAGAACTAAGCTACAACGGTTCAAAGATAAACAACAAATTATAATATAAATTGAAAATAACTCTCACCACGCAATAATAATTAGCCTAAATTCGTCATTGTTGGACATGTTAACCTAAATTCGCCATTGTTGGACATGTTAACCTAAATTTTGGAAAATCAGTCAATCCATGGAAAGTACATTTTCACTGACATTGCTGCAGAAACCCAAAACTGAGATAACAAAATATCAGCATCTACCTGAAGGGATTTAGCACCTTTGTCATATCTGCTATATTGAACACAGGCTCCTTCTCTGGTCTTCATGGGCTCTGTCTGTGAGATTCTGAAGACTGTCGCTCACAGTGGGCATTGTTGATTTTCGAATAGAATCACAAGATGATTAACAGTAAAACAAAAATGGAGTAGGGAATTGATAAAAAAGCTAATACACATAGAGATAATACATAACTGAGGGTTGTTGATGAATTTTGACCCGAGACGACAACAAATATGTTCATCATGGGTTATGGAAGCAAGAATCTATTGGTCGTGCACTGTAGAGATCATCAGACTATGGAACTTGCTCGTAGAGTACTGACCTAAAATGTAGCGACTATCATTTACAAGTGTATATGTGGTTTTGGAGAGAACCAGAGGAATAATGCGTGGGAACCAGATGTCAAGTAGAGAGAGTAAAAAAATTATGTGCCAGATGTCAAAAGCAGAGGAAAAGTGTAGACTAAGATGAGAGAGGCGCGGATTCAAAAGAAATGCCTATCGATGTAAAATTATTTTTAAAAAGCATAAGAATTATACATTTTGTTGACCCTCAAAAGTGAAAATATAAGGTTTATTTTATTTTTATTTATTTTAACTTTATGAAATTAATATAGATTTTGTTATTTCATATGGACATTCAAATATTATATTTATGATTGAGAGTAAGCATGAAATATTCTTAAAAATCCTCTTCATACTTCGTTTTGTTTTTTAATTATAGTTAACATTTTTTTATTTAGAAAACATTTTACTTTAAAAACACATAATAACGCATTACCATCACTTTAAACAATTATTTATCGATATAACTAAATCCCTAAAAAATAATGTTATAAATAACTAAATCCCTAACAATAAGGTTATGAATAAATATAAGTAAATACCCAAAGCAACTTACATGATAGGCATAAAATGAGAACTATACATTAACAATTTTAACAAATGACTACTTAAAAGTTTGCGTCGATAATTAAATACTAAGTCACCAAAGTCCACTTCAGCCACTTTGAAGTTTTACAATAATTTTTTTTAAATAAAATTCAATCACCTATAAGTTTGATATGGTACCCAATTTGCTAGGTGTCATAACTGTTCGTTTTTAATTTCTTGTTTCTTGTTATGGTATTAAAGCTCAGTTTGTATAAGACTTTAGAAAGAATGGGCGAACCTACTTAAAACCACTGATAGAAAGGCAGCGATGAAAAGCCAGCTGTGAAAAGCTGTTCAATGTCTAAGAAAGTGTCAGATTTCTTTTTATTTGGGGAACCACAGCCATTTGAGTAACGCATCGAGATCCTGTTTTACCGACGCGTTCCAGTGCCTCAATGTTTAGCAGCATCTTCGAAATCTGAAGCGGCGGCTTCTCTTCACCAAACGAGCGGTAACTAAATTTCGTCGTAAAGCATGAAATGTGAAGGCCTTTCGTGAGTGGTCAAAAGACAAATGACGGCTTAGTTTCATTTTTATTAAAAAAAAATGGCACGCAATAAACGTTGATTCACGACGCACAGAAAAGTCAACTTCTTAGTTTGGCAGGAATGAAGTCATAATTACCACAAGGCAACACGAATTATTGTTTGTTTTTGAAAGTTTTGAAAAAAGGAGGCGGCATGCACGTATATTTGTTGAAGGAAGGCTGATGATATGATATGACCTCATCATATATTTGCCTAGTGCTTATAAGATGTGCCTTAGTTACTTAGCAAAACAAAAACTAAAAGAGGAAACATGAGTTTTTCTTTTAGATGTGGATTTGCTTAAAAGGGTTTCGAGGATCGTGTTTTTTAACATGCTTTGTTGATAGTTATTTTAAAACTATGTTTATTATAATAATAAAAAATAATAAATTGGTTGTGGGTATTGTAATTTAAAAAAAGTTTGTAAAAGTTTTTGCAAAAGTGTTGTCTTTGTAGAAAATTTGTATATTTATTTGTTTTTTAGAAGTTGAGCAAAAAGAAGCTACCAGAGAGGTATTTTTATTGCAGGCAACTGCTATGTCTATAGGGCGACAGCCAATGCTCGACAAATGGGAAAAGTCAAAAAGATTTGGACCGTCAAAGTAACAACAAGAGTTGTTTGAGATCTATTTGACTGAGTTGGAGGAAAAAAAGCAAAAGACATATCTTCAAATTGAAATGCATAAAGGAATCTGTAGATGACAACATTCAACCCGTCATTGTAGATGAAAAGTAAGCCAATGAGGCCTCAGACACCATTGAGAGAAATTTTGGTCAAAGATCAGTTGAAAATGAAGAGATTGGTGAATCTCACTTTGCTCAGCCACAAGTGGATGATGATTGTGAAGAATTGCATAATCAATAGAGAAGGAGCACGTAGATGCTCATGAACCCCACTATGCACAAACACAAGTGGATGATGATTTGGTGAATCCAGCAACAAAGCTTTCTAATGACAATAAAGCTACTAGCCAATGTTACGGTGAATCCAACAGTTCAATTTGTTGATGCTAAGTTTGATGAAGTCTTGTTCCCTAATGATGAATGGTTGCAAATGATGCAGCAAAAATATGATATTGACATTATGCTATTTGGTGAAAGAATCCCACTTGAGTCTAAAAACCAAGTGGAAGAAAACTTATTTCAAGAGTTGAAGGAACAAAGGCAAAGAAAGAAGCACAACGAGAGAAACTTCTTATTGTAGAGCACAAAGAACATAACCCTTTTGGTTCTACAAATATTTTAATTTTAACAATAGTTCCTAGTGTGAAGGTATACCAAACGATTATGAAAATGAATTAAAGTTTCTTGAAGCATGGCTTGCAACACCATGTTTTGATAAAGTCTGTATTGAAGTTGCAAAAATGAATGTTGAAGACATCTTGGATAATGAAAACATTAATGATATTTTAATGAAATAGAGTCCTGAAGAGACAAAAAATAATTCTCATCTTATGTTGCACCAAATTGATGATCAAAATATTAGTGATGAAGAGCACACAATTGAAGATAACATGTGGCAACAACCCACATGCAAACATATTTTTGAAGTAGAGGGCATGCATGGACAACCTAAACAAACAATGGAATAGTTTCATCAACAAAATGATGAAACTAAAGTTTCAAGCCTACTGTGAAAAGACAAAGCTGAAGCAATTCATGTTGGAGTTTATCTTTTCCAATGCTCCATTTCCCTATGAGCTAAGTATGGTGAGTTGTAAGCTCCAATAGGGACTTCTATATGTCTAATTGCCGTAGTTATCCTTAACCAACATTAGGCCTCCTCCATTGTTATATAATGGAGGACTTCTATGTACTTTTACATAAGATTGTGAGTAATAGAATACTCTTACATGGTACCAGAGTTGGCAATTCTTGCCCTGTTGATTTTTTTTTTAATTTCTTATTTTTATGATTTTGCATGGGTTTATGTTTCAGTGAGGTCTCAAAATTTCTTTCGCAATCTACAGATTTGTCTGAGTGATAATGGTCTCGATCTAATATGGATCTTGAATGAATTCTCACCAATGTCATAGGTTTGTGGTTGTGTTTCAGATCGCAGCCTGGCAATATGTAGATTTTCACTTTAGTGACAGTTGGATCTGTTGCAAATCGTGGTGTAATCCTATAGTTTGCTTCCTGGGCAAAGTTGTCGGGGAAATCTGGAGATGGCGAAATGGAATTATCTTTGAGGGAATTTTGGGAGACATGCCTTGTGTGATTGACCGCATACTTGGTTGGTACTCTACTGCACTGATCACCGCTATAAGGCCCACATGGTCGACTACCCGAAGACTGGCCCTGGGAATACATACCCAATTGAATTTTTTGATGTTGCGGCACAGGGTGGCAGATGTGGTTGTGGGTTCTGCATCCTAATCTCTATGGAACAAGAATATTGGGTTCACTAGGGGTTTGCCAGTGGCACTAATATGAAGGCGGAGGCTATGGCTTTGTGGGGACTACTATGGTTCACATCATTCCTGAGCATTCCCACTATACACATATATGGGGACTCACACACCATCATTAATCATGTTCGGAGTAGCGTGTATATCAGGCAACTACATCTTCATGGATGACTCAAACAAATCAAGACCATTTGGTGGTCTTTCATGAATCCCTCTATACAACATATAGTTATAGAGTTTAACCAGATGCAGACAAGATGTCCAAGAAGGGATTACTGGATCTGTTGGATGGTATGCATATTGAGATTCAGATTGGAGGTTCTATATTGGATGCTGGTGTTTTTCCTTTCCCTAGATAACCATTTCTTGGCAGAGGGCTCTACTCTTTTTTTTATGTTCGATGTTGGTTATCTCTTGTCCCTCGATGGGCTGAAAGGATATTGTGGATATAGAGTTTTCTGATGAATGGGCCAATGCTTTTTGGTTACTTTTCATACTTTTAATGTTTTATTGGGCCCTTATAGGACTATTCTTATTAGACTGGAATTATATATATCTGGTTTATATGTACATGCACTGTTTATATCCATGATATATGTACTATATTTTTGGTTTAATATATTAAAAAAAAAAATGTCGGAGGTTGAGGGTTTGGGTAACCTTGATCTGGGACATTTTATTTTATTAATTGAACTTCAATAAAGTGAGTCTGGTTGAGCAATTGCTTTGATCTATACACTGATTTGTGTGCGTTGTCGGTGAGAGTGGAGAAGCAACTCGAGACCCAACCGAAGCATTGCCATTATTTCACTTACAATCACTCGGTAGATTTTGTTTAACCAATATATCATTGTTGAATTGCAAGTGCTAACGAATACTCATTTTCGGTGAAGAGAGATCTATATCAACATTGATCTAGTTTGATTGGCATGTGAAAATGTTGGATCACCAAAGAATTGGTCAGATCCGATGTGGATCTACTCCTAAGAGAGAGAGTTAAGCATGGGGCATCCATCCAACTGCGTCAAAGAGTAGTATTTGAGTGGCGCAGAGGAAAATATAGCGTAGGGGCAGATCTATATTAGCGAGCCAGTGTCAATCATCTTTTTGACATGGCATGTCTTCTATGTTGCTTCTGTCATCTTGTGTTTTTCTGTCGGTGATGGCTCGTGATTTAATTTCTATGCAAGAAGTTGTTCTCCTGCAGAATCCATTTCCAAATAGATGTTGCAGCAAGGCATTTTCAGAGATCCCACTACTATAGCACTTCTGCTCCACATTTTTCTTCATTGTTGTCAAGTCGTTTGCTGCGATGCATTGGTTATTATTCAGCCCTTTCCATGAATCACTATAGAGACTTCCCCGAGCACAACTTTGAGTTAAGGATATTGATTTGATCGACGACATCCAGACTGCACTTGAGTGAGCAACAGCATGCCCTCTTACCGTTTCTTTTCTGGATATTATTAAGATTGCTGGCAGAGATGCACTTGTTGTGAAGGTTTAAATCTCGTCATTCTCACTCTCCGATTTTCTTCACCCATCATACACTGTCAATATTCCTCTCCACTCTGTTTTTGAGGGTTTCGACATCAAGGATAAATTTGTGAGATGAAGCTTCTCTCCCTTCCCGTAACCAAATTGATATAAATGTGGACCTTCCATGCAATGCCTAAGAATTTTCCTTAAAACTCCATTCATTCCAAACTACAAGGAATAAATGATATCATCTTCAGGCATCAGTTATGAAATATCATCTATTTGGGCATATCTCTCATAAAGTGATGGGGTGTTATTGTGCTAGTGTGGCAAAATTGATCCCTGAAACATAGGAGGGTGGTTTCGAAAAAATAAGAGATTGCAGGTTTGAAGGTTGCAAAATCTCAGGAAAGCAGTCGAAGGTTATCGATTCAAACATTTAGGTTGCTTCTTCTTCAAATTTGATGCACGATGGGTTCAAAACCATCAAATACAGAAAGACAATCTCTTGTTTTTTTTACGTTAGTGGCAGATATTTTCTGAATACTCTGTTATTCGAGTAGTGTAACGTTCGGGGAGTGCCTTGTTATCTCAACGTATGTGGATTTAGTGAACAAATTTGAAGCAGTTGGAAAAGAGCATGAAGGTTTTTAAGTCTTCATTTAATAGACTACATGATAATCTATCACTGTACAAGTGTTAGTAAAAGGCATTGTAATTATGCAGAGCTGAGAACAAAAGTGACATTGAGCCAGCACGGTCAATTGAGGTTTTGCGTTTTTTTTAATTGCCCCTATTCTACTTTGCCTTTTTTTTTAATTTTCCCTTGTTAAAATTATTTTAAAAGGGAAGAAACGAAACGTTGTTTGGATTGGATTTTTTTTTACCGGGAAAAAATTATTGACTGAAGTAAAAAGAAAAAATAGGGTAAATTGGCATATTTTTACAGAAATTCTTGGGAATTTTTTTGTTGGAGTATAACGAGATTTGGACATTATCTGGCAGTAAACCTAGGGTTATGAAATGCTTCCATGATTGGCTAGCCATGTAAATATCGTTGGATTCCTCTCACTTGTAGCATGATTAGAAGAATAAAGCTATTATTGTTTTCATCATTAATCTTGTTTTGTAGTAGTTTTTACTTATGTGGCTAATGGACATAAATTTTCCAACTTGGTCTTTTCAATATGGGTAAAAGATTGCAGGAGCTTTATGAGAAGAAAGCAACAGAGGAACTTTATAAAGTGATCGGAATTTGGATTAGGGGAAAAAATTTGCTCAAAAATAAAAGTGCTCAGAATTTCTCAAAAACTGAACGACCACATTCGTCTTGCGATATGATCCCAACCCAACTCGTTTCACTCAACACAAAGCTCGTATGAAAAAAATAGAGACTTTTGTCCGTTTTGTCAAACAAGGAAAATTTTGGGTACAGGGTTGACTGGGATGCCGACTAGGAACCTATATTTTGGGTATAGGGTTGACTGGGATGCCGACTAAGAACCCGTATAGCCCAGTCATCAAAAATAATATTCCAAGGAATATTCTTAGAATATCTTGACATGTGGCTTAATCGGATTATGATAAGTGTCAACATGTTATTGGTCAAAGGCATTTGAAGTGGACCAATGAGAGGTTGGCCCATGGCAAGCCCGTAGCCCACCACGTGCCCTCTCAAAGGTCGTTTAAAATGTTATTTAAAAAGTTGGTGGAGTTGAACCTGCAATTTCTCTCACACAAGCCCCATGCTTTACCACTATGCTACAACCATATCACTTAACAAATAATGGGTGTAATTTGATTTAAATGTTAAGCGTTAATGAGTTTGGACGTAAGGGGCTAGCCCAAGGGGGCCAACCCCGATTCCATGGGCGCAATACGACCTAGTTCTGAATGAGGAGGGTGTTAGCCGGCATTTGGCGGTGGTTTTAGCAGGCCCGGAAAATCCAATGCTTCTCCAATTTTGGCGTGGCTAAGTGGAGTTTCTTCAAATTTGGTGGAGTTTTCCAAAGGAAAACTGAAGAGACCATAACTTTTGCAAAATTCGACCAATTTTGGCTCAGAAAGAGTCATTCTTAGATGATTTGGATGCTCTGAACACAATGGAATAGGTTCTAGAGGTAGAAAGACACTTATGTATGTGATTTTTCTACGAAGTTTAAGGAATCCTAGGGCCACCAGGAGAGGAGATCAAGCCTAGATTAGCTGAAGTCCAGTTGCAGAGCTTGGATAGTCATTTGTGGGGTTTTTGGGTCTTCTAAATCCAATGGAGCAGGTTACAATGCCATTGGAGAACTGCATTTGCATGTAATCAGAGAATTTACCATTAATCCAAAGATGGCCTAGCCATTGAAGCAAGTCCAGGAGATGTAGCCCAGGAGGGGTGAACTCCTTTATCAGCTTTGTATTAGGAGTTGCTATGTTTTACTTCTCTGAAATTTAGTTACTATATATATATATGTTTTAAACAACTAATTAACCTCATAAATTTCTCATAAAAGAAACTCAACACTTGACACATAATTCCTCACATTTTGGTTAATTTTAGACGGTCCTAAACACATTTTTTTTAATACTGATGAGGGAGATCGCATAGCATTAACAAGTTTTCCCAACATTCAGATCAAGTTGGTATTAGAGCACTACTAGATCATTTTAACCCTAAGATGGTTTTCCAAGGTTAGCTAGAAAATTAGCTATTGGTTTTGTATTTGTGCAAGGAGAATTTAACTGTGTGCAATTTTATGTGTGTAAGCTGAAGAAGAGAGATGGTTTGAGATGTTTCTTTGCTGAGAAATTTTTTGAAGCTTTTTGATGCATTACAAGTGTGATGGCAGCTTCAACAAGTGATGTTTTTAATCCATCTTCCTTAGCAAGACTCTTTGATGAAGAGATTTTGCAAGAACTTATCATCATGAGAAATATGGTGCAAGAGATGAATGAAGATAGGAAGAAGAACACTATACTTCAAGAGGAGTTGATGGCCATGAAGGAGGATAAGCAAGAGATTCTTGAAAATATGCATGAGATAGAGATTCAACTCCATGATGCCAAGTAAACCCTAACCAAGTATGTGTATGAAAATGAAGTATGCAATTCAAGTTTATCTTCAATTTCCTCTCAAAATAAATGTTTTAGTGTTTTTGAAAGACCACAAGAGGAATAGGGTCCAAATTATTGATGAAGATGGGTTATGAAGGTAAAGGGTTAAGAAAACATGCACAAGGCATAGTTGAGCCAATTTTTGTTGAGTAAAGGCCTGGGTATTTGGGTCATGGTTATGGACAACATGATGGAGAATGCTCCAAAACTAAGGAGGCACATGAGGGTGTTCCAAAAAGGACTTTCATTACATATTCATTACCTCAAGCTTGTGAAGTTTGTGATCATGAGGAATGCAAAAGTTTTACACACACTTTGCAAGAAGATGCTCATAAACATGCAACTAGTGGAAATGGAAAACAAGAGGATGTTGAAAGCTCTAAGATCATTGAAACCATTGTTGGTATTTCAAAGAGAGCCACTACCTCATCAATTTCACCTCTTCAAGAAGGCAACAAAGGTCAACGTGAAAGGTATAAATCTGCCTTTAATCAAGTTTCTTTTGATTATGGTAAACATGACAAATCTTCACATAAGATTTGGATAAAATTTACATGTTCCTTTTGTGGTTTGAATAACCATATTGTTTCAAGGTGTTGGAAGAGGATAGCCATACACAAGAAACTTTCAAAATAAAAGAGACAGAAAGCCAAAGGTCCATTGGATAATGGAAACCATGTTGAAAAGAATATGCAATTATTTTGCACTCATTGCCATAAGCAAGGTCATCTTGTAGACAAGTGTTGGACTTTGCATCCAACAAGTCATCCACGACATTTGAAGAAGGTGGAGAGAGATTTTGGCAAGAATGGAAAAGAGGATTCCATAATTGATGTGGGTCAGGATGATACACATGATGAAGTGCAGCTAAAAGAAGCGACATTGAAATTGTTTGGAAAGAGATGGTTAGATTTCGTAACCAATTAAGGCCTTGCATTTCTTTTGATAATTGATGCAAATCTTGCCTTATTGATGCATTTCCTTGTTATTTGGATAAATTTCTTTTCTCCTGAAAGTATGCTGCATATTGCATGAAGAAAGATGTTGGAAAAGTAGAGTTATGTTGACTCACTTAGATGCAAAAAAGATGGCAATTTTCAACTACAAATTTGCATGCATGTTGCATTCTTGAACTTGCATGTTTACGCAAGGAAGGTGTTTGAAAGTGGAGTACGTTGACTCACTTTATTGTAGCGAATTTGGTCATTTCAGCGCTTTAAGTACTTTTACATACCAGTGGGATTCTTGTACTTGTGATTGTACCTGTGAGAGAGTTGGGAATTGTTATACATGCATGAGAGTTTGTGTGTGTGAACAGTGGAATTTTTAATAGTTTCATTGTGCTTGAACATGCATGAGTGATTGACTTGTGTTGGTTGATTGCTTTGTTAACATGTATGTTGTCAACATGAGAATGTTGATCATTTGCATATGCATGAGTGTCAGCTTGTGTGGTCAATTGATTGTTACATGTATGTTAAAACGACTTGGAAGAGTCGATTTTGTCTCCAAAGATGAAATGGAGATGTGATGAATTGTTTCATGAAAATGTGGAATTCTTGTTGTAAATCATCAAGTTGTTGTACATGCTTTTGCTTGACTTGAAAGTTAGTTGTTTGAAAAAGCATGTTTTTTCGACTTATGTTTAGTCAATGGTTTATACACTAAGATGTAAGAGTACATAGCAATGTTCACATGATGTGACATTTGTGCTTTGAAGAAGAAAAAGGAAGAGGTTGTTAAGTTATATTCTTGCATGAGTATTTTTCAAGGTTAATGGTGTTTCTTGTGACAAGATGTCGCATGATTTTGGAAGGTCCACACTTGAGCAAGAGGCTCATGATTAGCCTTATTTCTCAAATCATGACATGAGCAACATGTTAACACTGGAGGATGATGGAATGAAGAAGCGAAAATGGACAAAAATGCCAAATAAATTTGCAACCATTGTAGACCATTTGATGTGTTGATGCCAAGAAGCGAAAGAAATGGAGAATGTATTCTTCCAAATGTGGAATTTGGAACCATGGAGATAAAATAATGGTCATTTCTTTTCTTGTTATTACTGATATTGGAACTCATTGTTGTAGTTCACTCAGATGGGCTTAACTTGGAAAATATTGCATCAAATGCATGTGTTGCAAAGGAGGAACATGATTCTCAGTGGGAAGGCCATCAGTCATCTTTCCAAGCACAAAGGGATCTCTTTGGTACAACAGGGTGTTTAATCAACAAAACAAGCAAGTGTTGGATTGGGTTAGCAGCAAAAGTAGAACATTGATTGAGGTACCAATCCATTTGCAAGGCAAGACATGTTGATAAACCCAAGTGGTTGTCATGGAGATTTTTCCAAGTAGAATCAATTGATAAACTTAGGAAGGAGAAGAGTATTCAGCTCTCATCAGATAACCATATTTTGTGGGTCCAAAATCCTGTCAGTGGGAAGGAGTGATTGGAATTAGGATTAAGGCCAAAATTTGCTCAAAAATCAAAGTGCTCAGAATCGATCAAAAAATGAACGACCACGTCTATCTCGATGGTACGATCCTAGCGCAACTTGTTTCACTTAAAACAAAGCTCATATGAGAAAGATAGAGACTTATGTTCGCTTTGTCAAATAAGTAAAATTTTGGGTACAGGGCTGACTGGGACGCTGACTAGGAATCTGTACAACCTAGTAAGCAAAAAGAATATTGCAAGGAAAATTCCTTGGAAAATTCCCTTAATATTCTAACAGGTGGCTCAATCGAATTATGACAAGTGTTGGCATGTTATTGGTGACGTCAAAGGCATTTGAGGTGGACCAATGAGAGGCTGACATGTGGCAAGCCCGGAGGCCGCCACGTGCCATCTCAAAGGTCGTTTAAAATGTTATTTGGCAGGACGAACTCACCCACACAAGCCCCACTCTTTACCGATACGCCGCAACCGTATCACTTAACAAACAATGGGTGTGATTTGATTTAAATCTTAAGCACCGACAAGTTTGGAGGTAAGGGGCTAGCCCAAGGGGACCATCCCTGGTTCCATGGGCGCCATACGACCCAATGCTGAATGTAGAGGGTGATAGCTGGCAGTTGGCGCCAGTTTTAGCAGGCTAGATAAATCCGGCGTTGCTCCAATTTTGGCGAGGCTAACTGGAGTTTCTCCATATTTGGTGGAGTTTTCCTAGGGAAAACTAAAGAGATCATAACTTTTGCAAAATTTGACCAATTTTGGCTAAGAAAGAGTCATTTCTAGATGACTTGAATGCTCTTAACACAATGGAACAAGTTGCAAAGACAGAAAGACACTTTTGTACATGTTTTTTCTACGTTGAAGTTTAAGGAAACCTAGGGCCACCAGGAGAGGAGGTCAAGGCTAGATCAGCTAAAGTCCAATTGCCAAGTTTGGATAGTCATTTTTAGGGTTTTTGAGTCTTATGAATCCAATGGAGCAGATTGACAATCCATTGGAGCACTACAGGTGCATGTAATCATATAATTGACCATTAATCCAAAGAGGGCCTAGTCATTGACGCAGGCCCAAGGCATTAGGGGATTTTTGAGGTCTAAAACGGGCCTCCTAAGAAAAATGTACAACCAAATTAAACTTTATAATAACCAATAGGATTCAAGATGATGATGTCAATCATGGGGGATGATTCACCATTTTTGGAGTAAAAAGATACATAGATTAAAAATAATAAAATAATAAAACTACATTTTTCAACTTATCTCCATAAGTTTTTACTCAAATTTCGAGCAGGAGTAGTTGTTGGATGAAAAATTTTATTCCTCATCGAATGAGTACCCATGTTGCATACTTTTGATGGACCCTCCTACACGAAAAATGATAAATACATGAAAAAACATGATTGCAATCATGCTTTTTCATGTATTTCTCATTTTCGTGTAGCAGGGTGCATCGAAAGTATGCAACATGGGTACTCCTTGGATGAGGAATCAAATTTTGCATCCAACGAGTGTTTCCGATCAAAATTTTAGTAAACCCATACAGAGATAAGTTGAAAATACGAGTCGAAGAAATAGTTTTGTCTTTTTTCCCTCTAAAATTTGATGATGTAATCTAATCTTATTTTATTATTTCCACTATTATTTTATAATTTCCTTAGGAGACTCATTTTAGACCTCAAAAATCTTCTAATGAGATATAGCCTAGGAGGGGTGAACTCATTTATCTGCTTTGTGTTATGAGTTTCTATGTTTTACTTCTCTACAATTTACTTACTATATATGTGTTTTAAACAGCTAATTAACCTCATAAATTTCTCTAAAAAGACACTCAACACTTGACAGATAATTGCTCACATTTTGGTTAATATGAGATGATCCTAAAAACATTTTCAACATAATCTCCATGAAAGCATTTAATAACTTTTCAACATAAAGATTTATAAGAATATGCGTAAAGCTTCATAACCAAATTTCTTGAACACTTGCGTAGATATCTTGTACCTAGTTTTTGTGCTTCTTTTGACTTTATGTGCGTTCCATTTTCTTAATTGGAATGAACCTTTCATATGATTTGGAAGTCACATGATGGCAGGAAAGCTTTACTACCACTTCAGATTTGGAAGACAAACGCTTCAGAAAAAAACATTGAAATTTGACTCTAAATATTTTCGTGCTACTTTTATGTGATGTACAATAACGTTAATTGGTCAACACATTTCACGATACTAAATGGCAATGCCAAATCGCTTTAATTTTGAAATTTTGCAGAGGTCCATGCACTTTATTTTGGAAAAGAAAAAAACGAAACTTTCATTCATTGTGAAATTTTTACAATGACAAGGTACTTTATCACTTGTAGTAGTTCAGAAAATAGATATCAAGTGTATACCAAAATCTGGGTGTGGTTAATGAGGTGCAGAGTACAAATTCTATTCACATTAGAAAAATTCAAAACAAGACCAATGCACGATACACTGCAACAGTAAATGAAATATGGTCTATAAATTAGACATTGTTAAAAGCTAGTCCCATCAAGGAACGAGAAATAAACCAGAAAAGGTTCAGGAAAATACCCCAAAATTAGATCACAAAGTAGTCCAATGACCACTCCCATCCATTAACCTCGAGCTCATAGACCATGAAACCGGGGGGAAGAGGAAGACCTCATTTGGAAAGTGCATGGGGAAATGTGTTTTGTTTCCAGTATACATGCTTAAAGGAGAGAATGAAGAAGGTTGCTTGGAGATCACGACTTTGTTGCATCTAGTTGCAAGGGAACCCAAAACAAGTGTTTCCCTTGAATCCAATTCATCATTGTCAGTGCGTCACCCATGATCAGAAGGTTGTCCATTTCCAGCGATGAGGAAACTTGTAGTGCACCTCATAGTGCAATCAGTTCCACTCTGCAGTTTTCGCCATCACCACCATGCCAGTGAAGATGGTATTGAGTTGTGGGATCAAGAGAAAGGTAAACCCCACAGCCGCAAATTCCCCTGAGACGTTCCCATCAAAGTGGCAGATGAGGAAGATGTTGTCTAAACCAAATAGTGTGATAGTCCTTCCAATCAACTAGTGTGGTAGTCCTTCCAATATCCAAATGGAAATAGGAGATGACTTCTTGAAAGTATTCACCATATTCTTAGATCACATCACTATCACTATCATCATCACATCACTATCACATCACTATTATCATCATCACATGGGCATGTGCAAGATTAAACGATGATGTGAGAAGGTGTGTAGAGTTCGTTTGTAAAGGGGAGTAAAAGATTGTCGTCTTTGTTGGTTCAAGTAAAGATGATAAATTAATCCACGACAACGGAGTTCATGCAACGGAAACAATGGATTTAATATAACACACAAATGGATCTTTAAACCCACAATCACCCCTCCTCACTATCGGCACCAAATCCCTTTAAAACAATGCTTTCCCTTTTTGGGACCCAAACCTTTGAAAAAGGCTTAAAGAATGCTTTTCCACCTTTATAAGAAAATATATGAATTATCACTGAAAATCTGGATCTGACCGATCGAATGGCTCAGATCGAATCACAAAATCAGTGATCATCAGGCGTCAGGCTTCCGCTATCGGTGCTCTTCGTTGGTCCGATGTGATATCGCTATCGTTATCAGTGATTTACAAAGGTTGCTTTAATATATATATATATATATATATATATATATATATATATATATATATATATATATATATATATATATATATATATATATATATATATCACCTCCGCTCCGAAACACCGATGCGATGTGTCGGCGATCGCATATCGCCAAGGTCGGGGACAAGACTTGTCACATGCCGAATGGTTTGAGTGATGCAATATATATATAAACTACCAGACTTGATAACATTCAACAACCAATTATATAAACTTACAAATATGCCCTTTCGAATCTGCTAAGTGTTTTAGCGTGATTTCCTGTGTAAATGGGATTTCGACTCGCGGACCCAAACTACACCAAATCTGCCTTAAGCACGGGGATTTCCACTATGAACTATGAAAACACAGGTCTAGCATCAAAGTACTTAAACACAAAGAAAGGAAATCAATTATCAAAGCCTCCACAGGTTGTTTAATACATCTTACACGCAACACTGTTTTATTACAAATAAAACAATACAGAGTCTTGGCCTGAGGCCATATTACACAGGGAAAAGACCTTTGTCTCACAAATGGATTCCAAAACTCACTCTATTCCCTTGCTCCACTTTAAAATCCTCTCTTCTCTCGCTCATTACATTTTTACTTTTTATCAATCAATTAATTCCTCCAACAAATCTAACAACAATCTTCTATTCTCAATAAATCTAACTGCAAATCCTCTATTTCTTAGCTCTCCCTCACACCTATGCAAACAACTCTATCTCTATCTCTAAAATAAGATAGTCTCAAATTATTACAATAATGAATTATAACAAATAATTTGAGAGATCCAAACCTCTAAGTAAAAACTGGTTTTGACCCAACAGTCAATGAATTTCAACCTGTTTAGCCACAACATGTGAACAAGTTTTCACATTGCTGGCTAATCCCGATGCTCCTGCATCAAACTCCCGGGGAAGAAAAGACTTGTCCTTCAAACTTTCAGGACTTACTCCATACTTTTGTAGTTCTTCTGCTTCAACCAACTGGAATCTTCCACTGGATGCTCTTTCCACTTGAATAGATAATGGAAATGTGTTTGGCCTCTGGTTTTCTTGGATATTCTTTGATCCAAGATAGATTTAACTTCTTTCTTGACTACTTTTGGTACCTGTTCCTCCTAGTTCACGGTTTGAACTTCATCACCTGTCTCTTCTTTTTGCAACTATGTTTCTACCTCTCTGAATGGATATAAGTCTGCAACATTAAAAATGGGGGATATGCCAATCCCTTCTGGTAACTCAATCTAATATGCATTGGCTGAAAATTTCCTTTTAATTTTACAAGGTCCTATCTTCTTCATTTTCAACTTGTTATAAGTTTTAATAGGAAATCTCTCTTTCCTCAAATATGCCATGAATAAATCTCCTACTTGGAACTCCTTTTCTCTTCTTTTCAGATCTGCTCTCTACTTGTATTTTTTACTAATCTCCTGCAATTTACCTTTGACTTCTTCCTGTAATCTCTGCATCTGTTCGGCAAAATCTTCAGCATTTGCACTCCTGGCTTCCTGTTTTCCCAAATCTCTAAGCTCATACACTCCTCTTGGATGCATTCCAAAGACAATCTAAAATGGACTCATTCCAGTGCTTTGGTTTGGTGTATCATTGTAATCAAATTCAACTTGAGCTAATGCTAAATCCCACTGTTTGGGATTCTGATATACTAAACTCCTTAGTATATTCCCCAAGCTTCTGTTCACTACTTCAGTTTGTCCATCTGTCTGAGGATGGTACGCTGAACTAAAACTGAGATTAGTTCCCAGTTTCTTCCAAAGTGTCCTCCAGAAATGCCCTACAAACTTGGTATCATGATCTAATACAATACTTACAGGTAAAACATGCAATCTTACAATCTCTAAAAAGAATAAATTAGCTATGTGTGTTGCATCACTAGTTTTCCTACAAGCAATAAAATGTGCCATTTTAGAAAACCTATCTACTACAACATAAATAGAATCATTTCCTCGCTGAGTTTTTGGTAAACCCAGAACAAAGTCCATGCTAACTGCATCCCACGGTCGATCTAGTATGGGCAATGGCTGATACAGTCCTGTATTCTGACTCCTTCCTTTGGCATACTGACATACCCTGGATTTCTCAACAAAATTTTTAATATCAGTTTGTATTTTAGGCCAGTAATAAAAATCATTCACCTGAGCGAGGGTTTTATCTTGTCCAAAATGACCAGATAACCCTCCACTATGCTTTTTCTTGATGATTATCTCCCTCATGGAACATTTGGGAATACATAACTTGTTGCTTTTAAATAACAGGCCTCCTTGAATGAGGTAGTCCATCCACTGACTTCTATTATGGATCACTGGATTCTGAACTGTTGTGTAGATGCCTCTAAAATCCTCATCATCCTTGTACATTTCTATCATTTCCTCAAAACCTACAACACCCACTCTAAAATCTTGCACAATAAAACGTACCTTGCTCAATGCATCTACTACTTTATTAGACTTACCACTCTTATGCTTTATTACAAAAGTGAAACTTTGTAGAAATTCCACCCATTTGGCATGCTTCTAATTTAGCTTTGGCTGGTTATTAATAAACTATAAAGCGTGATTGTCTAAATACAAGATGAATTCTTTAGGCAACAAGTAATGCCTCCACTTTTTCAATGCCTGCACAATAGCATAAAACTCCTTGTCATAAGAAGAATACTTCTTCTTTGCATCATTCAGTTTCTTGCTGAAATATGCTATTGGTCTTTGCTCTTGACTCAGTACCGCACCAACTACTATTCCACTTGCATCTGTTTCTACTTGAAAGACTTTCTCAAAATTAGGCAATGTTAGGATTGGCTCTTCTGTTATCTTCTTCTTCAACAAATTAAAGTTTCTGTCCGTTGCTTCTATCCATTGAAATAGCTGATTGACCTCCTTGATTGTCTCAAGGATTGGTGCACAAACTTGACTAAACCCTCTTATAAACTTTCTGTAAAAACTAGCAAGTCCATGGAAGCTTCTTACCTCAAATATGCTTCTGGGAGTAGGCTAGTTCCGGATTGCTTGTACCTTCTCCGGATCCATATTGAAGCCCTCTTTGGAAACTACAAATCCCAGGTACACCAGCTCCTCCTTCATGAAACTACACTTCTTCAAATTGATTAGTAGTTTCTCCTTCTGTAGAGTTCTCAGGATCAACTTAAGATTTTCTAAATGTTCCTCTTTACTTTTGCTAAAAATCATAATATCATCAAGGTAAACAATGAAAAATTTACCTGCATACTCCTTCAAGACTTTGTTCATTAGTCTCATGAATGTGCTGGGTGCATTAGTGAGCCCAAAAGGCATCACTAACCACTCATACAGTCCACTATTTGTTTTGAAGACAGTTTTGCATTCATCGCCTTCCTGAATCCTTATCTGATGATATCCGCTTTTCAAATCTATCTTAGTAAAGTATCTGGATCCACTTAGACAGTCCATTAAATCATCCATTCTGGTCAAAGGAAATCTGTACTTGATCGTTATCCTATTGATAGCTCTGGAATCTGTGCACATGCGCCATTCTCCTCCCTTCTTCAGACTAAGTATTGTTGGCACAACACACGGGCTTAGACTTTCTCTGATCAGCCCCTTGTCCATCAATTCCTGTACTTGCCTTGCAACCTTTGCGTTTTCCTGAGGAGTTAGTCTATATGCAACTTTATTGGGTAGACCTGCCCTTGGTATTAAGTCGATATGGTGGCTAACACTTCTAATCGGTGGTAATACATTCGGTAATTCATCCACAATGATATCCACAAAATTATCTAACAGCTTTAATTTCTTCAGGAAAATCATTTAAATTCATGGATGTTAAGATTACCTTGGGCCTCCCCACGATAGTGAAGTGCAACTCCTCGCTTTTGTCGACCTCCTGTAGCAATTATTTACCACTTATCAACATGATACTGTTTTCAGGCAATCCTTTATCAACATCATTCTTCACTGGCAATAATGTGTGCTTGTTTCCATTCTTCTCTATGGTATAGGTGTTCCTTCTCCTGTCATGAATCGCCATCCGATCAAATTGCCGTGGTATCCCCAATAATATATGACATACATCCATGGGCATTATGCCACATAGAATTACATCTTCGTATGTACAGATTGCATTTCCACATTACATTGCTTTGTCACAATGACTTGATGGCCCTTCTGTTACCAAGACACTTTGTAGGGTGTAGGATGTGCTATCTTCACTAACCCAAGCTTATCCACCATCACTGTGGACACAAGATTTTGAGTACTCCCATTGTCAATTATGCCCTTACAACACTTACCCTTTGATTTACATGTGGTTTTGAACAAGTTCTTCCTTTGCGTAGGTTCTCCAACCTCCTTTTCTGCTCTAAGAAAAGTTCTTCTAAATAGCAGTGCTTCACCTTCTTCAGGGGGTTCTTCTTTCTCCTCAAGTCGAGGTGGTTCTAGCTTTGCCTCAGCCACATTTTCACCCCTCTGGCTTGCTGATTTATTATGAGGACAGTCCCATGACATGTGTCCCCATTCTCCACAGGTATAACACCTAACATCTCTTCCTCACCCTCTTCCTCTAGGCATGAATCTTCCTCTACTAGATTCACTCCTTTGTGGTGGTCTACCACTTGAGCTTCTTGCTTCATGCTGGTGTTGTGTTCCTCTGGATCTGGCAGCTCCTCTTCCTCTCACTAAGCTCTTTCCTCTGTTCCTTTGACTCTATTTCCTTACCTCTGCCTTCATACTCGCTTGATAGGCATCCTCAACAATTTTCAAACTTAACAAGCTAATTTCATCTTGTATCTCATACCTTAACCCATTTATATATCTAGCTATCTTTTCCACATCATCTTCTACATGCCCTGCTCTAATACTTAATCTATAGAATTCCTCTGTATGTGCCTTAACATACATTCCTTTCTGTTTCAAATTTTGCACTTGTTTAAAGAGATTCAAATGATAGTCTTTAGGAAAAAACTTGGCTTTCAGTTTACTTACCATTTTATCCCATTGCTTGATCTTAGATTTTCCTTTCCTCGTTCTTGATGTCTGTACCTCGTCCCGCCAGATGGCTGCACGACCCTTCAATCTGGTGACTGCAAACTTCACCATCTTATTATCCTCAATCTCTTCATAGTCAAAGTATTGATCTATGGATCTGATCCAATCTATAAGCTCCTCCGCATTCAGACTCTCTTCATACATAGGCATCTCCATCTTGGGTTTGCTTCCTACTTTTGCCAGCATCTTGAGGACTTTGGCAGTTTCATTGTCTTCTTCTACTTCTCCCACATCTGCAGCAGATTCTTCTGAATAGCTCTAAGCTCCATCATCAGGCGCTTTTCTTTGGGCTATCTCCATTGTCTCCATTCGTGCACGCAAACTCCACACCTCTTCCAACAAAATTACATTTGGTTCTGGTCTTCCTCGACCAATTCCTCTCCTTGGTGGCATATTCACTGCAAACAACTCTTGCTTTTTCTCTGATACCAAAAATTGATGCAGTGGAAACAATGGATTTAATATAATGCACAAATGGATCTTTAAACCCACAATCACCCCTCCTCACTATCGGCACCAAATCCTTTCAAAACAATGATTTCCATTTTTGGGACCCAAACCTTTGAAAAAGGCTTAAAGAATGCTTTTCCGCCTTTATAAGCAAATATATGAATTATCACCGCAGATCCAGATCTGACCAATCCAACGGCTCAGATTGAATTGCAAAATCGGCGATCAGCAAGCGTCAGGGTTCCACTATTGGCGCTCTCCCTTGGTCTGATGCGATATCGCTATCGCTATCGGCAATTTACAAAGGCCGCTTTAATATATATATATATATATATATATATATATATATATATATATATATATCATCTTCGCTCCGAAATGCTGATGCGATGTGTCGGAAATCGCATATCGCCAAGGGTCAGAGATAGGACTTGTCACACGCCGAATGGTTTGAGCGATGCGATATATATATGAACTACCAGACTCAATAACATTCAACAACCAATTACATAAACTTACAAATCCGCCCTTTCGAATCCGCTAAGTGTTTTAGCGTGATTTCCTATGTAAATGGGATTTCCGCTCGCGGACCCAAACTACACAAAATCTGCTTTAAGCGCGGGGATTTCCACTATGAACTATGAAAACACAGGTCCAGCATCAAAGTACTTAAACACAAAGAAAGGAAATCAACGGTCAAAGCCTCCACAGGCTGTTCAATACATCTTACACGCAACATTGTTTTATTACAAATAAAACAATATAGAGTCTTTGCCTGAGGCCAGATTACACAGGGAAAAAACCTATGTCTCACAAATGCATTCCAAAACTCACTCTATGCCCTCGCTCCACTCTGCAATCCTCTCTTCTCTCACATTACATTTTTCATTTTTCTCAATCAATTAATTCCTCTAACAAATCTAACAACAATATTCTATTCTCAAGAAATCTAACAGCAAATCCTCTATTTCTTAGCTCTCCCTCACACCTATGCAAACAACTCTATCTCTAAATCTAAAATAAGATAGTCTCAACTTATTACAATAATGAATTATAACAAATCATTTGAGAGATCCAACCCTCTCAGTAAAAACTGGTTTTGACCCAACAGTCAATGAATTTCAACCTGTTTAGCCACAACATGTGAACAAGTTTTCACATTGCTTGCTAATCCTGATGCTCTTGCATCAAAAGTCAGGCGAAGTACACCAAAAATTTACCACACTCCAACTCAAGATTTGAATATTTTAAGGAATATATTAGGGATTAAATTAAACATAATTGCATGCATTATACATGATACACAGTCTGCAACATAAAATTGGTGATGTTTTACCCTCAGTGCTAGACATCACGTGCATGGATTAGGTAGTGTCAACTTATACAACATATGCATCAGTGATTTGATAACCATGGAGCACAAATTTGTTACACACTAGTAAAATATGAAGCAAATATGAACTACATTTTAATTTTAATTATCAATAAGAATTAGTGAACTACCTTGAGTACTGTGTTCGATGTTGACAAGTTTTACGAAAGCGTAGGTTCATATTGATGTTCAATTGTAGCTTGACATATATGGAATTTAAGAGGAGACTTGTAACACTGGTACGTGGTTTTGGAAATTAAGAAAGTATTATTATTCATTTAAAATACGGTTAGTTGTGGTTCCGTTCTTGCAATTAAAAAAGTGATGTTGTGGATTAGGTGTTGGCCATTGAAGAGTTGCATGGCATTGCACACCACTCTCCACTTCCAATCCCTTCACATGCATTACGTGTCTGTATTTCCATCTCCATCTCCATCTCAACCTCTTTCCATGAAACTTCCTCCTCTTCTTGCACGGATCCGTGAAGTTTCAAAATAACTAGAATTTCCAAGTTGATTCAAATGTCAGTAGTTGAGATATAGTATGGAATGATAGAGATGCTCTCTAGCAACGTTATTAATCACTCCCTTCCACCTGTATTTATATTAAAGCAACTGTGTAAAGTGTAAGAAGCATCCAGAAATAACTGGAGAAATAAAAAGGCAGTGATAAGTCAGTGTCGTATGAACAACATTCAAACCGTTCTTCTTGTTTGGTCTCCAATTGTCTAATTTCAAAGAGTGATGAATGCTTACCGGCCGGTTCCTACCCTTTAGTTTTTGGGTGTGCGAGTTTCTAACTTCAATGAGTAATGAATACTTTCGTACCATTGTAGTTAAGGCTTATTTGTCTGTTCTTACCCTTGATTGAATCAATAAAATCAGGATTTTCATTTTCCAAGGAAGAGTTACATTATAGGAAGTCAAAATAATTTTTTTTGCCTATAATATAAAATTTTTATTAAAAACTATTTAAATTTTTGTTTAGATTATAATTTTGAATTATTTAAATGATTATTTTCCTATAACAAAGTATTTATAATTTTTTATTTAATTGTTTCATTATAATTTTGTGTTTGGGTCTGTGAACTTCGCAAACCTGTTTTATCTAAAGTTAAAGTTAAAGTTAAAGTTATTTTAGTAAGGAGGTTTTTTTTTTCAAAATTTTAGTCTCTTTTTTATAACAGGTTGGTTGTAATTAGGGGTTATAATAGTAATGGTTGAAATCAACCTTGTGCGAGATGGGTATAAATTTAACAACTCTAACCCATGGACCATGTGTTAAGCTGAACTGAACTAAACTGAATTGTTATCAATTAATACTTTTAAAGTTATCAATTAATACTTTTAAAGTTAGGGTTATGTTGAGCTGAACTGTTTTAAGTTGCAACTATGTTACTGTTTACTCTATATTATGCCAAAAACACACAGTCAAACAAGTTGACAGTCAGACAAATAATTTATATGTGATGATTAAAGATCTTTCTATGATACATATTTGCATGTATTCGGCTTGCCTTTTTCAGAAGGCTCCAAGAGGATGTTGAGTGGTTAGCAGCATGACCTTATGAACCTTGGCAAGCTCTGCTTATTCTTGGATTGGTTTCTCCTGGTTTCTTCCTAGTAATCTATACTACTATTAACTCCCATGACAGTCATTGTTATAATATCTTCATGTAAACTGATATTGTTATTATTTCTCCTTGTAACTTTTTTTTTGGCCTTTTCATTTCCATGTTTTAGTCGGTTTTAGTCAATAGAGTAAGCAAAGGAATTGAGGATCAATCTGTGGTAGATCGTAAGTAATTCGAAAGGCAAAAACAACTTTTGAAGTTTTATTTATTTTTTGTTGGTTTCTAGCAATTTTATTACGTGAGGCATTGCGATAGCATTATAATAACAAATATTTTTGAAAAACTGATTTGATTTGATTAAATATTTATCTGTCCTAAAATGTTTTTCTTTTAAAGAAAACCTTGAGGGTTTAATTTTTTAGAAAAACTCATTTTATGGGCAAGATTTTAGCATCATGTGTTCAATGACATTGAGATGCAGGTAGTCCAATTTTTGGAATGAACTTGTATATAGAGAAAAAGAATGGTGTTTGTACTTATTTGCACGGCCCATGTTTGAAAGTATCGAGTGGGACTTGACATAATAATTAGAACACCTTTGGACCCTCCCAACCATCTTCCATTACTGCTTATAAAATGGGTATAATTCAATGTTTTAATAGCAAGCCCAAGCAAATTGACTTGTTGCATGATGTTCTTTTAACTGTAGCCAGGTGTCATGCATGCTTTGGTATATTGATTTTATCAGTTACATTGTGGGCTTTAATGTAAGCAGATTGTTGTGTGTAGCTTTGGTAATGAAATGCTCACAAATGAAGTTGGAGAAGTTACAAGGTAGCTATTACTCATTTTTGGCTTTCATGTAACATTAAACAAATGGAGAAAATAGAGAAGTTACAAAGTAGCTATTAATATTTTTGGCTTTTATGTAATATTAAACAAATGTTTGCCCCCGAGGGATAGCTCAAATGGTCGAGTTTCCGTTGATAGTACTCTCCCGGTTTGAGAGGTCACGGGGTCAAATCTCCTCGACGCCCTCGGGGGTAGGCCTGATGGCCGTGCCTGTCTACGTGGACGTAGCGGCCCACCTCCGGTGCCCCGTGAACCACATCGAAAAAAAAAATAAAAAAATATTAAACAAATGTCAGAAAAAAATTAGTATCATCATAAAATGGGAAATGAATAAATAACACATTTGAAACTGTATTGTTTGTGCAGCCATTCCCGGGTTATGTTCACTGGGACAATTAGATTATTAAAATTTAGGATTAAGCTAGTCTAATTCGAAGACGAACTGAAAATTGTTTCATTTGTAATCTGTATTTTTACTATTTACTTTGAAATTTGATGCTCTTGATATTAAATGGTAAAAAAACCCTGTAAAAGCCATAAGCGAAGCATAACCTAAATTCATATATGGAACTGTTTATGCTTCTAACACCCGACAGAGACTACTGCTACAACAGTCGCTCCCTTGTTCTTAAATATATATGTGACGTACTGGTGTTTCCTTTTTAAGTTTGTTTTCCAACAAGGTTGTGTCCCATTTTATGAAGAAGTTGCAAGGAAGGTTCCTCGCAATTGGATATATCATTATGAAGTATTTTCAATTCTTTATATATATATAATATAATAGGATATGATAGGAAATGAAGTATTTTTTTTTAACGGTTAAATGATGTCACCGAAGTAAGGGTCCATGGAAAAGATTTTATTTTGACATTTTAATTCATATAAAAATTAATAATTTAATTATATGTTTGTAATATAGTTGATATAAGTGAGGGTTTTTGAGGATTTTTTAATTTTTAATAGAAATTTACGTTGGGCTTATTTGATTTTTACAAAATTAAGGTTTTTTTTGAATGAATTAAATGATATGGAGTTGAGTGAGAGTGGTAAGGTTAGTAGTGTAAATATATTCAGTTATTTAATATTAGGTAAGATATCTTGCTATTTAATATTAGGTTTATATTTAGAGTATTATTTGATATCATGGTAAGTTTAACAATAATGTTTAGAATAATTAAAAATAAATGTTTTGTATTAAGAAAAAGGAGATTATGGTAAGATTGAGCTAAAGCCACTTCTAGTAGCTAATACCACTTTGGAGTCTTAAAAAAATATATTAATTAGTCATTTCCATACTAAATGATAATGAAAAATTATTCACACAATAGATGGCCAATTATTGGGTCAATTTTCTACATTACTATCCAACTCTCACCATGTATTTTCCCATGACGCGAAGCTCAATTAGTAACCACCATGTTTTGAAGTATTATGTAAGTTATGAGATCTAAGGTTCAAATCTCTTGGAGATCAAACCAACCAAAAAAAGATATAAGCCTGAAGGGTTAGCTCAATTGGTTGAGTTCTCATTCTTAAATCACCTCACTTTTGAGAGGTCGTGGGGTCAAACCTCCTCGACATTCTTGGGGTTTAGGCTCCATTAATAAGTCGGTGAGAAGTGATCCCTTTAGGTGGATCTTCCTGGAACAATGTTTCCGTGGATGTAGCGGTCACCGATCTCCAAAGTTTGTGAACCACATCCAAAAAAATCTCTCACCATGTGTTTTTAGGGTTGTAATAAATTCATGTTCAATAGGAAAATTATACGTTTAACCTCTCTAATAGTGTCATGTGACTTTAGGTCATAACTCCACTCTAACTTTGTTTAATAGGTCATGTTTTGGATCACTAAAATAAAAGGTTAGGAAGATACCCTTCATCCATATTAATTTTTGGAAGTATGGGATTCCTAAGGTTATAGGTAATAAGCCAGAAATTTTCCTAATTTTTTTTTAGCTACTATGGATTTTTTAAATTAGGAAGTGTTGAAGGATTATGTCAAAATGGATCTCATAGAGTATTTCTTAGAGGGTATCAATATGGTTGTGGGTGATAAGGAATTCTCCCATATCTTCGACTATCAAATGTACCGTTTAAATGTCCATACCACAAATGTAACATACCAAACCCTATCTTTACTACCATTGAGGTGGTGTGGTACTATTTATAAACTCTAAATTGCTTTATTAACAATTTGTAGCATGCTCAAGGTTCCTTCTTTAGACACCCAACATTACCCACAATGTTATTTCTCCTCATAGATAATCTATGAGACCAAATAAAACCTTTAACAACATACAATGAAAAATTCATATGAAAATATAAAAGAACAATGGAAATAAAAATGGCATATTCAAAATTATTTCATCACCCATTAAACTCAATGCATTAGAAAAATATAAAAGAATTATGCAACAAAACATTCACAAATACTTATCTATGATAATGCCATGTCCTCTAAATTGGTTATTGAGGAGTGACTTTCCTCCAAGCCATAGGAATTAACTATGGATTCTACCCCAATCTATACCACGATATGACTAAGATGAGGGAACCTCCTATAGGGATGTAAAATAACTCAACCAATACATTAGTCTAATGACAAGCCAATTTAACATCTCCAAGTCATCTCCTAATAGTCAAAATAGATAGAAATGGGTAAATAGAGAGGGTTAGTGAGAGAGAGAGAGAGAGTACAAAACGAGATATATATATATAAGAAGGAGAAATGGGCTTAGAGAGAGAGAGAGACATGGGTGGGGGGAGAGAGATAGAGAGGTAAATAAGAGGGAGGAATGGGAGGGGGGAGAGAGATAGAGAGGTAAATAAGAGGGAGGCATGGGTGGGGGGAGAGAGATAGAGAGAGATAAAGCAGGGAGACATATGGGGAGAGAGTTGAGAAAATGAGAGATATATGTGGAAAGGAAAGGATAGAGAGGATCAGGGAATAGGGAAAGGGGGAGAGAGAGAGAAACAAGGATATGGAGAGGAGGAGAGATTGAAAGAGATATAGAAAGTGGTAGAGAGAGAGGAGGGAGACATTGGAAGAGAGAGATGGGGGTTATGGGGAGACAGAGAGGAGAGGGATGATGAGAGAAAGAGAGTGGTAGAGAGAAAAATGTGTGTATGTGTATGAATGTTATAGAAATACATGAAAGTTATTAAATTGAAAAACTAACTAACAGGATCACCATTTTCCAAGAGCATAGTCTAACTATTCGATATTTTTTCCTCTTTTTTTTGGCATATTTTTAGGTCAATTTTATCTAAAATTTGACAAGGAATTGTTAGAATTGAAAGTTTGATTTGTGTAATTAGTAGAATCTGAGTGCCCTAAGGGTTTTTCAAGGCATTGAATCCATTTTTATGCATTCAAAAACACATTTTAAGCAACAAGAAATACAATCTTGCCAAAAATTGTATCATCAAATTCTAGTGGGAAAAAGAATAAATGTCGAATAATTAGACTACCCCATTTTCAATTAAGTGGTGGAGAGGTGACCACTTTTGTTTTAGATTTGAATTGAAAAATGTCTTAATTTAGTTTGCGAAAACTAAAACATACCTATTTTTACAACTTCCAAATTTTTAACAACATTTCTATATGCTACCAGCATTTTTGCTAAAGAAATTGCACCCGATTAAAGAGTTTTATCTATCTATCTATCTATATATAGACATATATTAGATTTATATTAGAGACCTTTTATTTAGACATATATTAGATTTATATTAGAGACCTTTTATTTCTACCCTAATATTTGATTGATTGACCTATTTTGAAATTGGAAAAGAACTTGTAATATTATAAACAAAGAACTATACACTAAAAAATTAAAAATTAATTATTATTATGTTAAGACACTCATAGAAAAGCTTCATTGACCTTGTCATTTCATAGTTTAACTAGTTTTTGGTATTTTTTTCAAATATAAATTTAACATTAAAGATGACGGAAAAGAATAACATTGTGACAAGAATAGGCAACTCCATCATTTACGTGCCAAACTCAGGGCCTAATGCAAACATATGCTTGTATCATACCAATTTTAGAAAATCACCATCCTTTTTTGAGTTATACTGATATTCCATAAATGAAAAGTTATATATTCAAAAAACAATTAAATTGGTTAAAGTTTCAATTTTTTTTACACCATGTACTAAAAAATTGTGAAAGTAACTCTAATAATCCTTTTTAGTGACCATATTTATTTTTGGATTTTTTTGTTGCAACTAACATGTCATAATTAAATAGCATTATCTTATGCCAACTTGTTATACAACTCATTTTGAGGAGCCTTACTCCTAACATCTTGGCTTACATATTTCCTTTAACAAAAAAATATATAATATCCTATAACAATTTTTTAAACATGTAAATATTACTATAAATTTTTACTAATTATTTTTTTTAATTCATTAATACATCTTTTATATTTCAAAAAATCAGATAAAAAAATTATTTTCAAACATTTTATTAAAAAATATATTTATATTTTTAAAAAGTATGATAAATTATAATATTTATAATTTTTTTAATAAAAATGTAACAAAATGATATGTTCTTTAATAATTATAACAATATGTGTCCAAAACGTTTCTTTAAAAGATATTCAAGACATCCTATGATGGAAGGATAAATTTTCTCATCCTTACACATTCACGAAAATGTAAAAAATGAAAAGATCCCATACCTTAGTACCAATAACTTGCAATGCACCATGAAAAAATCTTTTGAGCACTAAGATTTGGAACCTTGGTACTATAATATTAATGATGAGATTCTCTAATTTTTCGGAGGTGATGATATGCTCATCACCGATCACACCTTTGGAAAATTGGAGCGAGAAGAGAGTCGCTCACAAATTGTTTTGGTTCCAATGATGGCTAGAACACCACAAATGGGCATCCCTCCTTTAAGTAAGCTCTCTACCTAAACTTATTTTTATTTTTTCATGTGTAACACCTTCAAGTTGCATAAAGTTTTACGAAGATTATCAACTGAATGTTTGTTTTTACTAAAAGGATACTTTTAAATGTTATTTAATTTGATGAGGAATATGAACTGATATAGGTTAAGGAGCCAAGAAACACATGTGGTAATTACCTAAATTATAGGTAGTAATACTTTAACAAAATAAAATTGTTTGTTCATTTA
The DNA here is from genome assembly GCA_031772625.1 of Pinus tabuliformis. Lineage (NCBI taxonomy): Eukaryota > Viridiplantae > Streptophyta > Pinopsida > Pinales > Pinaceae > Pinus > Pinus tabuliformis. Next base: position 789,065,444 of record CM062805.1, read on the forward strand.
AAAGAACAGTTGCCAAGAAGTAGTTACCCTTTGCCTGAGAGAGGTAATATAGAGAGGGGAAAGAGCAGAAAGGGGTTCCTGGAGCTGGGTGGAATAAAACAATGGGAGCAACTTTCTTAGTACAGTCGACAAAGAGTACAAATTTGGGGCTAGACCATAGTCTTGAGGCCCTTAGTACTGACTGTAACTAGACTAGATCCAGCATGGAGAAGATAGAAGGTGCTCAAGGGAGAGTCTGGATGTGATTGCCAGACTCGTGGCTGGGAGGAGAGACCTTTCGAAAATATTGTTTTTACAGGTTAACAGATAAACTGAGGTAGCAAGCTTCTTAATAGACTTATTGTTAAACCATAATTATTATTATTTACAATAGTCATTATTATCTGTTTTACAAGTTAATTCGAAAACTGAAGGAGAAGCTATCAAAAGAATCATTGCAGAACTGTAATTATAACCTCATGCAGTAACTATTAATATCTGTGGAATAGATTAACCATACTGAACTATAGTTGTTAATATTGAATACACAGGAAAGTGATTAAGGTAGTAAGCTAACTACTAACAACTATGAACATTTATGAAGAACTCCACAGAAGACAAACCCTCTAATAGTAGAACGAAATACATGATGAGTCTGACATAAAATAGAAACTACCGTCTAGAATAGAGTAAAAACTAAGATATTGACAAGAATCCCTGAATACGCTGAGTATATAATTGTATTATCAGAAAACAAGAAAGTAAATGCATCTTGATGTAATATGTTGATTTATATTATTACCATTGAAATTCAAAGAAAGGCAGTTAACAGTCTCATGATAACGTAGCTTCAATGAGTCGATCGAATACATAACCAAAATATATATATATATATATATATATATATATATATATATATATATATATATATATATATATATATATATATATATATATATATATATATATATATATATATATATAATATATATATATATATATATATATATATATATCAAAAATGAAACCACGATAGTAAAATGCGAGTCTTCATTACCAGCTATTACAGCTTAACCACTAATGTTCACATTCAAATGACTATGTGCAAGAATCAGGCGTTTTTAGCCTAAGCTGCTCGCATACCTCATATAAACACAATCAAAACAGTTCGGTGAATAAAAATGTAATAGACAGGTATTAAGATAAATCCCTCAAACAACCGAACAACAACATCTCCAGTAGGGTTTGTAATCAATTATACATGCAGACTTTAAACAAAAGAAACCGGCTCGAAAGCCTTTCAATTTCATTATCATTACAATCCAACTGTGGAGATGACCAGTTGTGATAGCCGGTTAATTAACTAAACAAAAAAAATAGATCAAGGGAAGTCGTGTCTCGATAATACAGTTCTAGCTAGCAGGGATAAAACCTTTCAGAAAAGCAACCTCATTATCCTATTACGACCAGAGACTAGAGTCTAGCTCCAACCTGAAAAGCAGTGGCCATATTGTGAGATTCTAGACACTTTATGAGTTGAAAGTTCAGACTCTAAACCCTCCTGAGTATAGCGTACCTGTAATCTAGAGAAGGCAATGTTAGTCATTGCTAATAGAACCAAAGCCTGCGGTTCATGGTTAAAAACTCAACTTTAAAAAAATACAGTCATGGGCTTACCTAAGATAAGGGCACGCCTTTGGTGAGACGCCCGCCTGCAAAAGAAAATGGAAAGCCCTGTGTTAAAACAAGAATGCCTTTACAAGTAAAATCATAGTGAGAGACTATAAGAAAATCTGAACAGAGGTCAACCAATCTCACTTTAACCTGATAAATAGTGACTTACCAGTGGCATATGAGATGGGGAACCTGTTGCCTTCAACCATCTCCGAAAACACTCCAGTCGCCCTTGTACAACAGCAAGAAAACGCTCATATCGTTCCTAAGTCATAAATAGTCATACAAATAGTTTCCCTTCTTGAGAAAGAAAAACTCTAATGGAATAGTAGAGAGAGGGGCTACCTGTTTTGGTTTGATGGGTGGCCTCATCTGCTCTCAATCCTCACAGAGCGCCATTGCTAAGGATTCGAAAAGAACCATAACCCGAACCCTCGCAGAGCAGCACAACACCAAAGAATGACAAAAACAGTGAGAACAACAAGAATTGGTGCGGGCAGTTGGTTAGGATAATCTCTAGCTCATCTTTGCCGTTAGATCGTGGAGTGGAGATCGACGACGGAGAGCCACAATAGATGGCGGGAGCACAAGGTTCTGTCCTTCGAAGTATACAATCGCCGCGTGGAGCTACGGACGAGGGCTAGCACAACATGGTAAAGTGTAAAGTTATGTGCACATCTACCCAGGAGCATCCCAACTCGGATCTCCAAACCTGTCGTGTTAATAAACATTTAATGATATTCAATGAATAGGTACAACAATCAAGTGGCATATCCCTCGGCGATTTTTGTCATTTAATATGCCCAAATATATGTATATGTGTTGAATAGTTAGTGGACGAAACATGGAAATACATATTGTTTAAAAGATTTTTTTATGATTATTACAATTTTTTAAGGTTTATATGTTACAAATGGTATCAGAGCTCAGGTTAGTACACTGAGGCCATGGGAATAGCTATGTATAGGAACCATGTGTTGTGGGGAAAAATGCCTATGCAGGACGATCCTATCCACCTAAGGTGTGACAGTGCCTTAGCAACAAACAGAGACAACTATTCTAGTATTCTTCCTTTATGAAATAAGAATGAAGAGAGATGGATGGACTAACCGGTGTCTTCCGTTTGTCCCTCGATCCGGTTTCTCTTCTCTTTGGGAGTTCACAGCTACTTGCCTTCTCGCACGCCCAGCTTCAACAGGTCTCTGCAAGATTACAAGAGAAGAACACTACACAAAGACATAGATTTATAAACATAACTAGTTCAGGATTAGAAGTAAACTAAACATACTAATGCAATCATACATCAAAGATACATCAGTATATAGGAGAAAACCAAGATAGCTTTATTGATGAATAACAAGGTTCAGGAAGAGATACAACCCAGAGGGCTCCAATCCAACATCTCCTTCCCAGCAGAATGGAATTCCTATCTTCACCTCCCTTCAAAGCATTAAGCACCCAATGATTCCAGTCTCAAACCAACAACAATTCTTTGCAATAACAAAATTCCAGCCTCTAGATCTCATGGAGGAGAGATCTATATATAGATGTTTTGGAGAGAGGATGAGTCAGCTTGAGATCTGACTAGTGTCCTCTCCCTCTCTCAGTTCTTGAATCCACTTGGAGGTTCTTGCTTCCACTTGGAGATTTGGAACCTCTTACTCATCACCAGTCGAATTCCCTGAGGCAAGTGTCATTTTGGAAGCTTCCTAGGTTCTGACACCTTGAGGAATGAGTCTGCCACATGTCCAATCTCGCTCAGCGCAGGTAGCCAGTGTTGGAGTTGACATTCAGCGCAGGTAGCCAGTGGAGCCATTGACATTCAGCGCAGATGGTCAGTGGAGCAGTTGACATGATCCTGAATTGACTTGTTTTTGAGCAGTTTCAGGTGGAGAACTTCTGTGAATTGCTGTGGTTTGTTAGCCTTGTTTCTCTAGGGGTAGGAACAACATGTTTAGGGACTTTGGATCCCTTATATTATGGACATTTCATGCTCAATGTTGTAAGGCACAAAAATGTCTATAACAGTTGCCCCCTAAAGTATGAGGCCGTTTATCGGGTGAAATGCTTTATCCAGGAGGGTCCGAAGTTCATCCATTTGCTGGGAGGAGACCTGTAATAAGATACAATACAATACATTATTTTTCAAACTGCTTTCATGATCTAGCTGAGGCGGGCATTCCCATGCTCAGCTTTATAAATTCATTTTTGTACATAGAACAGACGATCGTCTGATGGTAGACTGATAATTTTGGCGAAATTATCATCCTTTGAGTAGGATGATCATCTGTTGCAATGATGTACATGTCAAATGTCTTTATTTTTCCTAAATATATATCGCAGCCCGGATGGATGAAACTAGATCCGGGGTCTTCAAACTCGTTCATTCTTCACTCTAAGTACAAGTCGATCCATGTGAGAATTGTTCTGAAGTCGAACATGAAAAGACATCGCTTGATTACCGGTCAATGAGGTAAACCGTTAATAAGCGCGAGAGGAATCATCGATAATGATAATGACCCTCAAGGTACTGCAGTACAATTCACGTGGTGTGAATAAAGGACTTGGCGTTGAACACCACGTAAAATCTTCTGGTCGAAGGTCATTGATGTATACCTGTCACCGGAAGTGAGAAACTTGCCATTGAGGCATGCAAGCTTCAAAGCACTGAAGGGGTTGTTCCTAGATCAACTTCTTGGATAATGAGCTGATGTCGACAAGAAGCGATCCGTCAAAGGAGGGCCTTAATGAATCCCACATCAGTGACACGGAACGGAGCTAATGATTTTAATGGAGGTGAAAACAATCTGTGACATATGATTCAGGGTGGCGGTCATGAATGGATGAAGGATAATGTATGGCAGTGGATGGGACCTGGTTGACTCTTTTTGAACGACTTCTCTTGAACATATGGCGAAATTGATGCGATGGATCGGTAGCATTACCCCAAATATGGATGGTATGGCGATACCATGGTGATGTGACCGGTGAATGAAACAACCCAACCCGATTGTGGTACGGAGGAAAAGTGTCATGTTCAAGAGCGACTTGCTACCATCAAAGTTTTCTTTAGTTTCTCCCAATTTTTCCCCAGTCATTGCTGACCAGTACCTCTTTATTTTTTTCAAGCTTGAGGAGGATAACATATGCTTGTTCTATAACCTGCCCTTCGGGCAAGCCCATCGCTATGTTTTAACGAGCCTAGCGATAGTGAAACTCGTTCTCGTCTAAAGACAAGTTTGTCGCTATTTAGTGATTTTAACGAGTCTAACGACAAGGATAACTCGGTCCTTTTCATTTTTAGAGAGTCTGAAAAGGTACATAAAGTTAACTCCAAAAGTCCTTTTTCGTCATCTAATCCCTTAAGTCTGAAAAAGTATAAAACAATACAGAAGGGATGAATTTTCGATAGTTTTAACGAGCCGAACAAAACAAGCGCTCGATCTTTTTGTGCAATAATCCCTCAGGTCCAAAAAGATTAAAATCTAGAGGAGGGATAGCACTTCCTGTCACTTTAACGAGCTGGAAGGCCAAAACTCGGCAATCTTTTCATATTTTACGAGTTAGTTGAAAAGAGCTTAAAGAAGACTCGTCTTTTGAGGAACGAGTGATAAACAGGGTTAGCAGCTGATTCCAGGTACAGGTTGGAATTTTCCAATCACAGCAGTGTCACAAGGATGGCTAGGTGAAATCACTCTTCGCAGCTATTCCTCAAAATGGGTAAACAATCATATGGAGGTGAACGATCGGCCAAATGAAAAGTGGAGGTGACGGTGCAAACACGACCAAGGCTTTAATGGCAGATAAGGTTACATTCACAGTGGTTATTTACCGGAAGATAGTTCATTTTTTAACGAGCTTGAACGCGGAAAAACACTGCTCAAACTTATGTTTATTTTTTAACGAGCATGAACTATGCGCTAAAACTGCTCGGATCTTGCATTTATTTTTTACGAGCATGAACTGTGTGCTAAAACTGCTCGTTTATATGGTCAAATTTTGATCTTTTACCATAACTAGCTTTTCCCTTTTCAGAGATAGTACTTCATTCTCAATTGCTGCATCAAACTTAGTTAGAAATGAATAACATTTGTTTGAAAATGAGATTAAAACCTTAATATTTCGCTTTGAACTACGTAAAAAGCAATTAAAAAGTGTTTTTACCTCTCATTTTACCATTTCATTTGAACTTGGTTTGTTGGAGCTTTGGAGGTGCCTCTTCCCCCTTGATTTTCACCAGCTGATTTCGGGAGATTTTGTGGACGATTCTTGGCGCTGTTTGGACCAGGTAGGAGCTAAACCCTAGCTCTTTCTTTTCATGGTTTTATTTTTCCATTCTGTGCCTGTTTCCTTGTCTCCTTGAGCACCTGGGGTTTTGTTAGGGCGCTCTGCCATCAGCGCAGGTGGTTCACTCGAAACCTGCGCTGAATGTCAAGCTGCCTTAAGGCAGTTTGACCTTCAACGCAGGTGGAACATTGGCTATCTGTGTTGGGCACAGAAAACTGGTTTTGTTGCATAGTTTTTGATGAAATTTTGCCAGTTTCTCATCAAATCCAGGATCTTATTCTTCCTCTTGTTTGTTTTGCAGGGACTTTTGAGCAAAATGACCCTTACATGGCAAGAACAAGAACATGAAGAAGAGGACATGATTGCCCTCCATGATCCTGTCACGGTGAACGCGCTGCAGAACTGTGGCCTGCTGAAGTTGTTCCGTATCTCTAGTATGAGAGCACAGATCTCCTTACTGCAGTATATGCTTGATGCTTGGGATCCTATCAACCAAGTATTCCAGATTAGGGGTAAATCCATCCCCTTGACCATAGTAGACATTTACTTCTTGACTGGGTTGTCAAGGCGGGGTGCCCCCATTTCTTTTTCAGGTTCGGCCTGAGGGAATGACTCCGTGAGAGATTATGTCCGCCAGTATTGCAGGGAAGGATCTCAGCCGAGCAGAGATGGCAAGGTCGTTATCCGTGAGATTACTGACAGGTCTCTCAGGTCCATTCTGTATACTATTGGTAGGATGGCCGGTAGTGCATCTCTTCATGTTGCCAACAGATCTTATGTGCAGCACGCCTTGGAGTGTCTCCAACCGAAAGTATTCAACTGGTGTGATGCAGTACTTCTTCAGATGAAAAGTCAGTTGACCAAGGTAAAGGACGGGAAGCTGAAGAACTTTGGATTTGGTTCTATTTTGATAGCCTTTGCCTTGGAAAAGATACCACTGATGCAGCCTCAGTATATTGCACTCGACTTGCCTTCTCCTACCGAGCCACGCATGCAGAGATGGGTTGATCACATGTCTAGGCATGCTGGTCAATCTCAGATTACTTTCACTGATATCTTCTTCAGGTGGTTCGAGCGTCAGGAGATGGTCTATTCCGAGTATCCATATGTTGGCATGGATTTCCGAGGTGATCCGGATTTGGTATTACCGGATGGCGAACAGTGGGGCGCTATTGGTAAAATCTTCGACCATATCACTGTTTACTGTTTTTATTCATAATGTTTCTGTGCTTTACTCTGTCAAGACTTTAATCAAACTCTTGTGTGCATGCAGATGTTGGTCCTGTTCGTCCAGCAGTTTGCCCAAGAGTGCCAGTCGCTGCCCCAGCAGGGGAGCCTGCTGGGAGGGTTATTCTTCGCGACCTTGATGTGGCCGAGACCCTTACAGCTGTGCAGGAGCAGGTTGAGAGCCTTACTCTCAGTATTCCGGATGTACGGATCGACGAGTTACCTTTACAGTTGCAGCGGAATACTACTGGTGTGCCTAGACGATGGACTCGTCTCTTGCGCATGATTGCACAGGCCATGACGTGCTATCATGAGCATCACTAGGCTAGGGTGCCCCCTAGCATTTTGAGTTTTTTGGGTCATGCGACCAATTTTGTCTTGGTTACAGAACATTATGTGTAAACGATAAACAACTTTTATATATATATATTTTGATTTTCGGGGTTTATTCTGGTTGAGTTATATGATCCACTTGTACAACATTGATGATGCATTTCTTTTTATAAATGTCGCAAATGTCTATCTAACACATAGTTTGCTAATGAGCCAGTTAATGTGTTTAAGTTTATGGAAATATGTTGGTATTGAATTAAATCAAACTGTCTTTCCAAAATCTTAACCCTTAGAAACATACGATAAATAGCTGGATTGCGGACAGAATATATACCATTGAGTTGTAGTATCACGAGTTGTGAGTCTAGCCTGACGATTAGTCGGCGTATACCATGGGTGATGGCATCAGAGAGTAGTTCTATCAACGCGCTATACTCAGCGATATTATTCGTTGATTTCCCAATACACACACCTCTGAAACTCACTAACTCGCCACTTGGATCAAAAATGGCCCAGGCCGCGGAGGACAGGTTCCGCGAACTATGACTCGCTCCGTCAGCATATCCCACACATGTCTCAGAAAGGATCGACATCTGCAATAAATGTAAAAAGGTGGATTACTCGTCCAAAACAAACACTTTAGCGAAAACAAAATACAACAAAAGCACACATGTTACTATTTAAGCATAGTAACGCTTAAGGTACAACCCATTGCGAGGTTGCGCCAGTGGAATTCCGTCATAATCCATTAACTCGTAGGCTCCTTTTGCTAACACTCGTTTAACAATATAGGGGCCCATCCATAAAGAATTAAATTTACCTGCTCCCAATTTGTCGGATTCTTGGTCGTAAAGCAAGACCAAGTCACCTTCTAAGAAGACACGGGGTTTGACATTTTTGTCGAACTGTGCCTTGACTTGTTTCTTATGGGCTTCGTTAGCCAAAGCGGCGTCACGACGGGTTTCATCCAATTGGATTAATTCCAAGAAACGTGCCTCTTCTTCTGAAGTTCCGGGGAGGAGGTCGATTGCGAGTTTAAGAGATGAAATTTCGCACTGGACTGGTAAGACTGCCTCCAGGCCATACACCAGTTGGAAAGGTGTGAACCCGGTCGCATTCCTCACCGATGTTCGGTAAGCCCACAAGGCTGAGTACAGGATTAGGTGCCACCTTCTTTTGTGAACTCCGATCATCCTTTGCAACATACGCTTCAGGACCTTGTTGATCGCTTCAACTTGTTCGTTGGCTTGCGGATAATACGGGGTAGAGCTGTCGTGAGATAGCCCTAGCTTGGCAGCTAATTCAACCATCATGTGATTGCGAAAATGCGATCCATGACCTGTAACTATAGCCTGTGGTATGCCGAACCTGGCGACTACATGATTGAAAAAGAAAAAGGGCAGTTGTTTCACCAGTGTTATCTAAGTAGGCATCGCCTCGGCCCATTTGGTAAAATAGTCAACGGCGACTATAATATACCCATGCCGCTCGGTCGAGGTGGGGTTACATTGCATGAAATCGATGCCCCATTTGGCGAAAGACCCAACAGCAATTATTGGCTGCAAAGGTGCGAGTGGTCTTCTGGTTTTGCTATCAAAAATTTGGCAAGCATGGCAACTTCTGACTGCGGTTATGCAATCTTTGAACATGTTTGGCCAGAAGTATCCTACTCGTAAGATTTTTTGTGTTGTTGCATATCCAGATTGATGCCCCCCACACGCGCCCGAATGACATTCATTCAGGACTTTTTCGGCCTCCTCATGGGTGAGGCACCTCCTCAGAACTGTATCGATACCACGACGGTAAAGCGTATCACCGACGATCATGTAGTCTTTAGCTTGGTATCGTATACGCTTCTGTTCAGAGTGAGAGGTGTTAGGCCTGAACTTTTGGGTCTGGAGATAAATTATGATGTCTCCATACCACTCATTGCTTGCAGATATCAGAAACAAATTCTCGTCCACGATTGATTCTTCGGATGTTTCATCGTTGGACGACGATGGGAAATCGCACAATAATTCTGTGAAAACTAGAGCTTTCTTTGATTTGGATTTTACAAATTCCAGATCAAACTCTTGAAGGATCGCTATCCATTTTGAATATTTGCCCCCCAGTAACTGTCGCGACAGTATATAAGTCATGGGGTTGCAATCTGATAAAATGGTAGTTTTCCGAAAGAGGACATAATCTCGAAATCTTTGAATCGCTTGAACAGCCGCAAGCGCTAGTTTTTCAACATAAGAATATTTGCTTTCTGTATCATTCAAGTTTTTACTTAAATAATATATAGGATTCTCAATTCCATCGACTTCTTGAACTAAAACCATCGCAATGGTCGTATCCGCTGCAGCCAGATACAGGTTAAAATCTCTTTTATAGTCTGGGGCATACATTAATGATGCTTTTACTAGAGAATCTTTCAGAGCATCAAAGGAGGCTTGCGCCACCTGATCCCAGACAAAAGGTACATCCTTTTTCAAAAGACGAGTATAACCTTTAGCAAGTTCCGCGTAATTTGGAATGAACCTCCTCAGAAAGTTTGCTTTCCCTTGGAGTTTCTGAATCTGAAGAAAATTTGAAGGTGGAGGCAAATTAATGATTGCCTGAACCTTACAAGGGTCGAGACGAATCCCATCCTTAGAGACTACAAAGCCAAGTAAATGACCAGAACCGACGCAAAACACACATTTGTGTGGATTGAGTCTTATCTTGTAGTGTCGGCAACGTAGAAAAATCGCTCTTAAATGCTGCGGATGATCAGTCCGCTTTCGCGAATGAGCTGGAAGGTCGTCGAGATATGGTTGAACGATGTTCTTGACGTCATGGAAGGCATAATTCATTGCCCTCTGAAACGTCGCCCCTGCATTCTTTAAACCAAAGGGTAATTTTCGATAAGCGAATGTGCCCCACGGACAAATAAATGCAGTCTTTGACTGGTCCTGTGGGCGGATATTTATTTGATTATACCTGGAAAATCCATCCATAAATGAAAAGATTTCACATCCGGCGCATTCATCAATTATCTGGTTGATGAAGGGTGTAGGGTAGTTGTCCTTCGGACAAGCTTGGTTTACATCCCTATAGTCGACACACACTCTAATTGTCCCTTGTTTCTTCATAACAGGGACAATATTCGATACCCAATCGGTTAGAGGAACCGGGTAGATGAAACCAGCATGGAGAAGCTTTTCAACTTCTGCTTTAATTGCAGCGGCTTTCTTGGGGTGCACCTGCCGAAGCCGTTGTCTTACTAGTTTGACATCAGGATACATCTTAATTTCATGTTCAACGATACTCGAGTCAATGCCTGGCATTTCATCATATGACCAAGCAAAGACATCTCTGAACTCGCGAAAAAGAGCGTTATACATTTCCAGTTCTGAAGGAGAACAACCTTTGCCGACATAAATATTCTCTACAACATTTGTTTTAGTCAAGATATTTATGGCTATAGTCTCTTCAATATTGGATAGGTTTTGCTCGGAATCCACCGTATTTACAGTATTTGATAGGAATTCAAAAACTGAAGAGTGATAAAGGTCATGCTGAGTATCTTCTTCATATTCTGGAAGAAGGGAACGATGATGGTGATCGTTCCATGGTGCCCCCTCAATCAACATTGATTGTAGGATTCCTTCGTCAGTCCCATGCACTTTCGACCAAGGATCTAATGAGGTACCATATTATCTAGACCTATCTACCCAAACGCTTGATGAGCGTTGATTTGGGTTTGCCTCCCATGCCTGAAACATTGATTGCTACAATATTTCTATTGGGCTTGGGGGCAAAACCATTGCATGATCCATGTCGATATCGTCTTCTGCGACCTTCGTGGAAGATATCATGTTGCAGGCTGCTACCAATGCTATTTCTCCTATATAGATGGGAGGTGGAAGGGCGAAAGTTCCCATCAATGTGGGGTCTTTCAGTAGGCCTACTCCAATATCTTTAAGCGAATGGTTGCTTCCATGGATCATGGGAATGCTTCCCGTAACTTGTGAACCGTTAGGGAGGAAGTTTTGTTGGTCGACGATCGTAATCCCTCCTTGAAAAGGGAATGCGATCTTCCTAAAATAAGTCGACACTACAGCTGCCATGGCATATATCCATGGTCTTCCCAGTAGGATGTTATAGTCAAGATTCCCATCGATGACTTCAACATCTATTTCTACTGTTTTTCCCCCTAGTTCAACCTTTAAGTTTTCCAATTTGTTGTGGGGAAAAATGCCTATGCAGGACGATCCTATCCACCTAAGGATCATAAAATCATTTGTGAGCCCATCATTCAGATCATAGACAAAATCCAGTGAAGGATCAAGGCAGCAACTATCTACTTTGTAGAAGCAGTTCGATTGTTGTTGTTAAGTCTATGAAGCAAACAATGATAGAAACACAAATAAAATGACTAAAACAAATGTCCCCAGTGGAGTCGCCAATTTGTTGTGGGGAAAAATGCCTATGCAGGACGATCCTATCCACCTAAGGTGTGACAGTGCCTTAGCAACAAACAGAGACAGCTATTCTAGTATTCTTCCTTTATGAAATAAGAATGAAGAGAGATGGATGGACTAACCGGTGTCTTCCGTTTGTCCCTCGATCTGGTTTCTCTTCTCTTTGGGAGTTCACAGCTACTTGCCTTCTCGCACGCCCAGCTTCAACAGGTCTCTGCAAGATTACAAGAGAAGAACACTACACAAAGACATAGATTTATAAACATAACTAGTTCAGGATTAGAAGTAAACTAAACATACTAATGCAATCATACATCAAAGATACATCAGTATATAGGGGAAAACCAAGATAGCTTTATTGATGAATAACAAGGTTCAGGAAGAGATACAACCCAGAGGGCTCCAATCCAGCATCTCCTTCCCAGCAGAATGGAATTCCTATCTTCACCTCCCTTCAAAGCATTAAGCACCCAATGATTCCAGTCTCAAACCAACAACAATTCTTTGCAATAACAAAATTCCAGCCTCTAGATCTCATGGAGGAGAGATCTATATATAGATGTTTTGGAGAGAGGATGAGTCAGCTTGAGATCTGACTAGTGTCCTCTCCCTCTCTCAATTCTTGAATCCACTTGGAGGTTCTTGCTTCCACTTGGAGATTTGGAACCTCTTACTCATCACCAATCGAATTCCCTGAGGCAAGTGTCATTTTGGAAGCTTCCTGGGTTCTGACACCTTGAGGAATGAGTCTGCCACATGTCCAATCTCGCTCAGCACAGGTAGCCAGTGTTGGAGTTGACATTTAGCGTAGGTAGACAGTGAAGCCATTGACATTCAGTGCAGATGGTCAGTGGAGCAGTTGACATGATCCTGAATTGACTTGTTTTTGAGCAGTTTCAGGTGGAGAACTTCTGTGAATTGCTGTGGTTTGTTGGCCTTGTTCCTCTAGGGGTAGGAACAACATTTTTAGGGACTTTGGATCCCTTATATTATGGACATTTCATGCTCAATGCTGTAAGGCACAAAAATGTCTATAACACCATGTGCTTATGTTTTAACTAAAACCGCTTATATGTGAATACAGATAACAAAAAGGATCACACTAGCAAAGGAAACAACAAGTTCAACATGCAAAGGAACTCAGTACCACCTGAATCACCCTGAGCAACTTATGTGAATGCTAACCCAGATATTTGGATAAAGCTCGGTGAGGAATCCCGGTAGGCTAATGCAATGTTACTTGAAACTGTGCAACAGTTGCATGTGGAAATGACTAGTTTGAGAACAGATAATGAACACCTGCGTGTAGAACAGGAAATAACCTTAAGAAGTTTGTCCAACTGACAAAATCAGTGCCACCTAGATCCCAGTGCAGAGGATCGAGAAAAGACCCCGATCGCTCAGCATGGGGAAGAAAACGCTGAATCAACTGAAAGAAATAGAGAGGAGGATGAGGGATGTTTAGACAATGTATCTGACCAATGGAAAACCAAGAAACAAAAGTCAGAGCCAAGGACAAAATTACAAGGAGAGTTTAAGAAAATTAAGTCTTCCCTTTTTGAGGGAGAATCTGAAGAAGCTGTGGAAGCCTGGTTAATCAATATGGGAAAATACTTTCAGATTTATGAATATACTGATAAATTGAAGGCACGATTGGAAATTTGTCAGCTGAGTGGAAAAGCGACTCTCTATTGGGAAGAAATCAAGACAGTAAAGAAAATTGATGAAGAACATGTTACATGGAATGAATTTCAAAAACATTTCAAGGATAAATATCTAACTGAACACTATTATGACGAGAAAGCGAAAGAATTCCACGCATTAATATTGGGAACCTTAACCATGGATGAATATGTGAACAAATTCACATCCTTACTCCGCTACATGCCTTACATGCAAGAGGAAAAGGCCAAAATTCAGCAATTTATTGCAGCTTACCAAACTTTATGAAGGAAAAACTAGAATTTGACTACCCTAAGACAATGGATGATGCTGCGAGGAAGGTCTGCATTTGCTATCAACAAATGAAACAAAGGAATGAAGGGGCAAAAGGAGGAATAAGTAAGAAGGGTAGAAGCCTGATCTCAAGCAGACACACAAAATTTGTTGACCATAGGAATGCATAACAAAAGACATTCAACAAGTTTCCAGCCAGAAATCATCCTAGAACTACATATTCCAAGAATAGTCTAGTAGAAGGAGTCACAAAATATTCCAATGATCAGTAATAAAAAATTTCACTATAGTGCTAGGGTTGCGGAGAACCCCATTATTACAAAAATTTTCCACAAAGATATAGAACAGAACAATTATCAAACATGCAAGAAGCATCAATAGTTGGGGAAGTGGTGAGGAGCATACCTAGAATTAATGCTTCATTGGATGATCATCAGGCCGAATTCCAGCCCATAATGATCGAATGTGAAGGTATGATTTCCAAGCAACTTGTCTCTGTTTTATTTGATCCAGGTGCTAGCTTAAGCTATCTCAGTCATAAAGTGGTTGAAAAGTGTTAGTTAGTAAGCAAAAAATTTTCAAAACCCTGGTTAGTACAACTAACCATTGGCACAAAGAGGAGAGTTAATGCCAAGACATAACGTTGTCCCATAACCATTTCTCGGCAGCCTATTTATGTTGACCTTAATATATTACCTTTGGGTTCTTATGACATACTAACTGGGATGGACTGGTTGGAAAAATGTTGGTCTCTGGTAGACTGTAAACAGAAGACTGTAAGTTTTGTTTTAGAATCATGTCAATGGAAGGAATTACAAGGAATAAAAAACAGCATCAAGCTCCCTCCTATTACTTCCAATCAATTAGGAAAATACATTAGAAAAGGGTGTCAAATTTACGCCGTCAGGTGGGATTTAGAAACTCTAAAAATAAAATGAACTCGCTAGAAAGTATCCCTGAAATTCAGGACTTTGTAGATGTCTCTCTGGAAAATGTTCATGGCTTACCTCCAAAGCGAGATATTGACTTCACCATTGAGTTAATTTCGGGTGCAGCGTCCATATACAAAGCTCCTTATTGCATGAGCTTACCTAAACTTACAGAGTTCAAAATGTAGTTACAAGAGCTTCTAGTTAAAAAAATATATTCGCCCCAGTGTGTCCCCTTGGGGAGCTCCCGTATTATTTGTATGGAAAAAGGATGGGACCCTTAGATTGTGCATCGATTATCGAAAATTAAACAAACTAACCATCAAAAATAAGTACCCTTTACCACGTATTGATGATCTATTTGATCAGGTAGAAGGAGCTAAGGTATTCTCGAAAACCGATCTAAGATCCGGTTACCACCAGATATGAATAAAAGATGTAGACATTTACAAAACAACCTTCCATACTCATTATGGCCATTACGAGTTTGTGGTATTATCGTTTGGCCTCAAAAATGCTCCAACCACCTTTATGAGTCTAATGCATGGTATTTTCCAGCCTTACCTTTGTGTTGATTTTCATAGATGATATCTTAATATATTCTAAGAACTAGGAGGAACACAAAGAACACTTGAAAGTAGTGTTGCAAGCATTAAGGGAAAATCAATTGTATGCCAAATTCAGCAAGTGTGACTTCTTCAAGGATCAAATCCAGTATTTGGGTCACGTGATATCCGCAGAAGGCATTGCATTAGACCCAATCTGTCAGTGGGTTGTTCCTCATTCACAATAAGTGGAGAGTCAGGAATGGACGAACATAAGACAACATCATCCGGAGGAACACCTGGGTGTGAAAACGGAGGTCGAAAAAAGGAATGCATATGAGAACTCAAAGGAATCATAACGAAATCTGCGTGAAAATTGTGTGGGGTGATTTTGGGAGGGTGTGAAGGTTGAACAGGTGTGTGAACATGATCCTCAACATCATAGGGTGATGGTGGAACCATTGAATGAGAGGGAGGTGGATAGTCTGTTGAGACAGTTCCTGCTCCCATGTGAGATTGTGTAGTTCCATCAACGAAGAAGTTTGAACGAGGCTTGACATCAAGATTCCTCTTGGGATGGGAAAATTTCTTAAGATAGTACTCGAACCGGTCCCAGAGATAAGCGAACTTCATTTTCCCCCTCAGAGCTTGAAATTGTAAGTCACGGAAGCGCTTCCAAAAATCAATAATGGATTCATGCGGAGCCCTCCGTTGTTGTAACAGTTTCCGGTCAAGATGGTTTGGATCAAATGATAGAATGTGTCTTTAATAAGATCAAAAAAATGCTCACATGAGTGCACAGTGTCAGCTTATAGGCTAAGCACCCAACAAAATGGATATTCGTGAAGTGTGAATGCAAGCAGCAGACTAGCCTGTTCTTCAGTAAAATCATCTTCCTCATAAATCATGGAAAGAAAGTTATGTAAGTGCTCAGGTCAGGCCACTTCGCCTTCACCATCATACGTGTGAGTGGACAAGAGATTGAAAAGCTTCCCTAATATGGAGACATCTTCATGATTCGAAAAACACCTCGAGGGAAGAAGAATGCAAGACTCCATGAAAGATATGCAAAGGTTCAAAACTGGATGAGAGGACACTGCTTGTCATCAGACCCTCCTTCTAGCACCAAAAATGTTGACGGTGTTGGAACTGCCAACATGTCAAGGGGATCTCCCCAGTAAGAAGTCCCAACTAGACCTTAGACCATTTGGTGTAGGAGTGCCAGCAGTGGGTCGTAAGGTAATCCCTTGACCGTGATGTCGCACAGAGGCAAGTAAGATAACTCTGTCAATAGCAAGGGTGTGATTGATGCAGTGAGTCAAGGAATGAGTATGAGAGGTTCCAACACTTCAAAGGGAGGGAAGGTGAAGGTGAGTTGTAGGTTAAAAGGGATCAGTCCCAACTCGGCTAGGAACACATAACACAAAGGACATGCACAACTTCTGGCAGAGCAGTCGAAAAGGATGTAGTAGTCCCAACATACAAGGTAATATAACACGAAAAACACTCATGGATCAGTTTGAGATGAGTGTGATAGTTAATATAACAAGGTTCAGAGAAAGGTCTGTCTAATGTCGGTAGAGCAGCCGACACAGATAATGAAAACATTAACAACATATGCAACACATTAACAACAAGATTCATATAATTGCATACAAATCAGTTCATATACAAGTACATAAGTTAAACAACATATATCATTAAGGCAACTAAAGCTGTCCAACTACAATAACAACATATGCATGAAAATGTGTTGGCTTTTATTATATAAAGAAGTGTAAGTCACAATCATACAATATGCCATGTAAACTTGCTAGCCCTATCAGTGGAACGTTATAGCCACATTTGCCTACTCCTCCAAAGAGATGTACTAGCTCTGTGCAATGGAGAAGCCAAGGCGTGTTACAATACTGTCCAAGTCTTCTTCAAGATAGTCTTAGTAGAAGCTTGGCTGATCAAAAGCCTGTACAATGAGTTATGAGGGACTATTTGTAGCAAAGGGTGGGGTGAACCTTGACATTCCCCTTTATGACAATTCAACTACCCACATGACTCTTCACCTACTCTATGACTGTTACATCCAACTGTTGACACTCAACTTACACTTGACATGACTCAACATTACAATGCACATGTACTCATGTGAGATAACATGGCTTGAGCAAGCCTTGCAAGACATCACTGACACCTGGTCTGCTGTGGTGAGACCAACTCTTTGACATGCTTGTGATGGTGAAGCTAGTGAGTTGATGCCAAGCTTGGTCGTCCGTGATGGTGTGCATGCACCTCATGGTGACATCTTGCTAAAGCGAACTCTTGCCTCCATTGCAACCAGTGCATTGGTTCGCCCCCTTCATCCAACTCGTTTGCTAACATGCGCATGGTCTTCTTGGGTATGGTTGAACCGGCAACATAATGATGCATAGTGTCCATGCTGATCTTCAAGTGTGTCTTGGTGGTCATGCGCATCAACTTGTTGAAGTGCATGTTCAGCCCCAGTTGGACTTGCTTCTTGTCTTCGCCTTTGTGATTGTGTTGAATGGGTTGGATTACATGCGTGTGCTCAATGACATACATGCTATTGGATACTTTACATGCGATCAAAAACACTGCTCACCATGTTTTCTCTGTTTCAGCTGCTGGGATGGATCCTTAACTCGTACTAGCACAGTTTCATCTGTGAGTGCATGTTGCACCCACTGTTGTTCTTATTCCTGCTACAACTCATTGGATTGTCTATGCAACTTCATGTTCTTCCTGAGTTTCTGCTTCAGCACATGCAACTCCTTCTTTGTTCCATCTTCTGCCTTCGCGCAATCTTCATCTCACGTTGTCACTTCATAGCCTGAGTCTCCAAAGTTTCTTTCATTATAAGTGGATCTGCTTGATTTTTCAACTTTGCTCCACCTTTATGTTGTCAAAAACCTTCCTCTTGCATTCGCTGCGTTCACTTCATTTGCTGTGTTCCCTGCATTCGGTATGCTGCCTTCAGCTGCTATTCATGATGTTGGTCATTGTGATGCTACTACTTGATGTCCTTGTCCATGAACAAATTGATGTCTTTGTGAGTAGGTAAGCCCATGGACACTTGATCAACTACATCCCCAAGCATGCTTTTAATGGTGTCTTCATATTTGCTCTCTTGGAAACCATTATACCTATATTGCTGAGAGGCAGATGAACACCTATGATACCTGGAGACCTGGAAAAAATCATAGCAAGCAATCTGTCAGTTGTAAACCAAAATGAACATGAGAATTGACTTACAACATACCTGGGTGAATGATCATGAAGGTTGAACAATTTTGGCCCGGAGGTCGGGAGACCAACTACCAAGATTGCACAAGGCACAGTCTGGGCTGCTAAGAGACTCACTGACTATTGGAACTGCGCAAGACACAGTCCAGTCAGGCAGTTGGCTGCTGGGATTGCATAATGAGCAATCCCAAGAAGGATTGTTGGCCCAAGGGTAGATTTGGGCAAATTTTTGAGCCAAGAAGCCAATGACCTCCAGAAATGCGCAATTCAATCTAGGAGCCCAGTGTTGGGCCATAATGCACAAATATGGAGAGGAAGGTGAGCCTTCCTTCTCCAGATTGAATAATGTAGCCTTGGTGAAGGCAGAGACAGGGCAAAGGTTCACCCGAATTGCTGACAGGCAACTTAAATAAAGTAGGTCGATGAAATGCATGGCGACACTAAGTGATAGCAGAAGTGATAAACAATGCATTGCACAACATGAATGGACGATTGAGAAAACAGATCAACATGCATGTGGGTGAGGTCATTCGCCAGTTGGGTGAACATTCGTGCAAAACAATTTCATGCATGCGACAACAACGAAAATTGAAATAAAGCTAGGACAATCTAGAATATATGTAAACGACCACAGATGTTCAAAGAATCAAGCAAACAATACTCATACAAGCGAAAACCCAAAAAGCGACAAGAAATGTAGCACAAGGCATGGGAAGCAAGCTTACCCAAAAACAACTGAGCTGAATATGACGACTACTCCTAGATGTGATTTGGGATGTCAAAGCTACAAGGTTGATGTGAGGAATGAGCTTTGCAATGTCCGGTTGATGAGTTTTGATAACATCAAGGTTTTGACGCGCATGCCACAAATCTATGGGAAGCAACACTTGGAGAGAGGTTTCTGAAGTGTTCCTTGCATGTAACCTCCAACTGCTAAACACAGATCCTTGAAACAAGGGATGCCTTTGCATGCTGCCTTGGGAGAAGAAACCTATGCATGCAAGTTTTTTTTTCTCAGTCCCAGAGGGGACTAGTCAACTCAGCTGCACATGTAAGTGACTACTCGACTGTTGGAGAAAAATGCACATTTTTTTACTGTAAGCTAGGTTGACTGCCCAAGGAGATTGTACAATTTCTGGGCCCAGCAGCTGACTGCTGCCCAAATGTGCACAAATCCTAGGTTGAACAACCTGTTGATGAGAAAAGTTGTGCAAATCTTAGTGGGAGGGTTGGCTAGCAGGACTGCGCAATCCTGGAGCCCAACAGGTTGTAAGAGGGAATTGTGCAATTCCTGGAGGGAAGGTTGGTTTCCTTCTAGAAATGTGCAAATTTCATTGGGAAGATGCTCAACCTACAGTTGGACCAAGTCCGGGTGAGAAACCTGTGAAGGGAAAATATTGAACTGTGATCGACAGGCTGCCTTTGAGCAAGAAAGACATTGAATCTTGAGGACTTGACGAAGCAAGGCAAGTTGTTGTGAAAGTTGGTAGGGAGGGTCCAAAATAGGCCAAGGAAAAATTTTGGAGGGTGGTTGTAGCCGCTACAATACAATCCTTATTCATACTCATCATCTTTCTGCAAATGGAACTGGTAAATCACCTTTTCTAAAGCTTGATGTTAAATTCAAATTGCCTATGTACAATGGAGAAATTAATGCAAAAAAGTTGGATAACTGGATTTGTCAGTTGGAGGTGTACTGTAGACTTCACAACCTTCAAGAGGATGATATCAAAATTCAGTTGGCTTCATTGAGAATAGAGAGTGCATTACTCATTTGGTTGGAAGCAAGGACTCAAGGGGAGATTAAAAAACATGGTAAGATCTCTATTACTTGGTATGATTTCATTGTTGCTATAAAAACACAATTCTACTGTTTATCCCATATGCAAAAACCTATCATGAATGGGAAAAAAATTAGATAGTTAAAAGGTCAAAATGTGCAAAAGTATACTCAAGAGTTTTGGAGAAGAGCTCTTATGCTAGGAGTAGACTTGTAGTCACAAGATACTCCGCTGAAATATATATGAGGTTTGCATAACTATCTTCGACATACCATTCTTATGTTTAATCCCATGAATCTTGACAAGGTCTATGTTCAAGCTACACACCTAGAAGCAAGAGGGAAAAATTTACAAGAAGAAGGTAATAAGAATCCATTCCATAGTGGTGGAAAAGGAAAGAATTTTAAAGGAAAGCAGAAGAAAAATGCTTCTGTTAAAACAGAAGGGGAGAAACTCGTGTGCAAGAATTGTTCCAAAGAGGGTCATGATGAAGCACATTGCTGGAAGATTCGTCCTGAATTAAGACTAAAGAAATCTAACAATAAAGGGAAATAGAAGACAAACATTGTTGTACAACAAGACAGGTTCTGACTCAGGTGATGAATCAAAGATTGCAGCCACGGTCACTAAAGGAAAATCCGTGTCAAAAGCAAGTAAAGAGGAAGTCGTGGAAAGCACCAGTGCAACAAATAACTCCAATAACGCTTCAAATGAGGAAAACATATTTGAGTTGTTCCATATCCAAGTTATTTCCGAGCACACCAAGATTGATATGATGTTTGACAGTGGATCTCAGGAAAATTTAATTTCTACAGACTTTGTCAAGAAATTGAATCTGGAAACCATGCCTCATCACAAAACTATATCCATTGGGTTGGATAACCAAGGATGCAAATCTTTAGGTCACGAGGAAATGCATTTTTAGGTTTTCCATTACTGCAAATTTTGTTGATGAACTCAAATTAGATGTAGTGTCACTGGATATTTCTGGAATTGTGTTGGGAACCCCATATCTGTGTGCCAGGAAAGACGTTTTCCATAGATTTGAGAACAAATATAATTTTTTCAATGACGGAGTGGAGTATATTGTGAGATCCCATCATAGGAAACTTCATCTGTCTTTGGCAAGCGCAGGGAAAATGAAGCGACTGGTCAATTCCAGCAAGAATCTCATGCTCCTTATGATCAAGCAGAAGAATGACACATAGCATGAATCCTTTGTAGGCTGTGACGTGAAGATGAAAGCCGAATTGGCTGATGTGGTCAATCAATATGGAGACATGTTTCAAGAACCAAAGCGATTGCCCCCAAAAAGGGGAATTCAACATGTAATTCAGCTACAACTAGATTGTCCTCTCCCAAACATTGGTACGTATCGAATGTCAATTCTAAAAAGTTTAGAAATTAAGAAACAAGTCCAGGAATTGTTAGATAAAGGTGTAATTCATCCCTCTACTTCTCCATGTGGTTCACCAATTGTTTTGGTACCCAAGAAATATGGAACCTAGCACATGAGTGTAGATTATCGAGATTTGAATAAAATTACCATAAAGAATCGATACCCACTACCTAGAATAGATGATTTTCTAGATCAGTTGAAGGCTAAAAAATATTTCACTAAATTAGACTTGAGAAGTGGATATCATCAAGTTAGAATCGATGAGGAGGATATTTGGAAGACTGCTTTTAAAACCAAATATGGATTTTTTGAGTGGCTAGTTATGCCTTTCGGTCTTTGCAACGCTCCAATTACATTCATGAGAGTTATGAATGATGTTTTAAGATCCTTTCTTGATGAGTTTGTAATTGTCTATTTAGATGATATTCTGATATTCAACAAATCACAAGAAGAGAATGTCAAGCATGTGAGGAAAGTGTTTGATGTCTTGAAAAAATAACAGTTATTTCTAAAGATGTCTAAATTTGAATTCGAGAAAACTTCCTTAGTGTATTTGGACCACATAGTTCGAGGAGGTGAGCTGAAGATTGACCCCTCTAAAGTTTCGGTCATTTTGAATTGGCCAATACCCAAATCAGTCATAGAAGTAAGGATTTTTCTGGGAGCAATGTAGTACTAGAGGAAGTTCATTGCCAATTTCTCTTCCATAGCAGCTCCACTACATGCTTTGACCAGAGTGAATGTTGTCTTCCAGTCAAGATGCAAACAAAAAAATCATTTTATGATTTAAAACAAAAGATCAGTTCAACCCCAGTTTAACATTGCCAAATTTGAAACAAGCATTTGAAATACAAACATATGTGAGTGACTACGCCATGGGTGAAGTTGTTTTACAACATGGTAGGCCCATTTCATTTCATTATGAGATTTTTAATGGTGCTGTTATTAACTATCCTACATATGATAAAGAGATTTACGCATTGGTGCAAAGTGTGAAGAAATGGAAGCATTACTTGATGGGTAAAGAAACATTATTCACACAGATCATCAACCTTTGCAATATTTGCAATCTCAAACGAAATTGCAGCAATCAAGGCACTTTTGTTGGATGGGATTTTTACACCAATTCCACTTGGTAATCAGGTATAAGAAAGGTATTTATAACAAAGTTGTTGATATTCTTTCTAGACCGGTTTCTAATGTAGCCATTTTACTCATGAATAATTCTTTTTTTCTTGAAAGTTATTTTGAACAATACACACATGATGCTGACTTTCAAGAAGTATATTCAAACTTGAGTCAAGGCCACCAAATTGAGGAATTATACTACCATGTACATGATAATCTGTTGTATCATTTGGGAAAACTTTGTGTTCCACAGGGAGATAGAGTAAATGTCACAAGGGAAGTGCACACTTCTCTTATTGTTGGAAATTTCGGTGTAAGTAAAATAGTGGCAAATCTTCAGAGGTATTTTTACTAGTTTCTTATGCTTGAAAGTGTGTCACGTTTTACCAGAGGTTGTTCATTGTGTGCATTTAGTAAGCCTAGTAATAAGAAACTAGGATTGTACACACCAATTCCAGTGCCTTCACGTCCATGGGAGAGTGTTTCTATGGATTTTGTAGGAGGTCTTCCTTTATCAAGAAAAGTCATGATTATTTGTACGTAGTTATGGATAGGTTTAGCAAGATGTGCATATTAATGCCTTGTAAAAAACAAATTATAGTTGAACAAACAAATCAACTTTTCTTTCAAAATGTATGGGTTCATTTTGGATTACCTACTTCTATTGTAAGTGATCGTGATTCCCGATTTGTTGGGAATTTTTGGTCAAGTTTATGGAACTTGATGGACACCCAATTGAAGAAAAGTACAACCTTCCATCCGCGAACAGATGGTCAAACTAAAGTGGTTAACAGGACAATTATTCATTTGCTAATAGGATATTTCAAGAAACATCCTAAGTTGTGGGATTAATAGTTGCATTATATTCATCATGCTTACAACTGAGCAAAACACTCTTCTAGTCTAACTTCGCCTTTTGAGGCATCTCTTGGTTATTTTCCTAAATTGCCTTTGGATTTCATCTTTGAGAAATATGTAGCTATAGATGGGCATAGAGACATAGAAAGAGTGAAGAAATTCATTGAGCACATTCAGTTGATTCACTAAATAGTTTAAGAACAACTAGAAAATAGTCAAGGCAAGTATAAGGCAAGGCATGATAAACATCGTGTGGATCATTAGTTTTAAGTAGGTGATGAAGTTTGGCTTCACATTAGCCAGGAAAGGCTTCGAGGTTAAGGTAAATAGTTGAAACCAATCCATTATGGTCCATTTAAATTTCTAGAAAAGATTGGTAATAATTCTTTTAAACTTGAGTTGCCTTCATATATGCAAATTTACTTCGTTGTTAATGTTGAAAATTTGAGATTGTATGAGCCTCCTTTGATTGAAGATCAAGGAGAAAGTTTACAAATTCCATGAATTGAAGATTTTTCTCTAGAATTTCTTGCTGAGCTTCCACAAGACACCATACTTGATAGAAGAACGAGATCATCAAAAAGGGGAAATCTTGATTATCTTCAAGTGGGTCTCAAAGGTACAAATCCATCAAAGGCCAAATGGATTGAAGAGGGGAAGGTGAGGGAATAATACCCTCATCTGTTCAATAATTGAATATAATCTTTTGGGGTCCAAAAGGCTTCTAGTGGGGAGGAGTGATTAGGTGCTCAAGTTTACTCTAAAAAATTAAAGTGTCAGAATTTTGTCAAACTCATATTCAGATCAAAGAGCTCATCATTCTGAATCCAACAGTGTGAACGAAACTCAAATCCAAGCTCGTATGCAAAAGTTAGAGCAAGTCAAAGTTCAAGTTTGACTTGACTACATCGCAGGATTGGATGATGTGGCAAAGGTCCCAATGAATGAGGAGGTTTCAAGTGGCAGACCATCATTGGCCCTCGCATATCACATATCACAGTTTTCAAGTGTATCGGGTTAAGAATCGGCCCCCAAGCAGTGCCGATTGCGATTTACAATATCACATATCGTAACCGTAGGAAAGGAGGAGTTATAGAATTGGCACCCGACACAGTCAGGATTGCAATGCAATATATCACAATCACATATCACACCCAGTACCCACCAATATATCGCAATCACAAATTGCCCATTTCTATTCGCAGACCATAAGAGCCCGCAGTGCTTTCTGATTGTGATTTGCAATACAGCCAATAGGTAATGGCCCGTGGCGCAGTGAAACATTCTCTCAGTTATCGGATTTTGGAGTGAATTTGTGGGTTTCTGTCGATTTTGGAGCAATTTGTGGAACAAATAGTGGGAGAACTAGGAGAAGTCATAACTTCTTTAGTTATTATCCAAATTGGATGCAAAAAGAGGCTAGATAGCCATTTTTTAGCATTCTGAACTCATTGAGACATGTTTTACAGGAATTTGAGCATTGTAAACACTTGTATTGTAATTTTGAGCATAATAGAGAGGCCCAAGCATTGGGAGATGGACCAAGGAGATGTAGCCTAGGAGGGGTGAACTCCTCATCAAATCTCTGTGTTGTGTGTTGTATTTTGATGTTATTTGTTGTTATTTTGTTGTTGTCCAGCATATGTTTTATGTTAAATTGTTTATAACATTTACATAAGAAAATCTCATGGGAATCAATTAATTTAGCAAACATGGTGAATCCTTAAGCACTTGGTAAGCAATTGATAAGAATCTTGGGTTTTATTTTGAATGGGGAATTAGCACAACATTACTCATCTGCTCCATTTCAGATCATGGTTCCTAAAATATATTGTAGAAATGATTAACACCTACAGAGGCTAACTTTTGGAAGCCACATGCCCTACTACCACTAATATCTTCTACATCCTACATTGTATTGTAATGTTTCTTGTAATATTAAAATTTTTGGAAGAACTTAGTGTTTTGGTTCCCTACCTCAATCTATAAGCTTAACTCTTGAGTTGGTACTCCTTTTATAGATCTAGAAGAAGCTTATTTAAGCTTGTTAAAACTTGTGGCAAGAGGTTTAAAATTATGTTCCAAAACTTATCATTAATCTCCAAAATAATGTTCGTACATTATCTCTATATATATCCCTATGTATATCATTTTTAAATCCAAATAAGGGAAAACATTCATCTATTTATATTAACCATCGTGTTGTTGTTGCAATAAACACCCTCCAAAATTTTGCCTACATCTAAATTTTGGAGCCTCCTTATGGTGATGCCATCTTTTTAAGTGTTGAAGCAACATGATTTTACATGCTTAGCTTGTGAAACCTGCATAATGAACTTCTACTAGGCAAGCCTAGCAGTCAATGTGTGTCCTTGGAAGTCAAGCACTGTGTAGTACCTAATGACATTGACTACGCAATTCCTACGGAAAGAGACTACGCAATCCTTATGGACAGTGACAATGTAAGGGCACCTTATGCAGATAGTGATTGTACACTCTTTGTTGATACTAAGATTGTACTTCTTCAAGGCAGTCAATTCACTCTTGGCTTCTAGTTTCCTGACATGCATGAAGTGCACTAACCAGTATTAACTCTAATTTGATGTATGCTCTCCCTGTGTAAAGAGTCTAGCCAAGAGCTCATCTTCACATTTATCTTTCACTTTTGAGCTTTGTGAACTATTGGATTATAAGGAGCATTCTCTCACTCGTGGTTACAAATGCCCCATATTCTCGGTGAGTTTCTCAACTATCACTTTTGTTCTTGCATGTGTAACTTTTCATTTCTCTTTCTCATACATGTGTTGTTTTTGTTTACTCTATATTTTGTAAGTTTCTCTTTCACTTTTTTTCATTCTTGGATGCATCACTTGTGTTTTTTTTGTGTTTGCATATATCTCTTTCGCTCTTGTATGTGTTTATTTTGCTTGTTTTCATCCTAAAGAGCCCCATGGAATACCTTCAAGAGGAAGCTCTAGCACACTCTCTTGCACTATTTGAATGTATTTATCAATAGAGAATGTGTTAGACACATTCTTATGGCATAGCGCACCTTTTGGTTGCAGTTGACACTTGTGTTGTAAAGATACATCGTAAGTGTTGTGCTTGGAGATAAATGTCGCTTTATTGTCATTTTGTTGTATGCGTGTTGGTTTTGGGTACTACGTATCTTATAGCTATGTGCATGGGTATATATATGTGTGTGATCATGTTCAAGACCTGTTACATGCTTTTATTCTCTTGTCTCATTGATCTCACACTTAGTCAATTTTGGAGTTCATCCTTGTCCGCACATCTTGCACAAGTCACAAGCATACTCAATATTTTATTCAAGTGATGAGCACACTATGCACTCGTAAGCCTCAATGATGAGACCCTTACCTCCTGGACCTAAGCACTTTTCCCATCCTGAGAGCATCCTCCTCCAACTGCACATTGAGCAACCTCAAAGTACAAACCCTCAACCTTGTTGCTTGCACTTGTCCACTGCATAACAGGGAAAATTTTAAGAACCACCCTAAAGTTATATGTATAATAAATGGACTAATCCCCATGATACATAGGAAAAATGGGAGGCAATTTTATCAATAATATAATATGTATATATAATTTTTTTGGCGAATCTCTCACTAGATTATATTATCTTGTACAATGATGGAGAATCTTTCATTGAATTATAAAATCTTGTAAGATCTTGGCAAATCTTTTATTGAATAATAAAACATTGTGAAGTCTTGGTGAATGTTTTGTTAAAGTATGAAACCATATATGATAATAAGAAAACACATTCATTAAACTATAATGTACTAACATACATGTTTGGAAAAAGGAAACATAATTTTCTCTTCCTACAAACAATGTTCTAAGTTTCAATGGCCATGTTTGTCAAGGTTCTTACAATACACTCTTTCATTTCCTTCTATTAGTTTTGATAATATTCCACAACAAAGTTCTTGTAGGTGTTGATATTGACAATGAGTTCTGTCAAGGTAGGAGAGATTAATCTTTTCTCTACAACTTTTGTCAAGCTACCACTTTTTTCAAGTTATCAAATTTCTTTCTTATTCCATAGACTCCAACTACGAGATTAAAAAAAAAACATCAAGTTTGTTTACCCCAACACGCCAACAAGTAGCAAGCCCCAACTATATTATATAAGAAAGTATTAGGTATCCCAAAGGCTTGAAGGGGATCTAATTGAAAGAAGTGACCATTGTGAGAATCCTTCCAATCAATATACAAATATATAAATGTAGATTTATTATTATTTTAATTGGAAATCTTCAATTAAATAATAAAATTTAATTATGTCTCTCCCAATCTAAATTGCTTATTAGCATTATTCACTACCCTCATAGGTCTCGCATTTTTTAACAACGTTGTAACAAGTAGATTAATTTCCTTTTTGGTGAACAATCTCCACATTTTAGGAAAATATGGTGCAGTGGCTCCAACCCCTACAGGTCATTAGGAAAAACTAAGAATAGCACAAAAGATGAAAGGTTGTACAAACCAGCTTATTTTTCAAACAACTAATTCAACATCAGTACCTAAACTTTTTCATGAAGATATCATATTGAGAATGTTTGAAAAATGGTGAGGGTGATGCGGAAAGAGTGATAAGGTTTCATTGTTTTGAATTTTTTTTGTTAAATGAGAAAAAGTTAAAAACCAATATTAATGGAGATATTGGTATTTTTTATCAAATTTGTGAAGTGACTAAATGTAGCTTTAACCATTCATCTTAAGATGTTTTTACAATATAATTTCCTAAGTCTATTTAATAACTTTATTATAATAAAAACCAACCTATATCCATCTTAACTCCACATCTACCACTCTTAGGGGGATGAAATGTATTTATCCCTCTGAGCACTTGGGAGACCCAGAATTAAGATGGGCCTAAGATGATAGAATTTCCCCTTTAAATAGTATATGCTCACATGAATAACATGGTATTACCATGGGTCAATACCATGGGTTATCATAAACCTGCAGCTTAAAAATTACTATTAGTAATTTATAAAAATTACTATTAGTAATTTATAAAAATTAATAAAATTAATAATTGATTTTTATTTTATTTTTTATTTTAACCAAGTTAAAATGTTTAACATACATTAAATTACAACATCCATTTTTACTCTTCATCTACCAAACCCCGAGAGGGATCAAATATTTTTTCACTCTATTCTAGTTTGCATATCAGGATATTTGATCCCTCTCGGGGCTTAGTAGATCCAGAGTAAAGATGGATCTATGATGGTTTAATTCCCCCATTTAAATAGGCTACATTCCATGTGAATACCATGGGTTAATACCATGTGCCATTTTTATTTTTATTAATACTAATATTACAGTTAATAATGTTTGTTTGCATGGTATTAATAATAATCTAGCCCATGGTATTTGGCCCATAGGATTCACTTAAATAAAACCTCTTTTTGAGCCTTCATAAATAGAAAGATGGTTATGGACTAAATATAAAAAGAGATTTTATTTATTTACCATACCTCCACTTTATGTATATTTTTATTTGTTTACACCCTTGCATGTATATAAGGTGACTTATGGAGTAACTATAAAAAATGTTTTATTTATTTATCATACCTCTTTTATAAATATGGTATTTGGCCCATAGGATCCACTTAAATAAAAGCTATTCTTGAAAATTAGGGCGAATGGAAGGTTGTAACTCCTAATTTCAAGGGCTAAATTTACCTTTTTTACCCTCTCCCTTAAAATAAGGTGGGCTATTTGAGGCTATTTGAGGCTATTTGTAAAAATGTACTATGATACAAAATATTCGCCCACTAAAAATTTAAAACCCCTTAATTTCGCTAAGGGCGAACATTCGCCCCTAAAATTTTCCATGCTGTATAGTCCTTGATCCATCATGCCTTTTATTGCACATTGCATAGTCTCATTGGATAGTAGGGACATCCTTCAGCCCCTACAGTTCTCAGTTGTGCAATACATGGATCCTCTCCCTCAAGCACTATGCATTGTGCGATCACAATGCCTAAGCTTGCTCTCCTTACCTCTTGGACTTTCCCACTGCAAAATTCATGTCCTGCCTCTCCCTTCCCACTACACATTGCATAATCACAATGTATAAAACTTCACTCCCTACCTCCTAAATATGTTCATTGTGCTCTAGAAGATCTCTTCCCTCAATCCTTACACACTGTCCCACTACAATCAACATTTGTACAAGGTAGAATAAGTGATTTTAGGACTAGTGTTTTCTTTTCATGAACAAAATTCATTTGTAGGTGCTATCATCTTGACATGGAAAGGTGATACTCAAGGAGGATATAAAGGAGAAGTTTTAATAAGATATTTGTGGAGATGAAAAAAAATGGTGTTATCATGTAAGAGTAAAGGAATCTTGGACAAAGACAGAGAGATGACAACTCATGTTAACTTAGAAGGTTTCAACACTTCTCTAGACCCTTTGGAGGGTGAAGGTGAAGTACAATCTAGATCTATCATGAAGATTTCAATACTTAGCAACAAATATAAGAACTTTCCTTTGATACACTACAATGAATTCTCATGTCATAGTCGCAAAATCACAACTTCTCAATGTGGCATCACAAAAGTCTTGTGTTGTCCATGTATTTGCCACAATTTGTGGAATGTAATTTTGTGTTTCCAAAAATGAGAAATGTAGAATGTGTGGAAGCCCAAGGGTCATACATGGAATATGAAAAGTCACAAGAAAGTCTTAGATTCATATAGAAGCTCAAAGGTCATATAGTCAAAAGTCACATGGCAGCTCAAGAGTCATGAGGGAGGTGAAGAGTCACATGGGGAGGTGAAGAGTCACCTCATTTGTTATAGATACACCCTCATCTAAAGCAAAGGAATTTTCACCTTATATTCTCTAGCTTGGCATAGGAGATAAGATCATTCTTTGGAGGAGAAAATGGTGATTTAATGTTCCATAATTGGGGCTAGTGTTGCATCATTGTAATTGTGTATATTGGAACATTAAATTAATATCATAAGCTCTAAAATTCAACACACTTTCATGCATGTGTCGTGGATGTTGTAAGACAAATCTTTTAATGTTTTCAGTATATGTTGATGTTCACACATACTAAAGAAAGTGAACTATTTCTTTGTCTTTAGTACATATAGATGTTGAATGTGCATTGTTATTTTCTTTCATGATCGTTGTTATCTTGTGAGCTATTTTGCAGGTTAACTAACGAGTCTTTCCTCGATCTTGTGTGTCTCTTTTATGATGGTACTATTACTTTTCTCTTAGAGGCTCACTCTTCCTTTTCCCCTCCGTGTAAGCACCTTATATACATTGCAATTGTATGCCTCATAATGTCAGCTTACTTGCTTGTTTCAAAGGTTATGTACATACTCTCTTATGTGGTTTATTGCAGCCAAGTAAAACCTTTAAGTTATGGCAGTTGGGCCTATTATCAAGATGGAGTTCCTACTCAAAACGGTATGAGGTCTAGTTGGGACTTTATACCGGGGAGATCACCCGTGTCAGTGAAATTCCAGCAACATCAACACATCCTTGTAGATGTATTCACTTAAATATTAATAACCTTTATGGATGAACCACAAATATAATATTATAACTTGGGTTCACATAACTAAATCAAGGGAAAAAAAGGATGTGATATTTTAAAGATAGTTTATAAAGGGAGGCAAATATTGTATTTAAGGTCTATTTTAAGGTAGACAAGTAAATTTTTCATATAAAAGTATATCACCTGTGCTAATAATTCCTTAATGACAGGTAATTAGGTAAAATTTTATAATCAAATTATTTACATTGGTTGAATATTTATGACCAATGATTATTGTTTTGGATAAATTCGTGAGTTACTTCTTATATTGGTGTTTATCACTATAGTCACAAGAGCACATTTGAATGACAAATACCAATAAAGGTTTGTACACCCATGGACATTTATATGAGTAATATTATGATATAATCAAATTTCAAAAGCTACCTCAATGCAATTTCCAACTGGAGGAACAATGAAAATATTTTTTGTTCGAGTAAAATCAATGCAATGGGAGACTATAACAAAAGTATCAAATTTGGATTATACTGCATTAAAATAAAATTATAAGTTGAAAAAATTCATGTAACCTGTCACATACCCAGGTAACCTCACATGTAAAAGTAGGGACTTAGAATTTTTTTTATACAAATTACCCACAAGTAATTATCCAATTCAAAACTCCACAATTCTTCATTAACCATTAGATATAATGTACATTAGTACATCAAGTAAATTGCAATAAAAGACAGTAAGTTGCATAACCATTAACCACCGCTGTGGTAGAGTAATAACATAAACTATCTCATGAATCGTTGCATCCATTTCATGATTTCCCTAACCATATTAATTAATCACATACTTGGACATTATGATTATCCCATCAAATAAAGAACCATCATCATCAAGGATTCAACATTATCAAACTGGCACAAAATGCAATCACACCATTGAACAACGATATACCTTGGAAACCCTGTAGAGTTAAAACCAACAAACGTTTAATCTTATTATTAAATTCTCATGAGGGTTTTCACCCCTCACTCAATGGCTTATAAGGGATTCCAACCCTTAACCATTGTTATAAAATTATTACAATGAATTACCATTAAATTGTCACATAACTAGCTAAAAGCTAATACAGTTTCCATGAAACCATTTACTTTCATACCGCCACATGCAACATGTTGGAAATAATACTGAGAGGGGGGGTGAATCAGTATTATTAAGCCAAATATTTCCTTCCTAAATTCCAGATGATATACGCTACTTCAGTTAAAACAACCCGCGTATATATGCAACTACAGATAAAGAAACCATCGTATATAAATCAGACTTATAATTTGAATTATCTTTCATATGTCAGTTGTGATTCAGATGCACATAAACAATACCAGAAACAGTGAAACAGAGCAGAAGACAGTCACACACAAGAACACAAGATATAAGGAGGAAACCCAATGTGGGTGAAAATCCCCTACTGCAATTCGTCTCTATCTTCTTTTTAATTAGGAACTTCTCTTTACAATGTCTTGTACTGGAGCAGACTTTACCAGTATGCAGGCTGCAACCTGCAGAGAGCTACAACTCTCTCTCGTTTTCCAGCTTTCCTGGAAGGGAGTTCTCAACCCCCTTAGTTCTTGTACTAGCTTGAGATACTAGTACGCAGGCTCCTACCTGCAGAAGGCTGCAACCTTCTCTTTGCTTTCAGGGACCTCGTTTCATTAATTTTCAGACTAGATCCACAAGTAACATCAATCAAACATCAAGAATTTCTGCATAACCCAAACTCCTTTTCACCAATCAAAAGCTGAAACAACTAAGCACTTCTCTGATTACTGAACCCAGAACATAGTAATTGTAATCAAACACCAATTCTGAACCCATAACGCTGCAACAATAAAACAGAAGCAGCTAGAACATAAATCAAGACATATACGCTACTTCACTGTTCATCAACCTTCGAGTATACGCTTTTGTACCACACCCAACCTACGTATACGCGTTTTTCATTCACAGAAAACGCGTATATACGCACCTTCAATTCACTGAACCTGAGTACAGATCTATAAAGGATAATTTATTCTTTTAAGCATTCAGACATTAGTTAGCCCAGATTTATAGATCAGCAGTGCGCCACATATAACAGATCAAAATCATACAGAGATACCAATGTTCAAGCCTTGAGATTTAGATCCATTAATAGTCCTTCTCCTTCTTGCGCTCAGGTTCCACCTTCATTCAGATCTAGATCTGCACCATAACCCGATCACCCGTATTCCAGATCTATCACCATATCAGATATTCAATTATTCAGCTAATACCTTGCCACATAATCTCCTTCCTCTTTTATAGTTTTAGACCTTCCTCAATACCACGGTCCAAAACCATAATAAACCAATACCATCAACTCAATACTAGGGATCAACACGTCTGTCGAGATACCATGGTCCAAAACCATAGGTTCAAATTCCAAGGACTAACTGCCATGGACCAAAGGTAATATTTCCAACATATACGCGCTTTTCTTTGCATGAAAGTGCGTGTATACGCATACACACTTTTATAAAGTCAAACCTGCGTGAATACGCGACTTGAGCTTAATGAACCTGCGTATATGAATTTTCTCTTCATTCTTGTAGTTTGAACTGAGATCTGTCATCAGAGGGAGTTGCCATCAAGGACAACACCTGTACCATAGTGTCACACCTGTGCCATAATGCCAACAATCTCCCCCTTTGTACTTGATGGCAACCCCAAGATCCTCAAAGTCATTCTCCCCCTTTGTCATCAAGGGCAAAGGGCTGTGCTCCCCCTGAGTTCATGCTGATATTTCTGCTCTGCTGTGCTGAACATGTTCCTCTTGACTGTAGGCAAGATCTGCAAAAAGATGTTCTTCAAGAAGAACCATGACTTAAACATCATAAAGGACCTTGCTATCACCAAAAGACTCAATATATACAACCATCACCCAACCAAGTGGGGATCATCCATCCAACCAAGTGGAGATACAACAGAAATTCACATATAACAATCAATTGCATCAATCATCCCAGGCATAGTGGGGAAACCAAAATAGGCCGTTACATGACCTTGATAAAAAAAATATACATGACTAAGCAAAATACCAATGACAATTATCATCTGACAATCACTGTCGATATCAACAATCAAGTTTTCCTTCTGATCCCTTACTGCAGCTGATCCACCTGAACCAAAACAGCTTGAGTACTAGAGCCAAGAAATTCTAAGGTAATGCCAACAATTCATTAATTGCTCCCCCTGAACCTGTGCCTGATGATCTCTGACAGACCCATATCAGATGCTCTTCAACAAGAGTCTGCCCTTGCTGATTTTCTTCAAAACTCCATATACGCGACTGCACCTGCACAAATCAGCGTATGTACGCGGATTACCCTCATCCAACTCGCGTACATAAACTCTTTCACAGACAATCTTCAACAGCAGCATGAAGCATCAACAACTCCCAGCTTCTGTCTGAGATATTCAAAAGTTTCCCGGGGCAGTGGTTTGGTGAGTATATCAGCAACTTGTTCCTTAGAAGGAACATATTCCAATTTGACCTTTTGTTCCAACACTTGTTCTCGAAGAAAGTGATACTTGATCGGTATGTGCTTGGTTTTTGAATGCATGACTGGGTTCTTTGAAATGCTTATTGCACTTGTATTATCACATAAGATAGAGATAGGTGGAGTACAAGTGCTTGCAAGGTTTGCATCATCCAAAGGAGTTGTGTGCAACAAGATGCAGCAACCACATATTCCGCTTCTACTGTAGATAAATCAATCGAACTCTGTTTCTTGTTGAACCAAGATACTAATCTGGAACCCATAAAGAATGCACCACCACTTGTGCTCTTCCTATCATCCACGCTTCCGGCCCAATCTGCATCTGTGTAAGCATGAAGTGTGAGATCTGTATCTCTAGGATACCATAAGCCATAGTTTTGAGTTCCTTGAAGGTACTTGAAGATTCTCTTCACTGCCTGAAGATGAGTTTCTTTTGGATTTGCCTGAAACCTTCCAACTATTCCCACTGCATGCATAATATCTGGTCGGGTACCTGTCAAATAAAGCAAACTCCCAATCATGGATCTATAGGTTGGTTGATGTACTGCTGCTGATTCATCATTTGCACTAAGGCTGCATCCTGTAACCATGGGGGTACATACTGGTTTCGAGTCTTCCATGCCATACTTCTTCAAGATCTGCTTGAGGTACTTTGTTTGAGACAAGAAAATACGGCCTTCATTTTGTTGGATTTGTAATCCAAGAAAATATGTCAATTCTCCAAGTAATGAAATTTCGAATTCTTTCTGCATCACCAAGGCAAAGCTTTGACTCATGGCTTCTTCATTGCTCCCAAAGATAATATCATCTACATACACAACAAGTATTAGCAATTTGTTATTTTCAATTTTTATATATAGATTGCTATCTGCTGATCCTTTTGAAAATCCTTGTTGATGAAGGTATTTGTCCAACCGATAGTACCAAGCCCTTGGAGCTTGTTTAAGCCCATAGAGAGCTTTTTTAAGTTTGCATACAAGATTTGGATCATTTCCAAGGATAAAGCCATCTGGTTGCTCAATGTATACTTCTTCTTCTAAGTCTCCATTCAAAAAGGCTGACTTCACGTCCATTTGAAAAACTTTGAATTTTTGAAAGCTAGAGAGGGCAAGGAACATTCTGATGGCCTCAAGTCTAGCAACAGGAGAAAATTTTTCTTCAAAGTCTATTCCTTCCTGTTGAGCATACCCTTTGCAAACAAGCCTGGCCTTGTTTCTAATAACTTCCCCATTTCATTCAACTTGTTCTTGAAGATCCATTTTGTTCCTATGACATTCTTGTCTTTTGGTCTAGGAACCAACTCCCAAGTGTTGTTCTTTTCGATCTGCTCAAGCTCTTCATCCATTGCCTTAACCCAACACTCATCTTTGCATGCTTCTTTTACATTTTGCGGTTCAGTGGAAGAGAGCAATGCCAAATAGCTTGAAGCTTCTGCTATTGTTCTTCTGGTTTGTATACCTGCCTCTTTCTGCCCCAAAATTTGAGATTCTGGATGATTCTTCTGAACATATCTGGATGGAGTCTTCTCTTCTATCCTTATCTATTCCTCTGGTGCCTCTTGGGGTTCTTCTTCATCATCTGCTTGATTTGGAGAGTAGTCTTCATCCTCATTGATATTTTCATGATTTACTTGCCTGGGGATGTATCCTTTTTCATCAACCACTACATCAATACTGTCAATAATTCTTCCAAGTCTCTTATTGTAACACTTATATGCTTTGCTGTAGGGAGAATAACCAAGAAGAATGCCTTCATCTGCTCTAGGTTCAAGTTTGCCAAGCTGCTCATCAGTATTCTTAATATAGCATTTGCTCCCAAAGATTTTGAAGTGCTTTACAGAAGGAGTCTCACCATACTACAGCTCATGAGGAGTTTGAGTGATGTTCACCCGGACATTTGTTTTGTTGAGAATAACAACCGCAGCATATGCAGCTTCACCCCAGAAATTTACGGGAGTTCCTGACTCATCAAGCATAGCATGAGCCATTTGTTGGACTGTTCTGTTCATTCTTTCCACTACTCCATTTTGCTAAGGAGTTCTAGCTGTAGAGAATTCTCTTCTTATCCCATGTTCTTCATAGAAATCGAAAAATTCATTTGAGATAAATTCCCCACCTCTGTTGGATCTGAGGCACTTAATTTTGTATCCTGATTCATTTTCAACCAAGGCTTTAAAAGATTTGAATTTTTCGAATGCTTCATCTTTGTGCTTCATAAGTCCTAACCAGACAAACCTGGAGAAATCGTCAATGAATAATATCAAGTATTCTTCTCCTCGAGGTGTCCTTTTCCTGAATGGACCACATGTATCTGTATGTACTAGCTCAAGAGGCATGCTAGCTGATCCTTCCTTCTCCGGAAAGTTAGTTCTGGTTTGCTTTCCAAACTGACATTATTTGCATATGGTGTTGTCTGGAACTTTGATATCTGGAAGACCACGAATTGCCTGATATTTGCATGCTTTCCTTATTTGTGAAAAGCTTAGATGCCCCAACCTCCGATGCTATAACCAGTGCTCATCATCCTTGCTCAGATAGCATTGTTGTTGTCCTTCTTCAAATATGTATAGATTATTTGGAGTTCTTTTACCTTTGATCACTGTTTTACCTGTATCAAGATCACGAACAAGACATCCATTTGATCTGAATATCACCTCGGTTCTTTGATCACACATCTGGCTGACACTTAGAAGATTATGCTTCAATCCATCAACATACAAAACATTTCCAGCTTTAACCTTTTCTTTTAACTGAGCAGTGCCTTTTCCTTTTATAGTTGCAGGAGTATCATTTCCAATTCTTTCCTTTTTCTAGAGCAGAATATGATTCAAGTTTTTCTTTATCACCTGTCATATGCTTCGAACATCCACTGTCAATGTACCATAGATTTTCCTGTCCCTCTGCATAAAAGGCTATCCCACATCTTTCTGTTTGTGGTTCCTTTATTCTCCATGTTCTTGTGCTTGAGGCTTGTTCCTTTGTCTGCGGAAACCTGCTCCTGCATTCAGAATCTTCATGACCAAAGTTATTGCAAATAGAACATTCAACATCATTTTCAAGAGCCAAAAAGTTGTTATAGGTCCTTTTTGTAATCCCTGTCATACTTCTGTGTTTTTGAGCTTCTCTAGTCATGATTGTTTTATATGCAACACATTGAGCTGCTTTGTGACCAAAGTTATGTCAAGAGAAGCATTGTCCATTGAAGAAACTTCTGCGGTTATCAATTCTACCAGCCAAATGATTGTAATTTGTATTGTCATCCATTCTTGAAGCAAATTGAGAAGATTTTACCTGTGGCTGGTAGTAGCTTTTGTTCACTCTTAAGAAGGATTGCCCCTGGTTTACCTGATAGTCTTTGTTTGTTCTTGATGTAATTCGTCCCTGCTTTACCTGGTGATCTCCATTGTGCTTTTGCTCATTTCTTCTTGCTGCATCAAGATAACTCTTTGAGGTGGATGCTTGAGAAGTTTCTCCATTATACCCCAAACCTGTCTTGTTTAGTGGAGAACGTTGTACATTGATGATCTCATCCAGAGTTTCAGATCCTTTGAAAAACTTAAGATTAATAGCCTCTGTTTTCTCAATCTCTTTTCTAAGGCCAACAATTTCACCTTCTAACTTTTCAAGATATTTTTCCTTTTCATCTATTTGAAATTGTAGAGTATCAATGATCATATTCTTTTCTTCTATACATGTCTTGAGTTTAGAAATTTCATCATAAAAGCTATCCACATCTATAGCATCCATGTAGTCATCATCTTCAAAGGCCATTAAAAGTTTATAGTCATTACCTCGTTCATCTTCATCACTATTTGATAGACCATCATTGTCTTCATGAGTGTAGTAGCTCTTCTTATTTGCATTCTGTTTCTTGTTCCATCTAATAGGTTCCTTTCCCTTGTCGATCTTATCCTCATGAGGACATTTGGCAGCATAGTGACCCACTCTTCCACAAGCAAAGCATTTGAAGGGCAACTTACCTCTGAACCGTCTAGCACCCCGTTGAAGATTTCTAACAAAATTTGATTCTTCTTCTTCTTCTGACTCATGTCTTGATTCATAGTACTCTCCTTTGCCTGAAGCCTTGAAGGCAGCTTCTCTCCTGTCAGATGGACCTCCTTTCCTCATTTCATAAGCAGTTAGAATTTCGTGTAGCTGAGACATAGTAAGGGTTCGTAGATTTTCCTTTTCTTCTATTGCAGACACTTTAGATTCAAACTTGGGGGACAATGATCTTAGAACTTTTTCAACCACAATAGCCTATTTTATTTCTTCACCCAAGTTTTTCATGCAATTAACAATCTCATCTACCCGAAGGAAATAGTTAGCCACACTTTCATCATTATACATTCTGAGATTTTCATATTGAATCCTGAGGGTTTGAAGTTTAGCACGCTTTACCTGTTCATCTCCTTCGTAGCTCAAGACAATCTTGTCCCATATTTCTTTTGCAGATTTATATTACATAACCTTCACGAATTCTGTTTGAGATAAGCATCCTAGCAGAGTATTGACTGCTTTAGCATTTGTTTCATATTTCTTCTTCTCGGTCGCATCTGTAGGAGTAGCTGAAGGAAAAGTGTAGCCTGTATCTATGATATCCCAAACTTCTGTACCAAGAGATTGAAGATAGGCAGTAACTCTTACCTTCCAATAATTGAAGTTTGTCCCATCAAAAATAGGAGGCCTGATTAATGCTTCCCTCTCGTAGTTGCTCATGATGAATGATCTTCCTTCAAGCGATCAAGCTTCTCTGAAGGACCTGCTCTGATACCAATTGTTGGAAATAATACTGAGAGGGGGGGGGTGAATCAGTATTATTAAGCCAAATATTTCCTTCCTAAATTCCAGATGATATACGCTACTTCAGTTAAAACAACCCACGTATATACGCAACTACAGATAAAGAAACCAACGTATATAAATCAGACTTATAATTTGAAATATCTTTCAGATGTCAGTTGTGATTCAGATGCACATAAACAGTACCAGAAACAGTGAAACAGAGCAGAAGACAGTCACACACAAGAACACAAGATATAAGGAGGAAACCAAATGTGGGTGAAAACCCCCTGCTGCAATTCGTCTCTATCTTCTTTTTAATTAGGAACTTCTCTTTACAATGTCTTGTACTAGAGCGGACTTTACCAGTACGCAGGCTGCAACCTGCAGAGAGCTACAACTCTCTCTCGTTTTCCAGCTTTCCTTGAAGGGAGCTCTCAACCCCCTTAGTTCTTGTACTAGCTTGAGATACTAGTACGTAGGCTCCTACCTGCAGAAGGCTGCAACCTTCTCTTTGCTTTTAAGGACCTCGTTTCATTAATTTTCAGACTGGATCCACAAGTAACATCAATCAAACATCAAGAATTTCTGCATAACCCAAACTCCTTTTCACCAATCAAAAGCTGAAACAACTAAGCACTTCTCTGATTACTGAACCCAGAACATAGTAACTGTAATCAAACACCAATTCCGAACCCAGAACACTGCAGCAATAAAACATAAGCAGCTAGAACATAAATCAAGACATATACGCTACTTCACTGTTCATCAACCTGCGAGTATACGCTTCTATACCACACCCAACCTGTGTATACGCATTTTTCATTCACAGAAAACGCGTATATACGCACCTTCAATTCACTGAACCTGCGTACAGATCTATAAAGGATAATTTATTCTTTTAAGCATTCAGACATTAGTTAGCCCAGATTTATAGATCAGGAGTGCGCCACATATAACAGATCAAAATCATACAGAGATACCAATGTTCAAGCCTTGAGATTTAGATCCATTAATAGTCCTTATCCTTCTTGCGCTCAGGTTCCACCTTCATTCAGATCTAGATCTGCACCATAACCCGATCACCTGTATTCCAGATCTATCACCATATCAGATATTCAATTATTCAGCTAATGCCTTGCCACATAATCTCCTTCCTCTTTTATAGTTTTAGGCCTTCCTCAATACCACGGTCCAAAACCATAATAAACCAATACCATCAACTCAATACTAGGGATCAACACGTCTGTCGAGATACCATGGTCCAAAACCATAGGTTCAAATTCCAAGGACTAACTGCCATGGACCAAAGGTAAGATTTCCAACATATATGCGCTTTTCTTTGCATGAAAGTGCGTGTATACACATACGCACTTTTATAAAGTCAAACCTGCGTGAATACGCGACTTGAGCTTAATGAACCTGCGTATATGAATTTTCTCTTCATTCTTGTAGTCTGAACTGAGATCTGTCATCAGAGGGAGTTTCCATCAAGGACAACACCTCTACCATAGTGTCACACCTGTGCCATAATGCCAACACAACATTCCTTGTGGCATGATTGTTCTAGCAATGTATGATCCCGCAACTCGTACTCATCCGCGTGGACCATTAATCCTTTTCCTGCCACAATGTTAAACATCACTTTTCTTTGGCACCAACTGCCATCGTTTCCTGTCAAAGTTGTCGTCAACAAGATTTGGCAACAAGATTAGATACAAGATTAATCAATCAATAATCAACATCTAAAAGAGATCTTTTAACATCTACTCATGTGCATGAGCAAGCATGTCATAATAACTGACTAGTACATATATTCAAGTAAATACGTGTTCTACTTTCCACAATTCTTATTCACACTCATGCATATTTATCTTTAAGATATCTAACCCATTAGTTCTACAAATCCATGTTTCTCTTTAAAACATATAACACAATAGTTATGTTTTCATACAGGTAATAAACTATTGTTTCTGCGCCTTTGCACATGTGTTCCTTTCACATAGTTATTTTCCAAGAAGTTAACATAGTTTCTCTAACATACAAAGAACATATCTCCATAACACATTGACTATTCTTTGAGCATCCAATAGCTTATTTTAATATCCCTTCTTTAATATATGCAATACAAAGTCCCTTCTCTAGAATTCTACCATCATTTCATGTAAACAACTACTTACTTCTTTCTTAAAGGAAGTCATCATAACCCCATTTCTCTATCTTCCTATAAGTAAGTTTCTCATGCTTTTCCTTTCAAGAAATTATTATAGATACCCATATTTATGCATAAAAATCAAGAAACAATAACAAGGTTAACCTAACCTCCTATGCACCAAAATCAAGAAGTCAACCCAACTCATCTAGCAAGAC
This sequence comes from Pinus tabuliformis, assembly GCA_031772625.1. Lineage (NCBI taxonomy): Eukaryota > Viridiplantae > Streptophyta > Pinopsida > Pinales > Pinaceae > Pinus > Pinus tabuliformis. The sequence continues at coordinate 789,107,528 of CM062805.1, forward strand.
AATCTTTTCAAAAGATTAATAATTTCAAGAAAGTTAACATCGATGTTATTTTCAAGAGAGTCAACATAATACTTTTCCATGTCTAAGTAATGATTTTCAAGAGAACTCTCTACCCATGCAAATAGTGCCAATTTTTTTTCTCACCCATTGTGCCTTACAATCTGGCTGATTATGATGCATCTCTGATGTGGTATTCTCACACTTAGCTGAAGAAAGAATGGCTAAATACGAGGCTAAGGAAAAACACGCTTGCTTGGGGAAATACTGAAATACCAAATTAGAGCATATATTGCACGAAAGTCCATGCAATACAGCTAAGATTTTGAAGATCATGCCCAATGCCACAAACAGAAGCCAGAAGTAAAAACATTGACAAACTCATACAACGAAATAATTTCACTAAAACTAGCGTGAGGAAGATAATTTGATATAACTAAAGCAAATAGTAAAGCTTTGGTTAGAAGTACAAGACAATAGAAGCACATTTGTAGTGTGCTACAACTTTTCATCATGAAAGAGTGCCCTGTGATCTGATAGTAATGCACCAGCTGCCAGATCATCTCCTCCTGCTCACCCGAGGAAAATCCCAAGAAAGTACGGGTGCTTTCTTGAAGAACAAGGAAACATGACACATATATATATTCTCAAACTTGAAGTCTATAATAAACCCAATACATCCGCCCATGATTTTAAAAAGCGTTGGATGATAACTACAACTACGCAACAATTCAACAGTTGAAAATTCCTTTCTTGCATGATCAATTGCCACTTCAAAAAGATATATTTATCTCGACAGCATCAAGCACACAAGGTACATCACAACCAATTACGCCCTCAAAATTAAAATGAAAATCCTGAAATTATAATCGCACTTACTATAAGGAATTTGGGGAGATTTATTCACACCCCTCAATTTCATTTTCCCCATTGACTGCTTTCAAAGCTTCTTATCTCTTTAACTTACCGACAGGGAAATGAATAGATGCTTAGCTGCAGAGAAAAATAAATGTTATCTACTACTCACAAAACTTAAATAGCTGTATCAACCCATTACCCGTGGAATAGAAAGGTAATGCAAAGCATAAAATTTCTTTACAAGTACAACAAAAGAATGATTCATCACACGTCCCTCATCTTGTTTCCAAGCTTCCAGGATTTAATCGATACAGTCTTGCAACAAATAAAATACAATTATGTGGACAAGAGAATGAGGGTACCTGTCTATAATCTTAGAAAACATTAGAAACTTCCAACAACAAACCTCTTGAATGTGATGTTTAGCGCCGAAGCTCACCCCACCTACTCAAATTTGATTTTAGGATCACCCATCAAAACTGTTGTAGTGCCTTATGCACATGGAAGAGACACCTCTTCAATGTCTTTTTCACCCAATCTCAACACAACTACTGAAAAATTTCCCAATTCCCCCCCACAAACTCAACGCCCTCTTTGAAATGCATGCACAGGCATCCAAAGGTACTAGACGACAACGAATACATCTAACCGAATGTTTTCTTGCTGCCACCTTTCCTTAAAGTTCATAGACATTCATGAGGTGTCACCTATACCCAAGAGCATAGCTATACATTTATTGAAGGGTGTGGTAGTTGGAGGGTAAGTTATTAGAGGCTTCCTTCCATAACTTGAGTTTTTACACATATCAAGAATCAGTTTTGTAACTGATATGTAACTCTTAAAATTACTATACGTAACTGATTGATTTTACCTTGAGTTATTACGGTAGGGATATTACATACTCCTCCCCTTAACAATAACATCGTCCTCAGTGTTCATCTCTCATTGGAAATTTAAATTTTACTCATGGTATAACCATCTAAACCACACAAAATGTGATCCTTCCTCTTTAAAATCAAAGATTTCATTCCAAGAAATGACAACAAACAAAATAGCAATGATATAATCTCAAGAAAGATCATTAGTCATAAGCATTCACAACTGCAAAAATATGCAAGTTCTAATTGCCACCACTTGGCCCTTATTCAAATTCAAAAACCGAACTCTATATCAACTTACAATTACCTACCATCTACTCTTGAATATCATGAGCACTTTCACATAAGCATTTTAATACTGGTTGGACAACCCATCAACCCTCCATGGTAAGTAATCCTGTAATGTTTGACAAACAAATTCAATCACATTAGTGATAGTATTGTGAGTCAAATGAAATACTTTTAACTATCAATCAATTGTGCAATGTTAGGTGACTTTTAAATCACAGTACTTTTACATGTACTTAAGAGCTCATCACTGCTCCACATGCACACCGAATTAACTCTCACTAAAGACATCCACAGAGTACTTCTAAAAGTACCAAAAGAGCACCTAGCTTTCTAATCATCAAAATAGTCAATCACTGCATCAAGTAAAAATTGTCTTAGCCCCTACTAAGATGTTCACAAGATTAATAATACGATAAAGGAATTAAAATTTCCAATAACTCCTTATTGAGCACTAAGCTCATTTCCTGTTAAATGTGCATGACTTTTTTTATACATCTATATATGAAATTCATTTTTAACATAACATATAGCTGATTAGTTAATTTCTTTAGCTATGAGAACCACAATAGGCTAAAGAATTACCAACCCATGGGAACTGTTTTCCACAACCAAATCGAGTCATTTTCACATCCAGACAATTTCTTTGATAGAGACCTTACCAGGTCCAACATGGAATTCCACTGGCCAACCAACTCAAGAATTCCAATGACCACATAAACTCTTTTCCCTTATTGAGATAATTTATCTCTAGGGTGAGGAAATTCACTCAAATAAGTACCATCAACCCCTCCGGGCAGGTAACTGCCATCAACCCAAGGCATTCTAGCCTTTCACAACTATCTGCAACTATCTGGCATGTTAAATTTCTCTTTTATCACTCTTTCCCAAAGTAATTTACATAATGAACCATATAATCATTATCATTAACAAAACAAACATGCATGTATACCATGCATCTACACTTAACCCTCAACATCTAGATTGATAGGAAACACAACTGACATACATGTTGTATGCATTCTGATTTCCAAATAACACAATCATGCATATCATATAACATTATTCTTTCTCATTTATGATTGCAATTCTCATTGCAACATTTTACGTGATGAGTTTTTCTTGTTGCCATTAAGCTACCACTACTTAATCCCATCAACAACGTTAGTTATACATATGCATCATTTAACAAGTATTCACTTCCCAAATATTTTTAGTTTGTGGCACAATACTATCATGCATAAAAGTATATGCAAATATTTATTACTGTGTAAATGCCAATGATAGTTGAGGCAACAATCTAAACATTTTCAATTCCCCACAATGTATTGTCATCAATAGACCGATACATGAAGTAACTACCATAATCACTTGTTTGCGAATTGTGATAAGCTTAAATCAAATTCAATTCACACACATAAGTGCTATTAGTTAGTCATACAACACTAACCAATCACAACTACCAATCATCTTAATGGAACCATGGCAAAACTTAATAAAAAATTAGTTATTACAATCAAGTCTCACTACTTGACTCATTGCATATTTTCAATATCTAAAGGGGTTCTTCTAAGGTCCTTTTAAAACAATTTGTCATCCTATTCAAGGATGTTCCCCATAATTTATATTCATGCATTGACTCATTAAATTTCGTTCATTGTAACTTCAATCTTGTTCAATAAATGCATCATTGTTATTGCCATATTTGCAAATCAAAAGTTGGTAGTTGATTGTCACTTTCCTCAATGAGTGTTCAATATTGTTCATAAGTGCGAGAAAAGTTTTATTTTCTTTTATCCTCATCAGGAATCCAATGTCATGAACATAGTTATGTAGCAAACTTTATTACTTACTACTCAAAGCAGGTATAAACACGAATCACACATATCATGTCAAAAGTAGTGTACTACATAAATCAATATGTGAATGCTTAAACTCATACCTGAGTTAATGCCCACTGGTGGCATACCTCAATCTCTTTTTTGCTTACCAATTCCCAAAGTTGCTAGTGCTGCAACCTTTAGCTCTGATACCACTTGTCAAATACCCCGGTAACCTCACATGTAAAAGCAAGGAGTTAGATTTTTTTTTATACAAATGACCCACAAGTAATTATCCAATTCAAACCTCAAAAATTCTTCATTAACCATTAGATATAATGTACATTAGTACATCAAGTAAATTGCAATAAAAGACAGTAAGTTGCATAACCATTAACCACAACTGTGGTAGAGTAATAACATAAACTGTCTCATGAATCGTTGCATCCATTTCATGATTTCCTTAACCATATTAATTAATCACATAATTGGACATTATGATTATCCCATCAAATAAAGAACCATCATCATCAAGGATTCAACAAATATCAAACTGACACAAAAGGCAATCCACCATTGAACACCGATATACCCTGGAAACCCCGTAGGGTGAAACCCAACAAACGTTTAATCTTATTATTAAACGCTCGTGAGGGTTTTCACCCCTCACTCAATGGCTTATAAGGGATTCCATACCTTAACCATTATTATAAAATTATTACAATGAATTACCATTAAATTGTCACATAACTAGCTAAAAGCTAATACAGTTTCCATGAAACCCTTTACTTACATACCACCACATGCAACATTCCTTGTGGCATGATTGTTCTAGCAATGTACAATCCCACAACTCGTACTCATCCGCGTGGACCATTAATCCTTTTCCTGCCACAATGTTAAACATCACTTTTCTTTGGCACCAACCGCCATCGTTTCCTGTCAAAGTTGTCGTCAACAAGCTTTGGCAACAAGATTAGATACAAGATTAATCAATCAATAATCAACATCTAAAAGATATCTTTTAACATCTACTCATGTGCATGAGCAAGCATGTCATAATAACTGACTAGTACATATATTCAAGTAAATACCTGTTCTACTTTCCACAATGCTTATTCACACTAATGCATATTTCTCTTTAAGAGATATAACCCATTAGTTCTACAAATCCATGTTTCTCTTTAAAACATATAACACAATAGTTATGTTTTCATACAGGTAATAAACTATTGTTTCTGCGCCTTTGCACACGTGTTCCTTTCACATAGTTATTTTCCAAGAAATTAACATAGTTTCTCTAACATACAAAGAACATATCTCCATAACACAATGACTGTTCTTTGAGCATCCAATAGCTTAGCTTAATAGCCCTTCTTTACTATATGCAATACAAAATCCCTTCTCTAGAATTGTACCATCATTTCATGTAAACAACTACTTACTTCTTTCTTAAAGGAAGTCATCATAACCCCATTTCTCTATCTTCCTATAAGTAAGATTCTCATGCTTTTCCTTTCAAGAAATTATTATACGTACCCATATTTATGCATAAAAATCAAGAAATAATAACAAGGTTAACCTAACCTCCTATGCACCAAAATCAAGAAGTCAACCCAACTCGTCTAGCAAGACAATCTTTTCAAAAGATTAATACTTTCAAGAAAGTTAATATCAATGTTACTTTCAAGAGGGTCAACATAATACTTTTCCATGTCTAAGTAATGATTTTCAAGATAACTCTCTACCCATGCAAATAGTGCCAATTTTTTTTCTCACCCATCGCGCCCTGCAATCTGGCTGATTATGATGCATCTCTGATGTGGTATTCTCACACTCGGCTGAAGAAAGAATGGCTAAAGATGAGGCTAAGGATGAACAAGCTTTCTTGGAGAAATACCAAAATACCAAATCAGAGCATATATTGCACAAAATTCCATGCAATACAGCTACGATTTTGAAGATCATTCCCAATTGCACAAACAGAAGCGAGAGGTAAAAACAACGACAAACTCATACAACGAAATAACTTCACTAAAACTAGTGTGAGGAAGATAATTTGATATAACTAAAGCAAATAGTAAAGCTTTGGTTAGAAGTACAAGACAATAGAAGCACATTTGTAGTGTACTATAACTTTTCATCATGAAAGAGCGCCCTGTGATCTGATAGTAATGCACCACCTACCAGATCATCTCCTCCTACTCACCCAAGGAAAATCCCAAGAAAGTACAGGCGCTTCCTTGAAGAACAAGGAAACATGACACACACACGCACACACACACGCACACACACACACACACAAACACACACATATATATATATTTCTCTGCAGCTAAGCGTCTATTCATTTCTCTGCTAGTAAGTTAAAGAGATAAGAAGCTCTGAAAGCAGTCAATGGGGAAAACTAAAATTGAGGGGTGTGAATAAATCTCCCCGAATTCCTTATAGTAAGCGCGGTTATAATTTTGGGATTTTCGTTTTAATTTTGAGGGCGTAATTAGCTGTGATGTACCTAGTGTGCTTGATGCTGTCAATCAGATAAATATATCTTTTTGAAGTGGCAATTGATCATGCATGAAAGGAATTTTCAACTGCTGAATTGCTGCGTAGCCGTAGTTATCATCCAACGCTTTTTAAAATCCTGGGTAGATGTATTGGGTTTATTATAGACTTCAAGTTTAAGAATATATATATATGTATGTATATATATATATATATATATATATATATATATATATATATATATATATATAGATATATATATATATATAAAGGAATTTTCAACTGCTGAATTGTTGCGTAGCCGTAGTTATCATCCAACGCTTTTTAAAATCCTGGGTAGATGTATTGGGTTTATTATAAACCCAATACATCTACCCATGATTTTAAAAAGCGTTGGATGATAACTACGGCTACGCAGCAATTCAGCAGTTGAAAATTCCTTTCATGCATGATCAATTGCCGCTTCAAAAAGATATATTTATCTGATTGACAACATCAAGCACACTAGGTACATCACAGCTAATTACGCCCTCAAAATTAAAACGAAAATCCCAAAATTATAACCGCGCTTACTACAAGGAATTCGAGGAGATTTATTCACACCCCTCAATTTTAGTTTTCCCCATTGACTGCTTTCAAAGCTTCTTATCTCTTTAACTTACTAGCAGAGAAATGAATAGACGCTTAGCTGCAGAGAAAAATAAATGTTATCTACTACTCACAAAACTTAAATAGCTGTAGCAACCCATTACCCATGGAATAGAAAGGTAATGCAAAGTATAAACTTTCTTTACAAGTACAACAAAAGAATGATTCATCACCCGTCCCTCGTCTTGTTTCCAAGCTTCCAGGATTTAATCGATACAGTCTTGCAACAAATAAAACACAATTATGTGGACAAGAGAACGAGGGTACCTATCTATAATCTTAGAAAACATTAGAAACTTCCAACAACAAACCTCTTGAATGTGATGTTTAGCGCCGAAGCTCACCCCACCTACTCAAATTTGCTTTCAGGATCACCCGTCAAAATTGTTGTAGTCCCTTATGCACATGGAAGAGACACCTGTTCAATGTCTTTTTCACCCAATCTCAACGCAACTACTGAAAAATTTCCCAATGGCCCCCCACAAACTCAACGCCCTCTTTGAAATGCATGCTCAGGCATCCAAAGGTACCAGACGACAACGAATACATTTAACCGAATGTTTTCTTGCTGCCACCTTTCCCTAAACTTCGCAGACATTCCTGAGGTGTCGCCTATACCCAAGAGCATAGTTATACATTTATTGAAGGGTGCGGTAGTTGGAGGGTAAGTTGTTAGAGGCTTCCTTCCATAACTTGAGTTTTTACACATATCAAGAATCAGTTTTGTAACTGATATGTAACTCTTAAAATTACTATACGTAACTGATCGATTTTCCCTTGATTTATTACAGTAGGGATATTACATAACCACACGCTAAAAAAAAAAATTACTTATTTAGAAAATATGTGTTGATATCTTCTCCACTTGGACAACTCAATTAGCAATTTCCACATTATGAAGTATTATGTAAACAATAAGATTCGACTCAATTAGCAATTGTCACATTATGAAATATTATGTAAACCATGAGATTCGAGGTTCAAATCCTCTATGGGTCAAACCAACACATATACTCACATATCTTCTTAAGAAAAAATGTGTGTTATTGGTTGTGGATTAGCACAAAAGAATGACATAATATATATATAACAAAGAATACACATACATAAACTTTATAAGTTGCAATGGATATCCTTCAATACTCAACATCAATAACAGAAAGTGCAATACTATAAAAAAGTATTAAACTAAAAGTTGAAATGACTAAGTTTTCCCCAAGACCCTATGGTCTATTCCTTCTAACATAAGTCAATAAAATTAAAAAAACATTTGTAACCACAATTTATATAAAAACTCATAATTTGAGTAAAACTTATAATCATAGACAATTTAATAATAATCTAAGAATATATATATATATATATATATATATATATATATATATTAATCCCAATTCCTACTATAATTGTAAAATCCATGCATGTATTTGGAATGAATATCTTTCAATACATTTTATAAAAAAAAGTCATCACTCATATTCATGTAAGTATTTGAGGTTTTAATATAAAACTTACGAATAAACTAAGTTCAATGCTAATATCTTTACTTATTTAAGAAAATTTAATGCAATATTAAATATTTAATATAAATCCATTATTTTTCTAGATTACATTATAGAATTTCATTATATCTATAGGTACATTACAACCTAATATGAGAGAAATGTTATAATAATAATAATAATAACAACAACAACAATAACTACTACTACTTACATTCGAATATTAAAAAAACACAACTGAGTTTTAAAATTAAAGAATGGATTATATATATAATTTTATTTTTTACTTTAAAGTTTATTGGTATTTTTTTAATATTTCATTGTAATTATTATTATTATTATGTAATTAAAAAAAATTATGGTATAAAAAGACACTTTTCACCATCCATATGATAGAGATGTCTAACTCTTTCTATGCAATTGACTAGTGGCATTTAAAACATTATTAATTACAAACCAATATATGAATTCCGTGCTTATTTAATTAATTTTATATGAAGTTTATATAGAGAGAAATTAAAAGTAAAAAAATTTCCATAGATACTTTTTACATCTTAGTGTGAGGGAATGCAAAATTTCTTCTGCCAATTGAAAGTAAAAAAAATATATCATTTTACGGATAGTTTTTTTTTTTACATCCGTGTGAATAAAATATTTTAGTGGACTCTTTAAATTAAATATTTATATTTCAGTACATGTGCAACATATTTTTAGAATACAAAATTTGAGAAAATGTTTATGGATAAAGGGATTTGATCTCTCTCTACATAATACATTAAAATGCATATTACATTAAAATGCATATTTGCTGGTACAAATTTAATTTTCAGTATAAGTTAAAACCTAATTTGAAATATCATTGTCAAACACAATCACATCATATACTATCCACGAATACCATGGGTCGCCTAATGTTATGGGCTTGAAAACTATTTATGTTTTACATTTAAATAAACTTCATCACATCAAATGTCATAGATGAATACCATGAGTCACCCAATACCATGGAGCTAAAAAATATATATGGTGAAAAAATGTCCATTTGCTTGAAAATAGACGAATATGATTCCAAATGGTATGGGCTTGAAAACTATTTATGTTTAACATTTAAATAAGCTTCATCACATCAAATATCATTGATGAAAATATGGGAATATGATTCCAAATGGTATGGGCTTGAAAACTACTTATGTTTAACATTTAAATAAGCTTCATCACATCAAATATCATTGATGAATACCATGAGTCACCCAATACCATCGAGCTAAAAAATATCTATGTCACATAATACCATGGAGCTAAAAAATATCTATGGTGAAAAAAATGTTCATTTGCTTGAAAATAGGGGAATATGATTCCAAATAGTATGGACCTGAAAACTATTTATATTTAACATTTAAATAAGCTTCATCCGATCAAATATCATAGATAAATACCCTGAGTCACCCAATACCATGGAGCTAAAAGAATATCTATGGTGAAAAAATGTCCATTTGCTTAAATATGAGGGAATATGATTCCAAATTTATCTTGTTAGCTTGAAAATAAACTAATATAATTTTTATAAAATATATAACATGAGTATCTATACCTAAATAGTACAAAATATTTGTTAACTTCAAAATATTAATTAAAAATTAAGTATATTTTGTTCCTCAAAAATTACCCTAACTACATCTCAAAAAAGGCTTACATTATCCCATAAAAATGACAGCCTATAAATTAATAATTACTCAAATGGCTTTATGTATGTTGCATAAAAAAATTACATCAAATTTATTGCGACTAATCAATATTACAATGATGTGAATGTATGTTGAGGTTTTAAGCATGAGTAAAGTGTGAAGGTGTGCAAAGTTTTTTTAAAAGGAGAATAAATATTTTAATTATGGTTGAATAAACTAAAATATATAAATTAATTCACCATAATAAAACTCAATAACATTAACTATATCTAAACTAAATAACATTAACTACATCTTAATTCAAAATAAGCATATATTATAAAATATAAACTAAATAACATTAACTACATCTTAATTCAAAATGTGTATATATTAAAAATTATTTTATAGACAAATATAAAATTAGTGTTTATATTAAAAATGTGTATATATTAAAAATTAAAAATTATTTTATAGACAAATATAAAATTAGTGTTTATATTAAAAATCATTTTGCAGAAAAATATGAAATTAGTGTTTTCTATAAACCCTAAATTAAAACCATTGTACATAGCACAAACTACAACATAAAAATAATTATTTTATACCTTCTAAAAACAACACATGCAATCCCATGACTAGGGTTAATGGTATAACATAGGTATTTAATACCCATTTGCATTACATAGTGTTAATGGTTACTAGGGTTAATTGTATAACATATGTATTTAATACCCATTTGCATTACATAGTGTTAATTGTGCAACATATGACTTTAACACTCATGTAATGCATTTTAGGAAAATAGAAATGAAAAAAATAAAAATAAAAAAATACATGTAATGCAAATGCATTACATAATAGGAAAATAGAAATGAAAAAAAATAAAAATAAAAAATACATTACACGTGTTGTGTTCGATAAAACTGAAGGAAAAATTCAATAACATTATATACGAATAACATTTAATAATTTAAATATACAAATAAAATAAAATATGCAACTTAATTTTATTAACGAAGCCCAAATCAATCTACTCCAATGGAATGCAAATGATTATAGAATACCTAAGCCATGACCCTCACTCTAGAATACATAATACATAGGCAAGGCAAGGACCTTGATGAGATGAATAAAGGGGATCATAGCTGGTTTTCGCAATTGAGAAATTAATGCTATTTGTTTAAAATACGGTCAGTTGTTGGGCATTTAAGAGTAGTACCAAATTGGACACTACTCTCTGTACCCGGTCTTGTCACACGTGTTTTTCTATGTATGGAGGCCGCCTCTTTCCGTCAAACTTCTTGCTCCTCCTCCTCCTCCTCTTGCACGGACACGTTAGGTCTCCCACTTTATAGAAAGGCCGACAGTTGACATAAATTGTATCAACGTTATTATTCACTCCTTGAGACGAGTATGGCAAGTGTAAATGAGGCACAGAACAACTAAGAATACAGTGATATGGACAACATGAAAACCGTACTATTTTTGTGGTGTCTCGGTGGCTAATTTCAAGGAGTAATGAATGCTTGTATGTAAGGGTTACTTTTCTGTTCCCGCTCTTAGGCTTAATCCATAAAATCACGATTTTGATTTTCCAACGAAGGGAACGTAGTTAAGTTATGGGACCAACAGGTTTTTCTTAACCCTTCAATAAAAATGTTATTAGAAAATATTGTAAGTTTAAATTATAATTTAAATTATTTGAATTATTATTTTTTATTAAAAAATATTTATCACTTAGTTTTATTATAATCTGATTGTTTTGGTTAGTTTATTTACTAAGTGATGGTTATGTAAATTATGGTGTGATGAAGGTTTTTATTCAAATTTTGTGTGTTTTTTTGGGTAAGTTGTTGCATTTAGGGGTTATAGAGGTAGAGTTTGGAATCCATTTCTTGTTATGCAAGTACGAGCTTGACAACTTTGACCCATTGAATGAGTGTTAGGCTAGTATAATCCCAACAACAACTTCGACCCATCAACCCAGTGTTAAACAACTACTAACCCCAATTACCAATTTTTTTAATTAAATATATATATATATATATATATATATACATACTTTCTATTTCTTTTTCAATGAGCTACCCAATAGAATTCATTTATACTACCTCTGGAGCTAAACTCCTTCCACTAATTTCCTTTCTATTATTTCATGTAATCACATTTATAAAATTAACACTATAAAAAAATCTAAAATCTTTCACATCACTATATTTTTTAAATTAACCATACTATATATAAAATATAGTAAAATGTACTAATGTTATTTAATATATCTATCTATATATATGACTTATTTTTTTAAGTATACACTATGTTCACACTAAATTTTAAAAATATATATATTTTTATTAAAGTTGTTTTTAAATAAAGATATGTACCATTCACATTTAAATTAAAAGAACTTAGCTATCTTTTTAATAAGGTTGTGTACCTTTTATGGAGAAGTTGCAAGGAAGTTTCATGGAAATTGTATATATATCTTTATGACGTGCTTTCTTTATAATAAAATGATGTCACCATAGCCAAGGTTCATAGAGAAGTATTTTATTTTGACATTCTAATAAATATAAAGCATTAACAATTTTTTTGTCTTTTTTTTTTGTAATATAGTTGATATAAATGAGGGTTTCTTGAGGCCACCATTGAGGTGATGGGATACTATATAGTAACTCTAAATTTATCTATTAATAATCTATAGCATGTCCAAAATTCTTTCTTTACACATCTAACATTATCCATAAGGTTATTTGTTTTGGTAAACAATTTTTGAGACCAAATAAATCCTTTAATAACATACAATGCAAAATTCATATGAAAATATAAAAGAATAATAGAAATAAAAACAACATTATCATAATTTTTTTTATCGCGCATTAAACTCGATGCATTAGCAAAATAGAAAGATATTCTGCAAGAAAATATTCATGAATTTCTTCCTAGCCATAAGAACCAACTATGGATTCTCCCCCAAGATAGACCATGATACCACCCAGACAAGGGAAACCTCTTATTGAAATACAAAATTACTTAACTCTACACATTACTCTAATGACAAGCCAATATACAAACTATAAATCTCTCCAAGTCCTCTTCTAGCACTCAAAGTAGGTAGAAAGTTATATAAAACGAGTTAGATAGAGAAGGGGGGCTTAGGGAAAGAGAGAGGGGATATAGGAGGGAGAGATACGAGAGGTGGGGGGAGGGAGTGTGGAGAGAGATGGGGCAATGAAGAGAGAGAAAGAGATGAGTGATTAGGAAAAGGGAGAGAGACATAGAAAGATAGAGATCTGGTGGAGAGAGAGAGGAGCGGGGCAAGAGAGAGGATGGAAACCCGGATAGAAAGAGACGAAAAGGTGTGAGTATATATATATATATATATATATATATATATATATATATATATATATATATATATGAGAAATTCATTATTGTTTTTAATTTATTTTTACTTGAATACATATAAAATTTATAAAAAAATAGAGATATTTTATGTCTACTAGAATATTTGATTCCTTGATTTAGTTTGAAATTGGAAAAGAAATCACATTAGTACAAACAAGGATTTATGCTCTAATAAAAAATAAAATTACTATTATATAAAGACGCTCATATAAAGGGTTTAATGACCTCGTCATTTTAGGGTTTCACTATCTTATTAATTTAAAAAAAATATAAAATTAGCATTAAATATTATGGGAAAAAGATAGCACTCCACAAGAATAAACAACTCTATTATATATTTACCAAACTCGGAGCCTAATACAAATATATGCATTATGTTTCAGAGAATAAATAACATACCAATATTAGAAAATCTCCATGTTTTTTAGCTATACTGATCTACCATAAATAAAGGTTATATATTCATAAAGAGAATTAGATTATCATTTTTTTACACCATGTCCTAAAAAATTGTGAAAGTATTTATAATAATGATTTTTAGTGATCCTATTTCTAATTTTTGAAAAAAAATCTCTAAATTGGGAACTTTACTTATCATAATTGGGTAGCATTATATTGAGAGCTTTACTCATAACATCTCACTTTACAAATATCCCTTCATAAAAAAAAGAGATTAAGTATACCATTTAAGATATGTGACACATACTATATGAATATCAACTAATAATATTTTTTATTAAATTAATTTTTCACTAAAAATATTATCATATATACAAAGAAGAAAATATATATAGATATAGATATATAAAATTATCTCTAATAATAATTTTTGCATTTATTAATACATCTTTTATATTTCAAAATTTGAATTTTATTTTAAATCATTTTATTAAAAGATTATATTTATATTTTTTAATGCAAATTTGTTTAAAAATATAACAAAGTGATATGATCTTTAATAATTATAACTATATGTTAAGTGTTGAAAATGTTTCTCTAAACATATTTAAGACATGGTATCATGAAAATGTAAAGAATGAAAACATCTCATACCTTGGTACAGCAATACACCGTGAAAAATTCTGCCTAACAATAAAATTTGGAACTGGAATAGAGCAAAAGAGTAAGTATAAAAAATGGATAATTGTGAGAATCTCTAATGCTTCGGAGGTAATATGTATAGAACTAAATCACAAGTATTCATATAATGTTATAAACATGAATCAAAATCATTAATCTTAAAAGATAAGAGGGTTGTGATCACGTTCCCTTATTAATGACCCAGACATTAAGTACAAAAGTCGATAATGATATCCTCATCACCGATCACATACTTTTGAAAATTTCTAATGTTCATGGATAAAAAAAGCATGTTTTTTAACAACTGATTGTAACACTTTACCAGCAACAAGCAGTACCAAGGCATTATTTACCACAAACTTCTTCTATAAAGAGATCCCAGCAGTACCCAGGCATTATTTACCACAAACTTCTTCTATAAAGAGATCCCTGCGCAATGTGCTCAGAACAAGTTCTAAACCGTTCGTGGAAGTTGGTGCGAAACAAATTTGTTCCGTTTGTGGAATTGTGAGACAGGATGCCGAAGGACGAAGAACAGACTCCATGTCCCCTGCCTTTACCTTTACAATTGTCATCTCTTAATCATGTTTCATTCCTCTGCAAATCTGTCGCTGCTTCCATGGAATTCTATGAGAATGTTCTCGGATTTCAGCGTGTGAAGAGGCCACCTTCATTCGATTTTGTAGGAGCTTGGTAAGACATTTGCATCAACATTCGTCATATACATATATATATATATTGCTTGTCATGAGGATGTAACAGATTAGTGTGAATCGTCATCCAGGTTATTCAATTACGGTGTGGGCATACATCTCTTGCAGTGCAAGTCTTTGGATGATCTGCCTAAAAAAACTGAGATCAATCCAAGAGATAACCACATCTCTTTTCAGGTTAACTTTAAAGTCCCACTGTCATCATTGAGAGGTCATTACTATTATTATTCTAGTTATTCTTATTCTTGCAAGGTGTGCTTCATTTCATGTCGTAGTTGTGATTCATTATTGTTATTATTTTTTGCTTTGCAGTGCCCGGATATGTTTTTAGCAGAAAAGAGAGTGCAAGAAATGGACATAAAATATAAAAAACAGGTTGTGGAGGATGGAGGATTGTGCGTACACCAACTTTTCTTCCATGATCCTGATGGTAACATGATTGAGATCTGCAACTGCGAGAATCTTCCCGTTATTCCTGTCCAATCAACGTCTTCTGTTACATCAACATCTCTGCGGCTTTCTTTACCTCAACCAAACCCTAAATTGGAGCAAGAAGAGAGCTGCTCAGAAATCGCTTTAGTCCCAATGAATGTTGGAACACCACAAATGGACATTCCTCGTTTGAGTAAGTTGTTTACATGAACTTGGCTGCGTTTCATATAAAATGTTTTTCCCCTCTCGCCCGCGTTCCTGTTCCTTTTCGATGAATATGAATATTAAACCTAAACCTTACAACCAAGTAAGGCATCCCTTCAATCGATTCTTACCTTTGTGGTTTGCAGAAAAGGAGATCGAAGCCACTGGAGCAGAGAGTTGCTACTCATCAGATGCACTTGATCATACAAAACCATTTTTTCTGGATATCATGGATTGTTATCTGTAATGGCCAGAGATATTTGTAATCTTATAATGCTCAGGAAAATTGAGAACTAGTTAGCTAGATCTTTTAAGAATAGCACGATATGGATGGATTTAGGTATATAAGACTATAATATTCTATTAGTCTATATTACATAATAACTGCCTATTGGCATTAGAGCTTTCCACCATTGCTTCTTTGAAGCGTTGTATACACCGTCTGAAACTGTGTCAAAGCAGCTTTCACGTAATTCGATGTCATTAGGTTAAAATAGCTATGGCGTAAAAACGAGCTCAATGTTAGCTTCATTTCGGTGTCAAACCCGGATATAAAAGAATAACAGCCTCTCACATTTCAATCTCGTGGACTTTGGTTGTTACCGTTTATGAATTGAAAGGTAAATGTGTTTAGGTGAAATTTACCATTCAAGATCAGGGAGATGTGTTTTGTGATTCTTACTCTTTTTTAAATAAAAATAAAATATTTTTTAAATATTAAAAAATATATTTTTGGTTAGTATCTGTAAAATATTAAGAGCCTCATTTTAATTTTAATCATGCTCAGTGTTGATATTTTAATTATTACACAGTGTTGAGTGTTATTTTAATTATGTTTAAAGTTAGGGGGATAACACTTTTATTAAAACCTATTTTAACAAAGATCAAATCCTACAACTAACCATAAATGATGTACTAAATTATAAACTCAAGTGAGATTTATATATAATATTTAATTTAATAGAAATTTTTAATTTTTAATTTAATAATATTTTAAAAATCCATTAAAATTTAATAAAAAATAAAAATAATTATTATCCATATTAATAATTAATATTGATATTAAAAATAACATTAATATTAATAAAAAAAATAACTAATATTAATGTAATTAGTAAAATTTAACCATCAAAATCAAAATTTAACCTAGTAATAAATTTATTATGCAAATTATATATGCAATTCATTAAAATAATGAATATAGAATATAATTATACATTAATGATTTAATCAATGCATATATCTATATATGAGTGATCCATTAAATGCTCTAACAATAATTATAGTAAATAATATATATGAAAATGTCCATCTCAATTTATAAGTGAAATTCAAAAATTATAAATAAATAAATCAATAATTAAACACTATAATTTATAAATGGGTTAATAATTAAAGGTTATGACATTTTTTATCAATATTATGAATTAAGTTTGAGTAATCTAATTAATAGATGAAATGGTTCTACTATAAGCATTTTTTGGTTAATTTGATTAAAAATCCAATGCAAATTTTTAAAAATCATATTTTTAAGTTTTTATTTTTTATTTTTACAGTGCATAATTCAAAAATGTATTTTAGACCAGAAGAAAAAGAAAGAGATAAAAAGAGAGCTATGATGGATCTAGATCGCCCAATATAAAATAGATATGTTAAAAATATAGAAGTCTCACTCACATTCATAAATAAAATATCTTGAAACATATTATTTTTACAATAAAAACAAAAAAATATATATATATATATATATATATATATATATATATATATATATATATATATTTTGTAATAAAAACCAAAAATAGCATATAATTTTTTGTTAATATTAATTAAAATTATTGTAAAACATTAATAATGCCACTCCAATTGTGCTTAATTCATTATTTGTCAATATTAGATGTGTTAAAAATATTTGAATATCACTTTCACCCATAAATAAAATATCTTCACATATATATATATATATATATATAACCAAAAAACAATGTTTACTATAATTAAAAACAAAAATAACATACATTTTTTGTTTGTATTAATTAAAATAATTGCAAAACATTAATAATGACACTTTAATTGTGTGTTTATTGTTTGTTGATATTACATATGGTAAAAATATTCAAGTCTCATTTTCACCCATAAATAAAATATTTTGACCCTTGTATGTAGAAACTTAATTTTATAAGTGTATAAAAGTTAAAGAATCTTATATTTTCTCTTTTGAGTATGAGAAAAATTTTCTTGAAGCAACTTAATTTTTAAAGTATATAAAAATTCAAGGATCTTATATTTTCTCTTTCCAGTATGGGAAAATTTTTAGGTGTGAGATAAAATTAAAGTCAAAGTTGCCAACAACTCATGTTATGGTCACATGGTATTCAATCTCATGGTATTGTAATAAAATCTATCATGTAATTTTCCCATGGTATTCAGCCCATGGTCTTGTAATAAAATCTATCATCTTATTGTCCCATGGTATTCAGCCCATGGTATTGTAACAAAATCTATCATGGTATTCAACCCATGGTATTGTAATAAAATCTATCTTTACAAGGATGCGTCTAAAAAGAAGTGGGTAAATGCAACATTTTATTGTTATTTTAATAACAAAACTAGTGATCCCTTTCCCATGGTTTTTCTGAGATTGAGATTTTCCACAGAGTAAAATTTTGTTTTTCAGTTGTCTTTTATTAACCATTAGTATAAGAGCTACAAGTGGTGTAAGCTAGATAGTATGGAGAGTGACACAAAAAGTGATATGGAGAAGGTGCATGATTTGTATGTGAATATTTTTGATGGAGAAACTATATAACTTCAAGATGAAGGAGGGTTCTTCAATTGCAAATAATTTGAACTAATTTAATATAATTCCTAATCAACCTACTTAAAATTTGTTTGGATGATGAAATAAAAATCATTCTACTATTGTGTTCTATGCCACATAGTTAAGAGAATTTGATAGTAGTTATGAGTACCATCACCTGTTGGGACCTTTGAGTTTGATGATGTTAGCACTAATTTAACGAATGAGGAGTTGCCTTTGAGTTTGATGATGTTAGCACTAATTTAATGAATGAGGAGTTGCAATGCAAATTGATTACCCAAAAGAACGAGGAGAAGTTATATAAGCTAATCATGGAAGAAAAATTGAATATAAAGAAAAAAAAATTCAAAATCAAGAGGCATATTCAAATCAAGAATAGAAAGACTTACTTGTTTCATTATGGAAAATAAGGACATAAAAATAAGTATTGTTGGTTTTAGAAGAAAGAATAGGAGGAACAAAAGGAGAAAAAATCAACCAACACAAATAAAAAATCAAACAACACAAATGAAGAAGGTGAGACCATTATTGTAGCTTCTGAAATTGATGCCTTAGTTATTGTTTTAGTAGAAGTGGCCCATTTATATACTTCTAGTAGCATTTATTAGGTACTTGACTTTGGGGCATATTGCCATGTGAACCCATGCAAAAATATTTTTATTACATATGAAGTGAGTGATCATGGTAGAGTACATTTAGGAAATAATCATTTTTGTAGAATTGTTGGATTGAGAGATGCCTGAATCAAGACAAAGGATGGATAAAATATCTTGGTGAAATAGGTTAGGCGTGTCCCAAATATGTGTATGTGTTTCATCTCTATGGGATGATTGGATGATGAAGGCTACTCCACAACATTTGGGAAAGGTGGCTGAAAAATTAGTAAATGGTCATTGATGTCCACTAAAGGATTCAAGATAGGAACCTTGTATACAATGAGGGAAACAACAAAGCTAGCATATGTAATTGTTATTTAAAAAGAAGGAAACCTAGTGGAGTTATGGCATAAGCGCTTGGGCCACATGAGTGAAAAGGGATTATAAGTTTTTGTTAGTAAAAATCTACTTCCAGGTTTGGAATCCTATGAAATTGATTTTTGTGAGAATTGTAATTATGGTAGACAATGAAGTGTTTCTTTTATGAGAGGCACTCATGGAAGAAAAATAATTTATTAGAATTAATACACTCAGATATGTTGTTTGGGCCTGTGAATTTCAAGTCTTTAGGAGGAGCCTCATATATTGTCACATTCATAGATGATGCAACTAGGAAGGTTTTGGCCTACCCTATGAAAATTAAATATGAGGTGTTTAAGATATTACAAAAAAATCATGTTGTTATTGAAAGGGAGACTAATAAAATGCTCGTGTTTGAGGATAGATAACGGTGAAGATTATTTCTCCAACGAATTAAAAAATTATTATGGTATATTTGACATTAAAAATGAGGAGATTGTCCCTTGTACTCTCCAATAGAATGGTACACAAAAAGGATGAATTGCACTATTGTGGAGAAGGTGAGGAGTATGTGTAAGTTTTAACCCCGTACAGAGATTACCTACGAATTCTAAAACATAGAAAATAAACAATGCGAGAGCATAACACATAAAACACATATACACAGAGATTTTCCCCTGGATCCCAAAATCGGTACTACCAACTTGATTTTTCATTATTTTGCTTTCAATGTTATAATACATATTTATACATGCTGAAGCATCCAATACCATGGACCGAAAACCATCACATCCAAAACCATGGACCGAAAACCATCACGTCCAAAACCATGTGTGAAAATCATGTACAAAACCATAGGTGGGTCCGCCCAACCTAACGTAGGGTCCAAAGCCAAAATTTTCCGGGGCACTGCCCGAGACCCCATAGAGTGGGGTTACCTGCACCCCTCAAACCCCCTGTGAACCCCCCCCCCCCCCCCCCCCGGCTACACAATCGGCACAACGAAGGGGAGGCTCTGCCCCCCCTCTAACCCCCTGGTTAACTATGTGGGCTAGTCGAGGAAAGAATATAACACAACCCAACATTCTCCCGCTTGTTTTTTTCTTTCCATAGGGGACCACAAGAGAGCTTAGTCATTTATCCAGCCCTGCAACGCCCATTGTTTCTCTACACCAAGAGAACTTCTCAGAGCTCACAGATTTTGTCAATGCATCTCCAGTATTCTTCAAAGTGTCGACCTTTACCAACAACACCTTTTTGTCTTCTATCATTTCCCTCACAAAGTGATACTGAACATCAATGTGATTTGTCTTTGAATGATATGCAGGGCTCTTTGCGAAGAAAATTGCACTTTGGCTGTCACAGTCTATCCTTATAGCTCCCTATACTAACCCCATACTTGAACACAATCTCTGCAACCAAACTGCTTCCTTGCTTACGTGAGTAGCTGCCATGTATTTTTCCTCTGTAGTTGATAGTGCCACTACAAATTGTTTCTTACTCATCCAACTGACTGCACCTCCAAATAGGTTAAACACATACGCACTTGTAGATCTTCTTTGATCCAGATCTCCAGCCCAGTCTACATCATCAAAGCCACGAATATCTAATACTTTGTCGAATCCTGGTCTTCCTTGGTAGCACAAACCATAATCACTAGTGCCACGCAAATACCTGAAAACCCGATTCACTGTTGTCCAATGCTCCTTTCCTGGTTTTGACATAAACCTGCTCAATACTCCCATTACATGTGCAATGTCTGGTCTAGTACAGACCATTACATACATCAGGCTACCGACTGCACTTGCATATGGAACACGGGACATGTCCTCTTCCTCTTGTGTCTTGGGACACTGTTCAGAAAATAACTTTACACCTACAGGCAGGGAAAATTTTAAGAACCACCCTAAATTTATATGTATAATAAATGGGTGAATCCCCATGATACATAGGAAAAATGGGAGGCGATTTTATCACTAATATAATATGTATATATATATATATATATATAGGCAAATCTCTCACCAGATTATATTATCTTGTAAAGTCATGGAGAATCCTTCACTGAATTATAAAATCTTGTAAGATCTTGGAAAATCTTTCACTAAATAATAAAACATTGTGAAGTATTGGCGAATGTTTGTTAAAGTATGAAACCATATATGATAATAATAAAACACATTCATTAAACTGTAATATACTAACATACATGTTTGGAAAAAAGAAACATAATTTTCACTTCCTACAAACAATGTTACAAGTTTTAGTGGTCATGTTTGTAATGGTAGGAGAGATTAATGTTTTCTCTACCACTTTTTTCAAGATACCACTTTTGCCAAGCTATAAAATTTCTTTCTTATTCCATAGACTCCAACTACGAGATATTAATAAAATTTAATTACGTCTCTCCCAATCTAAATTTCTTATTAGCATAATTCACTACCTTCATACCATTTTTAACAGTGTTGTAACATGTGGATTAATTACCTTTTTGGTGCACAATCACCGCATTTTAGGACAATATGGTGCAATGACCCAACCCTTACAGATCATTACGACAAACTAAGAATAACAGAGAAGATGAAAGGTTATACAAACTAGCATATTTTTCAAACAACTAATCCAAGATCAGTAACTTAACTTTTTCATGAAGATAACATATTGAGAATGTTTCAAAAATGGTGGGAATTCTGGGCAACCACTATCTCTCTTATGCGAGGGTGATGTGGAAAGAGTTAAGATTTCATTGTTTTGAATTTTTTTTGTTAAATCAGAAAAACCAATATTAATGGAGATATCGATATTTTTTACTAAATTGTGTGAAGTTACTAAATGTAGCTTTAACCATTCACCTTAAGATTTTTTTTACAATATAATTTTCTAAGTCTATTTAATATCTTCATTATCATAAAAACCAACCTATATCCATCTTAACTCCACATCTACCACTCTTAAAGGGATGAAATCTATTTATCCCTCCCGGCACTTGGTAGACCCAGAATTAAGATGGATTTAAGCTGATAGAATTTCCCCTTTAAATAGTCTATGCTCACATGAATACCATGGTATTACCATGGGTCAATACAATGGGTTATCATAAACCTGGAGCTTAAAACTACTATTAGTAATTTATAAAAATTAATAAAATTAATAATTGATTTTTATTTTATTTTTTTATTTTAACCAGGTTAAAATGTTTAAGTGACATTAAATTACAAGATCCATTTTTACGCTTGATCTACCAAGCCCCGAGAGGGATCAAATATTTTTCACTCTATGTTAGTTTGCATATCACGATATTTGATCCAGAGTAAAGATGGATCTATGCTAGTTTAATTCCCCCATAGGTGAATACCATGGGTCAATACCATGTGCCATTTTTATTTTTATTAATACTAATATTAGGGTTAATAATGTTTTTTTGCATGGTATTAATTATAATTTGGCCCATGGTATTTGGCCCATAGGCTTCACCTAAATATAACACATTTTTTGAGTGTTCGTAAATATAAGGTGGCTTATGGAGTAAATATAAAAAATGTTTTATTTATTTACCATACCTCTCATTTATTTATATTTTTATTAATTTACCATACCTCTTTTATAAATATGGTATTTGGCCCATAGGATTCAATTAAATAAAACCTTTTTTTGGCCTTCTTAAATAGAAAGAGGGTTATGGACTAAATATAGAAAGAGGTTTTATTTATTTACCATACCTCCACTTTATTTATATTTTTATTTATTTACACGCTTGCGTGTTCATAAATATAAGGTGACATATGGAGTAAATATACAGCTTGAGTGGGCCTAATGGTTAAGAGCATGTGTTCCCTCCTAAGAGGTGATAGATTCAAAACCAGAGGGGAGTAGAGTATGTATGCCTTCGTAGACTTAGCATTCAAATCGTTGCATGGAGGTGGGTCCCTTGTCCCACAAATAAGGGGTCTCATACACCAATTTGGTGTCTGGCTTGGCTGCGACCTTAAAAATAAATATTATTATTATTGTTAAAAAAATGTTTTATTTATTTACCATACCTCTCGTTTATTTATATTTTTATTAATTTACCATACCTCTTTTATCAATATGGTATTTGGCCCATAGGATTCACTTAAATGAAACCTCGTTTTTGAGCCTTCTTAAATAGAAAGAGGGTTATGGACTAAATATAAAAAGAGGTTTTATTTATTTACCATACCTCTAGTTTATTTGTATTTTTATTTAGTGGGTCCCTTGTCCCACAAATAAGGGGGTCTCATACACCAATTTGGTGTCTCGATTGGCTGTGACTTTAAAAATAGATATTATTATTATTATTATTAAAAAATTTGTTTTATTTATTTACCATACCTCTCGTTTATTTATATTTTTATTAATTTACCATACCTCTTTTATAAATATGGTATTTGGCCCATAGGATTCACTTAAATGAAACCTCGTTTTTGAGCCTTCTTAAATAGAAAGAGGGTTATGGACTAAATATAAAAAGAGGTTTTATTTATTTACCATACCTCTAGTTTATTTGTATTTTTATTTAGTGGGTCCTTTGTCCCACAAATAAGGGGCTCTCATACACCAATTTGGTGTCTGGCTTGGCTGTGACCTTAAAAATAAATATTATTATTACTATTATTAAAAAATGTTTTTTTTAACCATACCTCTCTCGTTTATTTATATTTTATTAATTTACCATACATTTTTTATAAATATGGTATTTGGCCCATAGGATTCACTTAAATGAAACCTCATTTTTTAGCCTTCTTAAATAGAAAGAGGGTTATGGACTAAATATAAAAAGAGGTTTTATTTATTTACCATACCTCTAGTTTATTTCTATTTTTATTTATTTACTATACCTTTGGAGTAAGTATAAAAAGAGCTTTTATTTATTTACCATACCTCATTTATATTTTTATTTATAACTATCATAAATACATTTTCTTGAAAATGAGGGCAAATGGAAGATTGTAACTCCTAATTTCAAGGGCTAAATTTACTTTTCTTACGCTCTCCCTTAAAATAAGGTGGGCTAACCTCCATACCTAATTTTTTTATAAAATAAATTTGAGGCGATTTGTAACAATGTACTATGATACAAAATATTCGCCCAATAAAAATATAAAACCCCTTAATTTAGCCCAAGGGTGAAAATTCGCCCCTAAAATTTTCCATGCCTACAGGAATAGGAACCTTCACCAGTTTACTATCCTGCATATTAAATCTCTGCAATATTGTCTCGACATACTTCCTCTGGTTTAACCATAGCTTCCTTTTTGCCTGATCTCTTTTAATTTCCATGCCCAAAATATAGTTTGCAACACCAAGATCTTTCATGTCAAATTTGGAGGACAATTGGGTCTTCAAATCCTGGATAATTTCTTTGTCATTTCCAACCAGCAACATATCATCCACATACAAGACCAAATAAATAACACGGTCACCAACTAATTTAAAATACACACAGTGATCTGCTTTACTTCTGGTGAAGCCAAATCCCTGTATAAATGTATCAAATTTCTGATACCACATCCTTGGTGACTGTTTTAACCCATACAGAGACTTCTTTAACTTGCATACCAGTTCTTTCTTACCCTTCACCGCAAAGCCTTCAGGTTGCTTCATGTATATTTCCTCTTCCAAATCCCCATGAAGAAATTTTGTCTTCACATCCATCTGTTCTACCTCAAAATCAAAAGCAGTAGCAACAGATAAAACTAATCTAATAGAAGTTACCTTGGCAACAGGAGAAAAAATATCACCAAAATCAATTCCCGGCACCTGGGAATAACCTTTTGCTACCAACCGAGCTTTGTGTTTCTCAACCTTTCCTTCTGCATTTGTCTTCTTCTTGAACACCCATTTTCTGCCAATGGATTTCCTTCTAGCCGACAACTCCACCAGATCCCAAGTCTCATTTTTGTGCAAAGATGCCATTTCATCAACCATGGCCTCTTTCCAGAGTTTTCCATCCTCTTAATCTACTTCTTCCTTCACAGCTCTGGGATCATCATCAGTAATAGATAAAGAAAAAATTGAACAGAAAGTAGATGGACTATACCTTTCTGGCTACCTTCTTTCTCGAATTGATCTTCTCAGACCGGAGTTTGT
Source organism: Pinus tabuliformis (assembly GCA_031772625.1). NCBI lineage: Eukaryota > Viridiplantae > Streptophyta > Pinopsida > Pinales > Pinaceae > Pinus > Pinus tabuliformis. The sequence continues at coordinate 789,133,416 of CM062805.1, forward strand.
GGCTCTTCATCTTCTGACTCCTCTGTTGTAGAGTCCAATTTTTCCTCCTTTAGCTCAAACTCTATCTTCTCAAATTCCTTTGGTTGGACTTCATGTTTAATAACATCTTTCACCTCTCTGAACACCACATCTTGGTTGTACACAACCTTCCTTGTTACTGCGTTCCAAAGCTTATAACCCTTTAAACCATCCTTATACCCAATAAAGATGCACTTTTGAGATTTACTTTACAACTTGGTTTGTTTCTCCTTTGGAACATGTACATATGTATCACATCCAAATACCGTCAAATTTGAAAGAGAGGGTTTCTTACCAGTCCATACCTCTTGTGGAGTTTTATCCTCCAATGCTGATGAAGGTGATCTATTGACCAGGTAACATGTTGTCTCCACAGCCTCTGCCCATAATTCCTATCCTAACCCGACACCACTGAGCATGCTTCTTACCCTTTCCATCAATGTCTTGTTCATTCTTTCTGCAACTCCATTTTGTTGAGGTGTATATGGAGTAGTCTTCTGTCGTGCTATACCACACTTCTTACAGAATTCTTCAAATTTATTATTGCAAAACTCTCCACCGTTATCTGTCCTCAACACCTTTATCTTCTTCTTTGTCTGGTTTTCCACAAGAGCCTTGAATTCTTTAAACCTGTCAAAGACTTCAAATTTCTTCTTAAGGAAATATATCCATGTATTCCTTGAGAATTCATCTATAAATGATACATAGTACACAGACTTACCTAGTGATAGAACCTTCACAGGTCCAAACACGTCACTGTGCACAAGCTCTAATATCTATTTTGCCCTCTTACCACCAGAGGGGAAACTCACCCGATTCTGCTTCCCATATACACAATTTTCACAGAAATCAAAATCTAGAGAGCTATTAATCATACCTTCTACCATACCTTTACCATGAAGTATTTGAAGGCCCTTCTCTCCAATATGTCCAAACATTTGATGCCACAGCATGGTCATCTCTCCAGTGACCACTAGATTTTCTGCTCCACTTTCAGGAACCACAGAGTTGTTGCACCCATCAACAATCATGATACCTTGAAGCTTGTATAGAGTTCCAATCTGAACTCCCCGCATCAATACCAGTGCTCCCCGAACCATCTTGCAGGTACCCTTCTCGAACACTGTTTTTACACCTACATCATCCAACTTGCTTACAGAAATCAGATTTCTGGCCAATGCAAGAATATGCAGAACACCCGGAAGTGTTCTAACCCTTCCACCTTGCAACTTCAACTTTACTTTTCCACGACTAACGATTCTAGCCTTCCTATCATCCCCTAAGAAGACATCACCACCATCGTATTTCTCATACTTGCAGAACCACTCTCTATGGGGAGTGAAGTGAAAGGATGCACCTGAGTCAATCAATGATCCAGGATGTTTTCGCTTATAGATGTATAGAAAAGAATTACATGTAAAATTGCAGCTTAACACGAAAATGTGCTCATGAGAAAAAAAGAAGTAAACACATACAAGGCACAAAAGAGGACACCAAGGCTTGATAATAGAGTTCATCCAATTCGGACTACGTCTCTAGGCCCAGCTCAACAATGGGGAGGCCTTTCTTATTAAATGGCATGAAAGAACAAAATTACATTCATCAAACTATCCACAAGAGGTTGATACCTCCAATATGCAAGATGGCCTGTGAAATGGATGCCTAAGATGGAGAGGTAAGCAGCACCAAAGCGTCCCACAGCAATGAAAGGGGCTGGAGTCATGTAAACTATCTAAAACAGATGAAAATGCTCTCAAACTCCTGTGAAACAGCACGCTGCCACCATAAAATGCCCCCCCCTTCCGTGCTCTTTCCATCGACTGTGTTTTATAATGGGTTCTTTGGATAGAATCCCATGCAAATTGGAGTTTGTCTCTTTCATTATGGAGGTTGGTAGCATGGAATGATCGAAGGGAGCAACCGCTTCTTTAAATGGCCTTCCACCGTTGAAGCGATAAGACTTCACAAATCCTGAAAAAACACTGAAAATCCACCCAAAACCCATATACCCAGACTTCAAAAATCATAAAATTGGGCGTATTTTCATATCTGGTCCGACTTGAGGTCGCAAATCGGCCTATCGAGGGTGTCTAGTCCTGGTTATCGGGAATGACCGATTTCCGATCGCCGATATTGGCGTCGGTCGATCGCATCGGCGTTCCCTCATATATCACTCTGATACTGATCGCTAATCGCACGGCCCGCTTGCTGATATATACATATAAGTCCTCTGATCTGGTTGCCTTCGATCCGATCTGATCGGAGATCGGCGATCGGGGGTTCCACTGCCCAAAGCTTAAGTCCGCCTCTATGCAACCTCCGATTGCAATTTGGCCTTAAAGGCTTAAGACCCATTTTCAAAGGAAAATCCTCATTTTCTTAAGGATCTAAGAATCGTTCTTTATGTGATAACTTCATCATCTGGACTCGGATTGAAGTACCGTTTGCACCATTGGAATCAGGAAGACTAGATCTCTTCTTTGGTCTTGGGTTGACTTCATTATGCTCACTTTGATTTCTGAGTTTTTCCATGCCATTGTATCTGAAGATCCACTTCGATCAATCCTCCCCATTGAGGAGCTTTTGGACCGCCAAAATCTTTTCATTAGTCAATTGGAAAATGAGGGTAATGTGCCCTCAATTTCTCTTTCTCCAGCCATCTGGCCTTACTGGGATGAATTCCCTTGAAACCAACTCGGAGGTACTCTACATCTCCTTGCCATGAAGTCTTGGTTCTTCTGTCGAGGATGATGTCTTTGGGCAACTTATCGAGATATTCTGGTGCAAAATCATTGACGGTAGGAACTGTGCCCACCTCATCAGTGACCATGATCAAAGGTGGTTCATACAGCTTCAGGTTCTCTACATTCATTACTAAGTATATCTGCATATATACCGGCAAGTTAGGACGAAAGGCATTGTTCCCAATCTTCTCCAATATGGTGAATGGTCCATATCGGATTGGCCACAACTTCTTTCCTTCTCCCTTCATCCTATCTTTGCTGATGTGGAACCACACCTTGTCGCCCACTTGGAATCGATGGTCGACTCAGTGTTTATCATGTCAAGCCTTATAATGGGCTTGACTTTTCTCCAACTGCTCTTGCACTACTTGGTGAATCAATTGGATTCACTTAATGAACTGTTGAGCTTTGTCTCTATCATTACGTCCACTAGAGCCATCCTCCCTTCCAAAGACCATATCAAAAGGGTCCTTTGGCAGGTAACCAAAGCATGTCTCGAATGGTCAATGTTGCATCAATGAATGCACTGCTCCGTTATAGGAATGTTATACATAGAGGATGTTAGAGCCTAGAATTGTCTCAGGCTGAAAAGACAAGGTTCTAGGTCCACATCAAACCACGCTCAGCCTCGTAGCTAGCCCTACGAGGACAGGAGAGGGCTCTCTCCGGGTCAATCTCAGCAAAAGGTAATCGATGAAGCTCGAGATGACTAAATTCGTAATTGATCTTAGGTTAGGTATGAAGTACAAGGAGTTTGAGGTTGATTTTTGAGGTTTTTGTTGAATCGAAGGAAAAGGCAATTTTGGGTGCGGGGATGAGACACAGTTTTTACAGAGGTCTACTTGGGGCAAGGTAGGCGATTGTCTTGATGCTTTAAAAGAGAATGAATGGGTAGATCTGACTGGTGAGAAGCTAAGGAGAGCAAGAAGCTTTCAAGGATTCTCCTTAAATAGACGAAAACATGGAAAATCAAACAAATTTAAAGGCAGAGCATAACCATTTATGGATTCTACCTTAACACTTCATTTGTTCAATTTCAGAAGATGAGAGAAGGAAAATGATACACATAACAACTTACAATTACTGAAAGAAGCACATCATACACACATAAAGCCACAAGGATCCCAAACAGTGCTGCAAAACCTTGGCCTTTCCTTTACCAAAAATGCAGAAGTGAATGTACAATAGGGTGTCAAGATTTTCCCAAGAGTCCAACCATGAAAATGACTTAGAAATTACATAATATAGGCAAGCCAACCTCTTCCCTTGCCTCCAGGGGTCGAGCTCATCATTTTAGGAGCTGTTTCAACCAATTCTAAACAAAGCACTAAAATCTAGGCAGTCAAAACAACTTGCCTCTATAAGGTAGGAAACTGATTCATTCATTAAATTTTCACTCTTTGGTGAATGAATCTTCAAGAAAAAGTAACTAGGTGCCAAAATTACATCATGATCAGTCAATTACATCAAGAGAAGTCAAAAATTACATCCCAAAGCAAAACTAGTCAAACTGGCCGAATTTCTGAGCTGAAAGATGAAAAATAGGGCAAAAAATCTATATGCGCCGCGCTGATTTCTATATGCACCACACTACTTTGCTGCTGATTTTGAGGTACTTTCTGAAGTCCAAATTGAGCTCAAGTTGGCTTGTTGGAAAGCCCTGCCTGTCTACTTTCCAACCCAAGTGGAATTTTCCAATTTGGTATCCATTTGCCCCTCCAAAAGCGCATTCTCCCAAGACTTCTTCCTGTGTGTCAAAATAGGGGCAGTAAGGTCCTTTTTTGCATGTTTTTTGACCTTTTGGGGACCCAGAACTTTCCCAAACTTCTTGTCCAAGTACCAAAATTCATGATTTTTCATGAAAAATCAAAAACTGCAACCCATTTGTGATTTGGAGCTCCCAATCCTATGGGTCGCGCAAGGTGCGCGACGCATATAGGGAAAAACCCTATTTTTTAGTGCAAAAAATCCAAAATGTCAAAAATTTCTCCAAATTTCTTGAAATTTGGACTGAAGGTTCTTCATCAAGGGCAATGATGAGCCAAGGATGCCTCAGCCAATATCTAGAGTCCTTCATCCACTTTTTGCCTCCTTGAAGCTCTCTTTACCTTTGCTTTCAAACTCCCGATTCTCGCTTTGTACACCAAGTTCCAGGACAAGTAATGATATGTCTGCCACCTCTATGAAGCCTCATGAGTGCATGTCCTTCCAACAGTGAGTCAATTTGGGTTTCCACTTCATAATCGGATGAATGACCAGATGACATAACTGTTGTTGTACGAGTGCCTTGGATGAATGTTGATATGTGAAACTGTTGTATACAACTGAATGTGAACTGCTCTTCTGATCTAAACGATGTTGTGACCAAGGGGAAAACAAATGTAACAAGGAAATATTAGGAAGGGGAAAATATCAGGGAATTAGGGAATTTTGAAATAAAATGTAATTAGGGAGAGGAGGGGAAATGTATATATGGGAATAGGGTTTTAAGGTTTGGGATATTGAATAGGGTTAAGGAGTTTTTATAGGGATAAGGGATTAAGAGTTTAAGGATTGTAGTGTAGGATTGATGAGTAAGATTTGGAAGTGAGGAACAAAGGGAAATGGGGAAAGGAAAAAAAACCTTGGTGACAAAACAGTGTTCAAACCCTACAACAAGTTTCCTTGTTTGCAAAAGGAGGTTTTCAAAGTCTTGTTTCAACGACCATTATCCATGAACCAATCAAATTCACCATCAAATACAAAGCAATAACAGTGAATGAGAGCCTACCTGGCAAATCTAGGCAAAGTATTAGCAATTTGGTGAAGTTTCCAACAATTTTCAGGCTTTGAGGCTATATGCGCCGCGCCAGTGTAAATTTACACTGGAAATTTTCTTTATATGCGCCGCGCTCTTTATATACGCCGCACCTTTTTCCAGGAAACATTTGGAGCCCTTCCCGGTGTCAAAATTGTGTGCAGGATAGCTCGTTGAAAATGTATTTGAGTTTACTTTCCAACCCAATTGGAATTTTTCAATTTGGAGTTCATTTGCCTTGTCAAAAATCAAATCTCCCAAGACTGGTCAAAATGTGCCAAATGAGGCTGCCTCAAGGCAGAGTGCTGTTGCAGTAAAGTTTTGAATGCCTTCCTCAACTCCAAATTGAGCTCATGATAGCTCATTGGAAATATCTTTGTGTCTAGTTATCATTTGAGTTATCACGTAAGTCATTTGGCCAACCAAGCTAGGAGAAAACTTGATTTTTCCAAGGTCACTTCAGAGGTGCATTCAATTCTCCTGAGGCGACGGTATTTTTGACTTTTCTATAAAACCATGACACCTGTGTAAAAATTGAAGGATTTTTTTATTCCTTGGTCAATTGTGGATAAAAACCTCTCTCAGTCTTCCAAAATTCATCTTTGATTGCTAAGAAACATCATTTGAGTAAAACCTACCCCGATGTGTGGAACAAGAGATTTGACGAAATGAAGCGAAATGAAGGGGATAAGGGGCTTCTAAATTCTTGAGAAAATTTTGGAAAGTAGGGAGGGATGTTAGGAAGCAGGGGAAAGTGGAATATCAGAGATTGAGTGAGGGGAAGGGGTCCAAAAGGGAAAAACACAGGCCCAACCTAGAAAATTGCCATGTTGTAGCAAGAAACTAGGGTTTGTGCGAAAATGAGGAATTTGGGGGATCTCAGTGATGGGAAGTGTTTAAGAAGGTACATGAAGTATAGGGGAAGGTGGTTGAACATCTGGATACAAGTTTTGCTAATGATTTGACCATTCAAGAGAAATTAGCTTCAAAACCCTAGGAGAGGGAAATGAACCTTGCCTAGGCGCAACTGAAGCATGAACAAGGTGTAAAATGACCCATTAGACCTTGACATGATAATGAAAACACTCTAAAAGATGGCCCACTCATCTAAATGGTGACACGGACCGACATTTGGACAGCTTTGAAAGGAATGAAAGCAAACCCTAGACCTAATGCCTAGTGACCAAATTTTGCTTGAAGACTCACTGAAATGACAAAATTTGACCTTGACACTCTGAGACCACTTTGTAAGAGCATATTTGATCACTGGAGGAAGGCTGGAAAGACTGACACTAACATTGGCTCCAATGGGGATGGTAGCTCCTTGGAGGTGCCAAGAACAGCAGATCTTTGGGAGAGCTAGACAGTGCCTTCGTCCATTGGGCTATGGAGTCCATTATTTCAGCAAACGACACAAGACTTTGACTCATTTATTGACTGAAACCTGACTCAAGCCGACACAATTATGAAACCAACATGACTGAAAACTGACTCACAAATGACTCATGACTGACTTAACTAAAACAAGAACTTACAAAGCTTATTGAAGGGCAGCAGTCCATCAAGATTTCAAATCATGATGACAACTACCTGCATACTAATGAAATATGTACAATCATGTGTTATGAGCTTTCCAATGTAACCAATCCAGCAGATGGCTACATACCAAATTTATGCTCTCACTTTTCTCGAGCAGGCGGAACGATTAACCTATAGGCAACTCAAAATAACCACTGAAACCAAAGCTTATGATAATGAACCAGGCAATATTTATCTTTTCTAATGCTTGTAGAAGAATGCTGAAGGGTCTTGAAAATCCTGAAGCACTGGCTTATCTTGAGATCCAGCTGCAAAAATACAAGTATTCACTCCATTCTGATATGAAAGGACAATTGATTTTTGAGGGATAGAAATGCACAGAGAGGTATGTGCTTCTGCCATCTGAGTGTTAGCTGTAGGTTCCTTGACCATGAGAAATCCTAGCATATTGTCTCTCTCAAGCTCATATTCCTCAAATTCATTGTCTAGGTTATTCGTAAACAAAAAAAAATCTTCAAGATTATCAAACATGACAGCCTTATCATCTTTGTGAAAGAAAATATTATCTGTTTGCTGATCTATAAAACTAATTACAAGACTGTCATCATTTTCAAAAGAGGAAGAAGTTTCACCAACACTTTCTTGACCATGTGTGCACTGCAAATCCGCTTTAGCTGTAACATGACCTTTCAAGAGTTGATCTATCTCATCTTCAGTCAAAGGAGATAATGCTTTTTGTTTTTTTTTCTCAAACAGTAATTGTCTTCGTGTGACATGGCAATCAAATTATCATTTATCACTGAATTATTGAAAGAAGACTTATCACTTACTCGAACAAAGATCTCATTTTGTTTTTCATGAAATGACTGGATTACCTCCTCATGAAGGATGTGTTCTAATGAACTGAGAACGATCTCAACGGCAGAGGTCTCCTTCATGGGATTCAGCACAAGGTATTCTTAATTGTCACTATCTGAATCTAGATCTGAAATAGCTATCTTGACTTTATCACCTTCTGAAATCGAAACTTGACTTTCTTGCATATCGTCTTCTTCTATGGACAGATCTGAAATGACATTTTCTCTTTCATCATTTTCAACCATATGGAAATCTTCAGCCTGCTGATCTTGACAAGTATCCTCTAAGATTTCTGTGTGCTGCTGAAACGGATTTTCATACATGGCTTCCATGATCTCTTCATCCATGAAATTACATCTTCATAAAACTTCTCAAGGCTTTCAATAAAACTATAAGCATGCTTGCAACAGTCTTGAACTAAATTTAATGATGGATAAGAGTCCATATATCTTTCAATGAACATAGCATGAAAATCCTTTAAACAGTAAATACAAGTAGGCGGCAAACTTTCATACCAAGATTGGGCTTTACCTTCCAGAGTGGCCAAGAATATCTTCATCAAGCAATCTTCAGGAAAATCAATCTTCAACTTGCGAATATGCATGTGAAATCTAACCAGATGTAGAGCAGCGTCCTTCCTACCATCATCTTTAAATGTAGGCAAATTCCTTGACCAATCTACATTCGGAATTTTATTTGGAAAACTAGGGATGTGATCTCAGCTCATGGGAGCGTATCTTCTTGCAACCCGATCCATCTTGAAAAGCTCAAAGCTACTAATCTTCCTGCAATGGAGTCACCATGAAGCATTGATCTCTGGATTTTTCAGTGAATGAAGTCGCCAAGTGAATGATTTCAGCCTTGCGGTGTCTGATCGTTGTCCACCATCAAAAATCAGATCTGAGCTTGATACATGTACTGGTGTAATTAACAAGTTAGATGTCACATTTACAAGCTAGACCAGAGATTGACTGAAGCAGCATTTATCTACTTCTGCTAATGCAAAGCAAAAGCGTTTCGAAGGCTACCTAGCATAACTTCAGGCTCCGTCTGTAGCTATAAAACAAATGATATCAACAAGCAAACCATGTTCTCCCCAGTATGGTCGCCACTATGTTAGAGCCTAGATTTGTCTCAGGCTGAAAAGACAAGGTTCTAGGTCCACATCAAACCACGCTCAGCCTCGTAGCTAGCCCTACGAGGACAGGAGAGGGCTCTCTCCGGGTAAATCTCGGAAAAAGGTAATCAATGAGGCTCGAGATGACTAAATTCGCAATTTATCTTAGGCTAGGTATGAAGTACAAGGAGTTTGAGGTTGATTTTTGAGGTTTTTGTTGAATCAAAGGAAAAGGCAATTTTGGGTGCGGGGATGAGACAGTTTTTATAGAGGTCTACTTGGGGCAAGGTAGGCGATTGTCTTGATGCTTTAAAAGAGAATGAATGGGTAGATCTGACTGGTGAGAAGCTAATGAGAGCAAGAAGCTTTCAAGGATTCTCCTTAAACAGACGAAAACATGGAAAATCAAACAAATTTAAAGGCAGAGCATAACCATCTATGGATTCTACCTTAACACTTCATTTGTTCAATTGCAGAAGATGAGAGAAGGAAAATGATACACATAACAACTTACAATTACTGAAAGAAGCACATCATTAACACATAAAGCCACAAGGATCCCAAACAGTGCTGCAAAACCCTAGTCTTTCCTTTGCCAAAAATGCAGAAGTGAATGTACAATAGGGTGTCAAGCTTTTCCCAAGAGTCCAACCATGAAAATGACTTAGAAATTACATAATATAGGCAAGCCAACCTCTTCCCTTGCCTCTAGGGGTCGAGCTCATCATTCTAGGAGCTGTTTCAACCAATTCTAAACAAAGCACTAAAATCTAGGCAGTCAAAACAACTTGCCTCTATAAGGTAGGAAACTAATTCATTCATTAAATTTTCACTCTTTGGTGAATGAATCTTCAAGAACAAGTAACTAGGTGCCAAAATTACATCATGTTTAGTCAATTACATCAAGAGAAGTAAAAAATTACATCCCAAAGCAGAACTAGTCAAACTGGCCGAATTTCTGAGCTGAAAGATGAAAAATAGGGCAAAAAATCTATATGCGCCGCGCTGATTTCTATATGCGTTGCGCTACTTTGCTGCTGATATTGAGGTACTTTCTGAAGTCCAAATTGAGCTCAGGTTAGCTTGTTCGAAAGCCCTGCCTGTCTACTTTCCAAACCAAGTGGAATTTTCCAATTTGGTGTCCATTTGCCCATCCAAAAGTGCATTCTCCCAAGACTGCTTCCTATGTGTCAAAATAGGGGCAGTAAGGTCATTTTTTGCATGTTTTTTGACCTTTTGGGGACCCAGAACTTTCCCAAACTTCTTGTCCAAGTACCAAAATTCATGATTTTTCATGAAAAATCCAAAACTGCAAGCCATTTGTGATTTGGAGCTCCCAATCCTATGGGTCGCGCAAGGTGCGCGGCGCATATAGGGAAAAACCCTGTTTTTTAGTGCAAAAATTCCAAAATGTCAAAAATTTCTCCAAATTTCTTGAAATTTGGACTAAAGGTTCTTCATCAAGGGCAATGATGAGCCAAGGATGCCTCAGCCAATATCTAGAGTCCTTCATCCACTTTTTGCCTCCTTGAAGCTCTCTTTACCTTTGCTTTCAAACTTCCGATTCTCGCTTTGTACACCAAGTTCCGGGACAAGTAATGATATGTCTGCCACCTCTATGAAGCCTCATGGGTGCATTTCCTTCCAAGGGTGAGTCACTTTGGGTTTCCACTTCATAATTGGATGAATGACCGGATGACATAACTGTTGTTGCACGAGTGCCTTGGATGAATGCTGATATGTGAAACTGTTGTATACAATTGAATGTGAACTGCTCTTCTGATCTAAACAATGCTGTGACCAAGGGGAAAACAAATGTAACAAGGGAATATTAGGAAGGGGAAAATATCAGGGAATTAGGGAATTTTGAAATAAAATGTAATTAGGGAGAGGAGGGGAAATGTATATATGGGAATAGGGTTTTAGGGTTTGGGATATTGAATAGGGTTAAGGAGTTTTTATAGGGATAAGGGATTAAGAGTTTAAGGATTGTAGTGTAGGATTGATGAGTAAGATTTGGAAATGAGGAACAAAGGGAAATGGGGAAAGGAAAAAACCTTGGTGACAAAACAGTGTTCAAACCCTACAGCAAGTTTCCTTGTTTGCAAAAGGAGGTTTTCAAAGTCTTGTTTCAACGGCCATTATCCATGAACCAATCACATTCACCATCAAATACAAAGCAATAGCAGTGAATGAGAGCCTACCTAGCAAATCTAGGCAAAGTATTAGCAATTTGGTGAAGTTTCCAACAATTTTCAGGCTTTGAGGCTATATGCGCCGCGCACTTTATATGCGCCGCGCCAGTGTAAATTTACACTGGAAATTTTCTCTATATGCGCCGCGCTCTTTATATGCACCGCGCCTTTTTCCAGGCAACATTTGGAGGCCTTTCTGGTGTCCAAATTGGTTGTAGGATAGCTTGTTGGAAAGGTCTTTGAGTCTACCTTCCAACCCAACTAGAATTTTTCAATTTGGAATTCATTGGACCTGTCAAAAATCAAATCTCCCAAGACTGGTCAAAATGTGCCAAATGAGGCTGCCTCAAGGTAGAGTGTCGTTGCAGTAAAGTTCTGAATGCCTTCCTCAACTCCAAATTAAGCTCATGATAGCTCATTGGAAATATCTTTGTGTCTAGTTATCATTTGACTTATCAAGCAAGTCGTTTGACCAACCAAGATAGGAGACAACTTGATTTTCCCAAGGTCACTTCAGAGGTGCATTCAATTCTCCTGAGGCAACGGTATTTTTTACATTTCTATAAAACCATGACACCTGTGTAAAAGGTGAAGGAGGTTTTTCTTCCTTGTCTAGTTGTGGACAAAAACTTCTCTCAGGTTTCCAAAATTCATCTTTGATTGCTCAGAAACATCATTTGAGTAAAACCTACCCCGATGTGTGGAACAAGAGATTTGACGAAATGAAGTGAAATGAAGGGGATAAGGGGCTTCTAAATTCTTGAGAAAATTTTGGAAAGTAGGGAGGGATGGTAGGAAGCAGGGGAAAGTGGAATCTCAGATATTGAGTGAGGGGAAGGGGTCCAAAATGGCAAAACACAGGCCCAACCTAGAAAATTGCCAGGTTGTAGTAAGAAACTAGGGTTTGTGCGAAAATGAGGAATTTGGGGGATCTCAGTGATGGGAAGTGTTTAAGAAGGTACATGAAGGATAGGGGAAGGTGTATGAACATCTGGATACAAGTTTTGCTAATGATTTGACCATTCAAGAGAAATTAGCTTCAAAACCCTAGGAGAGGGAAATGAACCTTGCCTAGGCGCAACTGAAGCATGAACAAGGTGTAAAATGACCCATTAGACCTTGACATGATAATGACAACACTCTAAATGATGGCCCACTCATCTAAATGGTGACACGGACCGACATTTGAACAACTTTGAAAGGAATGAAAGCAAACCCTAGACCTAATGCCTAGTGACCAAATTTTGCTTGAAGACTCACTGAAATGACAAAATTTGACCTTGACACTCCGAGACCACTTTGTAAGAGCATATTTGATCACTGGAGGAAGGCTGGAAAGACTGAAACTAACAGGGGAGATGTTCATCCCACAACTTGGGATTTTCCCCACAATAGCCTCGTAATAAGTGTACCACGATACGATTAACAACCTCTATCTGTCTGTCTATCTGCGGGTGAAATGTTGTGCTTCTTTTCAGTTTGGTGTCCATCATCCTCCACAAGCTGGTCCAAAACTCCCCAAGAAAGCGAGAGTCTCAATCTGACACAATTGATGTGGGTAATCCAAAGTGGACCCAAACATGCTGGAAGAAAAGAGAAGCAGTTCGCTCTGTAGTAATCTGCTTTTTACAAGGCATAAGAATACACATTTTGCTTAAACGGTCAACGACGACATGCAAATAGTCATGAATCTTCCTAGACAAAGGTAAACCTCCTACAAAGTCTATTGACACACTTTCCCATGGACGACTCAGAATATGGAGTGGTGTGTAGAGCCCAAGTTTTCTATTAGAGGGCTTTGAAACAAAACACATCACACAACCCTTTACATAGTGAGTCACAATGTTTTTCATATGAAGCCAAAAACAAAATCTTTGTAAATGACATAAAGTCTTCTTGACACCAAAGTGTCCAGACACAAGAGAGGTGTGGGCCTCTCGAATTACATGCACTCTTTCTCCTGTGGGAATACACAATTTACCAAGGTGATACAACAATTTCCCTTGCAAGTGATAGTTTTCCACCTATGAACCATGGGTTAGTTTTGTATAAACCTCGTTAAAGTCATCATCGTTAGCATATTGTTCAGCATAACTTTCAAAAGATAACGAAGCATTATGCAAAATAACAGAAGCAGAAATAGAAGGGTGAGATAGCATATCGGCCACTTTATTGCTAGTGCCCTTCTTATAGTTTATTACCAGATGAAATTGTTGAAGAAAGCCCATCCACTTGAAATGACGAGTTTGCTACAACTTGGTTTGTGACTGAAGGTACTGCAAGGGCTGATGATCTGTATGGATGATGGTCTCCTTGCCGATCAGGTAGTGTTTCCACTTTTTCACACTCTACACCAAGGCATAAAGCTCCTTGTCATAGGCGAGATAGTTTATCACAACTTTAGAAAACTTCTCAAAATGGTAACAAATTGGCTTCTTTTGCTGTATCAGTACAACTCCCATGGCATAACCACTGGCATTGGTATTGATTTCAAATGGCTATTGGAGATCGGGTAAGGCTAAGACTGGCGTGTCGCTAATTTTTTCCTTCAATGTTTTGAAGGACTTCTGTTGTCTTCCTCCCCATTGGAAGACCTATTTCACACCTTTCAATATGTGCAAAGGTGCTGCAATAACAGAGAAATTAGCAATAAATCGTTTCCAATACTGGACTGCACCAAGAAAGCTACGAACCTCAGTTACACTAGTAGGCTTATGCCAATTTACAATTGCTTCAACTTTAGAGGGATCAATTTTTAACTGACCATGACCAACAACATGACCTAGGTAACCCAAAGAGGTTTTCCCGAATTCACACTTCGACAATTTTACAAAGAGTTTTTCATTTTTTAGCACATCAAGCACTTTCTTTACATGACTCACATGTTCAAACCAACTCTTTCTAAAAACTAGTATATCATCTAAATATACGAGAACAAACTCATCAATGAAAGGATGAAATATACTATTCATAACCCGCATAAAGGTGGCTGGAGCGTTACAAAGCTTGAATGGCATCACCATCCATTCGAACAACCCCTACTTGGTTTTGAAAGTGGTTTTCCACACGTCCTACTCTGCAATTCTGACCTGGTGATAGCCACTGCGCAAATCCAACTTTTTGAAATATACAACACTTTTTAATTGATCCAATAAATCATCTATGCGTGGGAGGGGATAGTGATTTTTCACTGATATTTTGTTGAGCGCGCGGTAGTCCACGCACATCCTCCAGCTGTCGTCTTTCTTTGGCACTAGAACGATCGACAAACCACATGGAGAGGAGCTCGGCCTGATTACGCCTTGGTCCAGCAATTCTTGCACTTGCCACTTGATCTCCTCCATTTCAACTGTCAACATCCTGTACATGCCGATATTTGGCAGAGGGGCGTCATGCAATAGTTGGATTTCGTGTTGGATTTCCCTCTTTGGAGGTAGTCCCCTCGGCTCCTGAAATAGTTCAGTATAGTTAGAAATTAATTCAATTAATTCCTGCTTATGCTTCCCATCGCAGCCCTGGAATGCATCAACAAATTCGGCCTCTTTCTCCCTTACGACCATAAGCATGCATGTTTTACTGGAATTCACAGACGTTTCATCTGCCCAATGCTTACGAGGCTGGCATTAATCTTATTTTGACGAGCCCGCACTATGTATTCTACCCCATACTTGGTGATGTGATATTTATTATCATGGCGGAAAAATACTGCTTTCCTGTCATACAAGTATGGGCTCCCTAATACCATGCTATAGATATCCAGTGGTATAAAATCCATCTCTACTTTGTCTACCAGCTTAGACGCAATCACAAATTTTACCTTGCACTGCTGGGTTACATTCAATTTAGCTTTATCATGTATCCATCCCAGCGGGTAAGGTTTTGGGTGTGGTTTTGTTTCTAAGCGAAGCTTCTTTACCAGGGATTCTGCAATTAAATTTTCTTGAGACCCAGTATCAAATAGAGTTTCAACCTTGGTGTGATTTACTACAACTCTAATATGAAATAATTCAATTCTTTTTCTATCATTTGAAAGGGACTCATCTACAGAACTAGTGCTTTCATATGATTTAGAATCAACATGAGGTGTAAGGGTACCTTTTGTTCCCGCTACTGTGACCAGCACTTCATCTCCTGAATCTGATCCAAGGTCTTGCTGTGCCACTGCCACTGTTTTCTGCTTCCCTTTTCCTCCATACTTCTTTGGACACCTTTCTGGGTGCTGCTTCCAACAATGATCGTCATGATGGCCTTATTTCTTGCAGTGATTGAAATAAGGCCACTCTCCCTCTTTGGTTGTTGTTGTTTTCTTCTCCTTCCCTTTCCATTTCGCTTTGGATTTTCCATTGGGAGGTTTAAACGGTGGCTTTCTGGACTGTTCCTCTCTTTCGTTCTTGCCCCTGTTCTTAATATAAATTTCTTTCACACTAGCTGCGTCAATAGTGGTTGGTTCAAACAACAATAATGAATGTCGAATATAACTATGTAGTGAGCCAATATACTTAGTTACAACTTCAGGGGTATCAAGTGCAATACCCAAATTCAGTGCTTGCTTCCTAAATTATTCTATAAAACTCTGAACATCCTGCCCTTTGCCTTGCCTTAAATATTTCCAAATCATCAAAGCTTTCTATTTGTATCCTAAGGGATAAAAATGTTCATTTAACGCAGAAGTAAAATCAAACAATGAGGAAAAGAGCTTACCCACATTTTTACTACTCTACAATTTTCTCTCCCACCAAACAAACGCTGTGCTACCCAGCCCTAGAGAGGCCAGCTAGATCTTTGCCTCGTCCTCTATGATTTGTTGAATCCTGCAGCAAACCTCAATCTGCCTGATCCAATTGTTAAGCTTTTCTGCGTTACTTTCACCATTAAACACAGGAAGGTCAAATTTAACATCTAATTTAAAAAAGGTTTCTTAGATGCATCCTTGGATTTCTCTGATTATGATGGTGAGGGGAAAAAGAACCTTCACTACTGAAAGGAGAAGGAGGGGGCTCTTCTCCACCATTCCCATGTGCTGAACCTTGTCCTTATGGATTCCTCTCTTCTTTTTCCAGTCTTATAACCAGCTAACTAATATTCTTTGCCATTGAATAGAAAGTCTTTCTGAAATTGCACTCCTCTTCAATACGAGCTTCCTCTTCAGCCATGTTTCTTCTTCGAGGTGCACACCCTGCCTCTGGATCAAAAGGTTCTAAATTCTCTTCGCCTCTTTGAAGCCTTCCTCTTGCTAGCATACAAACATGCAATTCACATCTAAAAAGCCCTACTCTGATACCACTTGATCCAAGATGTTTTCGCTTATAGATATATAGAAAAGAATTACATGTAAAATTGCAGCTTAACACAAAAATGTGCACATGAGAAAAGAAAAAGTAAACACATACAAGGCATAAAAGAGGACACCAAGGCTTGATAATGGAGTTCATCCAATTCAGACTACGTCTCCGGGCCCAGCTCAACAATAGGGAGGCCTTTCTTATTAAATGGCATGAAAGAACATAATTACATTCATCAAACTGTTCACAAGAGGCTGATACCTCCAATCTGTAAGATGGCCTGCAAAATGGATGCTTGAGATGGAGAGGTAAGCAGCACCAAAGCATCCCGTAGCAATGAAAGGGGTTGGAGTCGTGTAAACTGTCTAAAACAGACGAAAATGGTCTCGGCCTCTTGCGAAATAGCTTGCTACCATCATAAAATTCCCCCCCCTCCCATGCTCTTTCCATCAACTGTGTTTTATAATGGGTTCTTTGGACAGAATCCCATTGAAATCGGAGTTTGTCTATTTCATTATGGAGGTCGGTAGTGTGGAATGATCAGCGGGCGCAACCGCTTCTTTAAATGGCCTTCCACCGTTGAAGCGATAAGACTTCAAAAATCCGAAAAAAAACTGAAAATCTGCCCAAAACCCATATACCTAGACTTCAAAAATCATAAAAATCGGGCGTATTTTCCATATCGGGTCCAACCTAAGGTCGCAAATCAGCCTATCGGGGATGACCAACCGTCGATCGTCGGTATCAGCGTCATCCGATCGCATCGGCATTCCCTCATATATCACTCCGATACTGATCGCCAATTGCATTGCCCACTCGCCGATATATACATATATGTCCTCCGATCTTTTTGCCTTCGATCCGCCAATCCGATCTGATCGGAGATCGGCGATCGGGGGTTCCACTGCCTAAATCTTAAGTCCGCCTTTATGCAACCTCCGATTGCGATTCGGCCTTAAAGGCTTAAGACCCATTTTCAAAGGAAAATCCTCATTTTCTTAAGGATCTAAAAATCCTTCTTTGTGTGATAACTTCATCATCCAAACTCGGATTGAAGTACCGTTTGTGCCATTGGAATTAGGAAGACGAGATCTCCGCTCTGGTCCTAGGTTGACTTCATTCTTCTCACTTTGATTTCTAAGTTTTTCCATGCCATTGTATCTGAAGATCCACCTAGATCAATCAACCATGCCTCATGATCTACATGTGTACTTGAAGAAGCCAAGTAAACATCCCCACCTCATTTGAGGTGGTTTTCGCCTCTGGAGAAGGAGCATCATCAGATCCCTTTCCTTTGTCAGGAGCTTTAGATTTACAGTCCCTTTTGTAGTGCCCTTCCTTTTTGCATTTCCTGAACACCACCTTTACAGATTTCCTGGAGATTTAGATCTCCCTCTAGATTTAGATCTCCCACTCTATGACTTATTTTTGTTTCTGTTCTGGGACCGTCCTTGTACAGACAAGGCATCACCATTCTGGCTCTCCATATTTTTCTGTCTCATCTCCTCCGTCAGCAAGGATGAGATTATTTCATCAAACTGCAAGGCAGTTGCTTTGCTACCTATTGCAATAACTAGACTATCCCATGAATCTGATAGAGAACACAACAAACTGATGCACTTATCTTCATCTGAAATTTTAATATCAACAGATGCTAACTGACTTACCACAGTATTAAATGCGTTCAGATGCTCTGTCACCGAGTCTCCATCTTTCATCCTTAGGTTATACAGCTTTTTCCGCAGGAACAATTTATTCACTAGAGACTTAGATTGGTACAAAGTCCCTAACTTGTCCCACAAAGCCTTCGCCGTAGCTTCCCCTAATACATTCAACAATATTGAATCTGAGACACACAATTGTATTGTGCTCTTTGCCTTCCAATCCAACTTCTTCCATTCTTCATCGGACGCTCCCATTGGTTTAGTACCTGGATCACTGTGATCCAATGATCTTTATCCACCAACAGATCCTCCATCTTGAGTTTCCACAACTCAAAGCTCTTACCATTAAATTTCTCGATCTCTATCTTTCCACTGCTTGCCATCTTCTTTCACCACTAGAATTGATCTCGCAGATCTCCCACTCAACAGGTTCTACCACAGGCCCAAGCGAAACCCCTCAGCAACAAAGGCGTCCCCTTGAAGCCAAAATAGATTTGATACCAAATGTAGGTTTTAACCCTGTACAGAAATTACCTGCATACGAATTCTAAAACATAGAAAATAAACAATGCTAGAGCATAACACATAAAACACATATACATAGAGATTTTCTCTTGGATCCCAAAACCGAGACTACCAGCTTGATTTTTCATTATTTTCCTTTCAATGTTACAATACATATTTATACATGCCGAAGCATCCAATACCATGGACCGAAAACCATCGCATCCAAAACCATGGACCGAAAACGATCACGTCCAAAACCATGTGCGAAAATCATGCACAAAACCATAGGTGGGTCCGCCCAACCTAACGTAGGGTCCAAAACCAAAATTTTCCAGGGCACTACCCCGGACCCCATAGAGTGGGGTTACCTGCACCCCTCAAACCCCCTGTGACCCCCCCTCCCCGACTACGCAATCGGTGCAACGAAGGGGGGGCTTTGCCCCCCCTCTAACCCCCCAGTTAACTACATGAGCTAGTCGAGGAAAGAATATAACACAACCCAACAGTATGTTGTCAAATTCTGAATTATAAAAGAATTTATGGATAGAAGAAGTAAGGAACTCTTGTTATCTCATTAATCACTCACCTTCTATAGTCCTAGATGGTGGTATTGCTTAAGAAGTTTGGACCGGTAAAAAGGTAAATTATTCTCACCTAGAATTATTTTGATGGAAAACATTTATGCATATTCCTAAAGAGAATAGAACCAACTTAGATTAAAATAAGAAATTTGTTTTATTAGGATATGTAGATGGTGAGTTTGGTTACCGTCTATGAGATGCAGTTAATCACAAATTTGTTAGAAGCAAGGATGTAATATTTAATGATTTTGATATGTATAAAAGGTTTGCGGGTAATATGGAGGTCAAGAAAATTGTTGATAGGTTTATAGAATAGTGAGAAAATATCCCACCGGTGCATGAATCTGGACATCCAATTTAAGAACATGATGAACAATAAGTAGAAAATGATGGACAATAAGAAGAAGAAAACTTTTCGCGGTCATTAAAAAAGATTCGACCTAAAAACACACCACCATTATTTTTTCACGGGTCTATTAGGCCTCATAAGACCCTATAAAGGAATCCACCCTCAAATTATATTCTTCTAACTAATGAAGGTGAACCTCATTGTTTTCACAAAGCATCAAGAAAATTGTTGATAGGTTTTTAGAATAGTGACAAAATATCTCACCATTGCAAGAATCTGGACTTCCAATTTAAGAACATGATGGATAACAAGTAGAAAATGATGGACACAAAGAAGAAGAAAACTTTTTGCAGTCATTAAAAAAGGTTCAACCTAAAAACACACCACCATTGTTTGTTCAGAGATCTATTAGGCCTTATAAGCCCCTATAAAGGAATCCACCCTCAAATTAGATTTTTCTAACTATGAAGGTGAACCTCATTGTTTTCATGAAGCACGAACCTCATTGTTTTCAGGGAGTTTGTGAAGTGGAAACTACGAAAATGTAGAAGAAAGCAATGGAGGAAGAAATGGACTCTTTGTTGGAAAAAAAAACTTGGGAGTTAGGGAAGATTCCTAAAGGAACAAATTCCCTACAAAGAAAATGGGTATATCCGGATTAAACACGAGGTTGAATAGGAGAAGGAATGATACAAATCAAGGTTGGAGGTGAAGGGATTTTCCCAAAAAGAATGTAGTGACGTTATATAAAAAATTTCACCTATTGTTAAAATTCCATTCGTAAAGGTTATCCTTAGTCTTATTGTTGCTTTAGACTTGGAAAGTGAACGATTAGACGTGAAGATAGTTTTTCTTCATGGATAATTAAAGGAGGAAATTTATATGGAACAACTAGAAGGATTCAAGGTAAAAGCTAAAGCGAACCTTGTCTACAAGTTGAAGAAGAGCCTTTATGGTCTAAAACAAGAACCTCACCAATTGTAGAATAAATTTGATCCATTTACATTGGAGAGTGCCTTTAAAATACTAGAGGCTAATCATTGTGCCTACATAAAGAGGTATAACCAAGGAAGATATATTGTAATACTATTGTACATACTGGATGATATGTTAATTCTTGGACATGATAAATGATTAATAGGTTGAAGAAAGATTTGGGAAGTCAATTTGCAATTAAAGTTTTAGGTCCAACACAACAAATATTGGGCATGAGGATTACACACTTGAAAAAAGTAAAAACATGTTGTGGATGTCACAAGAAAAATATATTGAGAAGGTGTTAAATAGGTTCAATATGAAGGATTTCAAACTAGTTGGTACGCCCCTAGCATCACACTTCAAACTTAGTGTTGATTTGCGCCCTTATGGCGACAAGGAGGAAATGAGTAAAATCCCTTATGCTTCAATGGTTGGTAGCTTGATGTCTATCATGGTATGTAACTATCTAGATATTTCACATTTTGTGGGAGTACTGAGTAGGCTCCTTGCAAATCTAGACAAATAACATTGGCAAATAGTAAAGTGGATTATGAGTTATCTCAGGATTACTAGTAATTATTGTTTATGTTTTGGTAAAACAATGTTTTTCTTGAAGGTTATATAGATGCAAATATGGTTGGAGATATGGATACTAGAACGTCCACCACTAGTTATTTATATACTTTTATAGGTGCAATAGTATTTTTGATGTTCAGATTGCGTAAAATAGTAGGCATAATACATAGATGTCACAAAAAGATAGCAAAGAGATGTTGTGGATGCAACGATTTTTAGGAGAGTTGGGAAATAAAAAAATAAATATGTGTAGCATTGTGATAGTCCAAGCTCCATTCATTTAGTAAAAAACCTATCATATCATTCTAAGACAAAGCACATTGATGTTCTATGTGATTGGATTAATCATGTGTTAAATGATGGCACAAAAAATACGCACTAAAGAAAATCCATCTCTTATTTTTACAATGATTTTGTTGAGGGATAAGCAAGATCTTACTAAATCTTTGGCTGGAGTAATGCAAACTTGATGAAAGGCATCTTGGGAAAGGATTACTAGAAGGATATAAAAAATAATTTAAAAAATATTCACTCAAGCTTCTATTTGGTCTCAATTGAGCGATTGTTACGTGTGAGACCAAATCAAAGTCAAAGTTGTCTACCCATGATGTTGTATTATGGTATTGGGCCAATGGATTTGTAATGAAATCTATTTTTAGATGGGTGTGAGTAAAAAGAAGTGGATGAAAAAAGAAGTGGGTGAAATATAATATTTTATTGTTATTGTAATAAAAATCCTACTAACTCATCTTCCCATGGATTTTCCCTTAATGGAGTGTAAATTTTGTGTCCATATATTAAATTTTATTTTTTAGTTTATTTTTTTTACCTTTATTACCGAAAAAATGTATAATTTTTTCAATTGACAGGGTTCATGAAATTCAAGGTTAAAATCCCCGTATCAATCCAAAAAACTTGTATAATTTTTATACATTTTAAAAATATTTCAACAAAAAACTTATTTGTCACGTACCTCGATAACCTTGCATGTAAAAGCAGGGAGTTAGAATTTTTTATACAAATTACCCACAAGTAATTATCCAATTCACAACTCCACAATTCATCATTAACCATTAGATATAATGTTCATTAGTACATCAAGTAAATTGCAATAAAAGACAGTAAGTTGCATAACCATTAACCACCACTGTGGTAGTGTAATAACATAAACTGTCTTATGAATCCTTGCATCCATTTCATGATTTCCTTCACCATATTAATTAATCTCATACTTGGACATTATGGTTATTCCATCAAATAATGAACCATCAACATTAAGGATTCATCATCATCAAACTGACACAAAAGACAATCACACCATTGAACACCGATATACCCTGGAAACCTTGTAGGGTGAAAACCAGCAAACATTTAATCTTATTATTAAACGCTCATGAGGGATTTCACCCGTCACTCAATGGCTTATAAGGGATTCCATCCCTTAACCATTGTTATAAAATCATTACAATGAATTATCATTAAGTTGTCACATAACTAGCGAAAAGCTAATACAGTTTTCATGTAATCTTTTACTTACATAATGCCACATACAACATTCCTTATTGCATGATTGTTCTAACAATGGACGATCCTGCAACTCGAACTCATCTGCATGGACCCTTAATCCTTTCCTGCCTTAATGTTAAACATCACTTTTCTTTGGCACTAACCACCATCGTTTCCTGTCAATGTTGTCGTCAACAAGCTTTGGCAACAAGATTAGATACCATATTAATGAATCAATAATCAACCTATAAAAGAGATCTTTTAACATCTACTCATATGCTTGAGCAAGCATGACATACTATTTAACTAGTACATATACTCAAGTAAATATTGTTTGACCTCCACAATGTTTATTTACACTAATGCATAATTCTCTTTAAGAGATCTAACTCATTAGTTCTACTAACATGTATAACATAATCGTTATATCTTCATACATGTAATAAAATGTTATTTCTATGCTTAAGCCCATATGTTCTTTTCACATAGTTATTTTTCAAGAACTCAACATAGTCTCTCTAACATACAAAGAACATAACTCCATATCACAATGACTATTCTTTGTGCATACCATAGCATATCATATTAGCCCTTCTTTAATGTATGCAATACATATTCCCTTCACTAGAATACTACCATCATTTCATACAACAAACCACATACTTCTTTCTTAAAGGAAGTCGTTATAACCTCATTTCTCTATCTTCCTATATGAGGGTTTCTCAAGCTTCCCTTTCAAGAAATTATTAAAGATATCCATCTTTATGCATCAAAATCAAGATACAAAAACAAGGTTTACTTATGCATCCAAAATCAAGAAATCAACACAACTCATCTAACAAGACAATCTCTTCAAGAGATTATTGTTTTCAAGAAAGTTAACATGATCACTTTCTCTATGTACACACAGACTCATATTTCCAAAGTCACAATAGCTACCTTTATGTGCATGCAACATGTGTTTTTTCCTAACACAATTACTTTTACTTCAATGCACATAGTCTTTTCATGAACAAGTATGGATTCTTGCTCTTGCATGAACACTATTCATGTGTGTCTTTTAAGGAAAGAACCTCTATTTTTATTTTCAAGAAAACTCTCATAAAAGCCTTCATCTTCATACATGAAGTATGCACTCTTTTTCCGAAAAGAAACTATAGAAATGAATATCTATGTGCCTAGAAACACATCATTAGCTATTTCTATCATGCATGTAATGCATAATCATTTCACAAGAAACTTAGAGATTAGCTAGTATCCCCATGCAATAAAGCATATATCCCTTCTCAATAAAATCCAACTTAACTGCTATTTCTTCTATAAGCGTTCATTAAAACACTTTCTTTACCAAGAAAACATATAAAATATTCAATCTTTTACCGCATGCATTAACATATTTTCTTTACCAAGAAAACATATAAAATAATCATCTTTTACCGCATGCATTAACATATTTTCTATTTTCTTTACCAAGAAAACATATAAAATAATCATTCTTTCACTGCATGCATTAACATATTTTCTTACCAAGGAAATTTATAAAATATTCAGTCTTTAACTGCACCCATTAACATGTTTTCTTTACCAAGAAAACATATAAAAAAATCAATCTTTATTGCATGCATTATCATATTTTCTCTACCAAGAAAACATATAAAACAATCAATCTTTTACTGCATGCATTAACATATTTTCCTTTCCAAGAAAACATATAAAATAATCAATCTTTTCACTGCATGCATTAAAACATTTTCCTTACCAGAGAAACATATAAAACATTCAATTTTTAACTGCAGAAGGCAACCACATGATATTTTCCAACCGTTTACTAAAACACAGCTTATCATTCTCTATAAAGAGTGCAGTTACTTATCTGCTGGTATAAAAACACTGCATTAACATATTTCCTTACCAAGGAAATTTATAAAATATTCAGTCTTTAACTGCACCCATTAACATGTTTTCTTTACCAAGAAAACATATAAAATAATCAATCTTTTCACTGCATGCATTAAAACATTTTTCTTACCAGAGAAACATATAAAACATTCAATCTTTAACTGTAGAAGGCAGCCACATGATATTTTCCAACCGTTTACTAAAACACAGCTTATCATTCTCTATAAAGAGTGCAGTTACTTATCTGATGGTGTAAAAACACCGCATTAACATATTTCCTTACCAAGGAAATTTATAAAATATTCAGTTTTTTTCTTGCGGCGAAGGAAGCTTGGAAGCTATAATGGTCAGCACCCCATCCTAACAAGCGATAGAAATGGGCTCTACGTTGCAGTCAGCAGGCACAGTGAACTCTTCTCATGAATCTTTACTCGTGCGCCAGGCCAGCATGAAACAATAAGCTCAGTTCCTTTACTGTGGCGGGATTAAATGGCTCTTCTTCAAGCCCGGAGAGTTTCACTTGCTCTCAAAACATAGTAGACCGAAATGGCTCTTCTTCAAGCCCGGAGAGTTTTACTTGCTCTCAAAATAGAGTAGACCGAATCCAATATAATTAACATCTGAGCAGCGTTATAGATCAAACACGAACAGGAAATGTAGGAGTTATCACCGAACCGACCCAATTCTGATAAACAAATTGAGAAATATTTGCTGACTGAAAATGGCGATTAAAATCATTCGGTGATTAAGAAAAAGAATCATATTAACCGTTCCAACATTCCCCTTATGAGAACGTCCAAAAAAACTGTAAGCCTCGCTCGCCTATTCCCTTCGTTTCTCATTCAGTTTCCGAATACCAAGAATCAGTTTCATAACTAACTCTTAGCTATTTCATAATTGTTTAATTTACGCTAAGTTATTACCATAGGGATATTACATTATTTGAATATGTGCCTTAACTCATTTAATTCAATATTGAATTCATATACATGTACAAATAGAAGGTATATAATAAAAAAATTATGTTTACCATAATAATGAAATATGTTAAACAATTAATGTATGAAGTAATTAAAAGTAAAAAAATCAATCATATCATTTAATCTAAACTTTTATTGTGCCGAGAGTTGCATGACATGTGATTTAGTGACTGCTAAACCTATAGTTGACATGTGTCTTTTTTTTAAGAAAAAATAAAATACTACCTAGTAATAATAAAAAATTGGCTATAATAAAACATAAAAATAATAATGAATATAAATGTTTGGTTAGTTTTAATTATCTCATTTAGCTAGATAGATTATTGATCTTAGAAGCCAATATTCATTGTTATTTTCATCCATAAATAATTAAATAAATTATTTTCATATCCATATGAAGTAACATAATTTTATAAAAGAATTAAAGAGATAAAGTTATTAATAAAAAAATAAATAAAAACCTCGTGTATTCTCTTTTGAATACTAAAAATGTCTAATTCTTATATTTTTATTTAAATATTTCAATCTCCAAATAGAGGAAGTAATTCAACTTAAAATTGTTCAATTACTTTGTCATAAGAAAATTGAAAAGGAGATATGTTATTCATTCCAATTTTTAATATAAAATTAGTATATTGCATTTAAAATATTAATAGTAAAAAAAAAAAATCAATGTAGATAATACATAAAATAAATAAATAAATAAAATAAAAATTGCATACAAGGTTAAATAAAATTAACATATTTTAAAAAATATATTAATAACAGAAAAACATTTTACTATCTACAATTTATTTTATAAATAAAATATCTCAATAATCAGGTTAAGTAAAAGATTTGGATGTTATATATTAAAAATAAATAATAAAAAAAGGTTGTTAAAACATTTCAAATAATTTCACTATTTTACATTTTACCTCTTTTTAGGTATAATTTTTTTTTTTGTCAATTTTACCTAAAAAATGAGAGAGTAGATGCATATGCACCATGAATTTAAGAAGCACTAAGAGAGATGCAAATATTTTTTAAGTTTTGCACTACAAATGTGATTTGCACCTCAAAATATTTGATCTCTATGGGTGCTTGCTAGAAAAATTGTTAAGTTGGACCTAATGTATGAAGTAACCAAGTAATGGATTATATATTAAAAATTTAATAAATGAAGTAATTGAAAGTAAAAAAATCCAATACTTCTTTTAATCCAAATCTTTATCTTATAGTCATAATTGAAAAATGTTGGCATCTTCACCTCTATACCAATGGATGATATTTCTATTTTTACCTTTTCACAAATTTTACTTAACAGGATTATGAAATTACAATGCAAATTATCAAATATCAAATGGTTGTGTTCATAAAATGAAATCTGGTTCTGGTATAATAAAATCAATAGGTGATTTTTAAAAGATATTAATACTAATAAAACATTTCAATGTAGGTTATAAAATATTTCAATGTCAATTATGTATATATATATGGTCGAAAAAACCTATTTATATATTATATAAAACAATTGAAAAAAAAAATTATAATAGTTAAATGATATAGAATATTTCAATGTCAAGATGTAATTGAAAGTGTAAGAAAAAATACTTCCTTTAATCAAAATCTCTATCTTCTCATCATGAATGAAAGATGGTAATATATTCTCATAATCTTCTCTATATCAATGGATAATATTTCAAATATTAACTAACCTGCATATGTAAATTTATGTTTACTTTTTAACATTGACCTCATACAAGTATAAAATTACCGTGCAAATTAAATAACAAATGGCATCAAATGAATATTTGGATTTATAAAATGAATGGTTGTACTAGAGCCATTAATTTTAAAAAGTTGAAATGATGTTGATTAATGTATATCAACCATATTTATTAACATGGTTCAATTAGTATAAAACCAATATATAACATTCAAAAAATATTATTAATAAAATATTTCAATACTTGAAATTAATTAGTATTGATGCTTTTTCAAAAATATTTTAATAACTAAAAAGATATTTTAATGTCTTCCATAAATAAAATATTTCAAAGCCTAAGTAAACTATTTCAAAGCTATATATATATATATATATAACAGTGCGATTGATATATATCAATCAACATGATTTCTTTATTTTAAAATTAATGGCTTTAGCACAACATTAGATAATTCAAGTAATTGTTTTTTTTTTTTAACTTTCAATTACATCTTCTCTTTATATATATACATAGAGAAGATGTAATTGAAAGAAAAAAAAAAAACAATTACTTGAATTATCTAAATGTTGTACTAAAGCCATTAATTTTTAAATAGAGAAATCATGTTGATTGACATATATCAATCGCACTAATTAACTTGGTTATGCTATTTATGCATATAAGCATATCTATTACAGAAAAAAGCTTTCCATAATTTTAATTTAATTATGAGAAGTATCATTTTAGAATAAAACTATTAATAATTATGAAGAGATAATAACATTTTAACATCCAAAAAAATATTTTAAAATATTTTTATTAATAATCATAGTTCAAAAATTAATATTTATCCATAACATACGTGTATAAGATAGTGTTAATGGTGCAACATATACATTTAACACCCATATCGTATAAAGTTACGATGAGCTTTTTACCCTCTCAAAACAACCCCTGCATTCCCATACCATGCGTATACAAGGTAATGTTAATTGTGCACTATATGCATTTAATAATAAAATAGAAAAGGTAAAATAACAACATTAAATTTTTTATCGTAAAGATAATTTTGATTCAAATTTTATTATAGTTTATTAAACCAATTGTATTTATAATGGAATTTTTAAAAATAAAAATCTTAAATTACATTTAAAATCAAGTAAATAAAAATAAAAATTCCAATAACATTTGATAATTTAAATATACAAATAAAATAAAATAAAACAAAACAGAACATAATATACAACTTAATTTCATTAACTAAGGCGAAATCCAAATCACTATGCTCCAATCAAATTCAAATGATTCAATAAAAGAACCCTCTAGAATATGTAGACAATGACTTTGAGTGTAGCATAAATAGGTAAGAAGATGAATAAGTAGCTGGTTTTGGCAATTAAGAAAGTAGGTAATGTTGTTTGTTTAAAATATGGTCAGCTGTGGGCCCTTTAAAAGTACAACATTTCACACTATTTTATGGGGCCAGCCCACGTGATCCCACCGTCAACGCGTTCCACTTGATGGGTGTACAAACAGATAATAATGTTTAACAGAGATTTTTTTGATATATGCAAATTGTTTAACCGCATTGAATTAAATGAGGGTTATGGCGATTAGTACGATGGTTTTTGTGTGTTGGACATCTGTCCCTCCTTGGGATTCCACGAGCCCGCTTCGGTATACGGTTTCCCCACCTTCATGCTCATTCGATTCATTCGTTATTCTCTCGGTCGTTTGTGTTGTGTGCTCTCGGCGGCCTCTCGCAGCTTCACTGTGGATTTTGTTTTTGCTGTCTTGCTTTACTGGTTCGGGACTCGACTTGGAAGCTTTTCCATTTGTTCGGCAAGGTTTGAAACCCTGGTAAGGTTTGCTCCCTTCGTGGTCTCCTTCTCAAATGTCGACTGTTATGGTATGCTTGGTATCCAACTTGGTATGTCTCCATCTCTGTGCGTCCTTGCCTCGGTTCATTATCTGTGCTTTCCACGAGTCTTACAATCGGTTGTTGGTTGCATTGTTCCTGGTAATGTTTCTCCAGCTCCAAGTTCAGTTCCTCTACGAGCCCGACAGAACTGAGGTGGCGAATTCCTTCGGTTCCTCCACCAATTTATCTGGGTAAGTCCCCTGTTCTATGCTGCATATATGTGCTCCTTTTTCCTCAGTTGTCTAACGTCTTCGGCTCCTCGTGAGCAGGGAAAAATTTGGAGGAGTGGTTGCAATTATGGCTTGCCTCCGTCAGGTAACCAGATATGTATTGATTGTTTTCTTCAACTTTCGATTCCCCTTTGTTCCATTTCACAAGAACTCATTTCATTTGTCGTTTCTCTTTGCAGGTAGAGCCACCCAAGGGTTTCGGCGCATGGAAACTCGGCCGTTCCAATTGACCATGGGTAGTGTCGTTCTGTTCGTTAGTTGTTTTCGCTTGGCTTTAGTGTTACAACTTTAGGGTTGGTATATCTTTGGCCTTCGAGCCGCTGTCTGTATTTGATTCTTCTGTAGTTTGTCACTGTCGTTGGGTTATGGTAATGAGTTGAGGACTACGGGGTTTGGCTTCTGCTTGTTAGAAGTATGAGTCGTATATTTATGAACTGGGTTCGTTCCTTTGTTTCGAACAGAATGTAAATGAGCAAAGAATGGGATGATTGTATTTATGTTTTCTATGGATTCAACTCTGGAACTGATTTGGACTATATTTATAAATTCGCATACCTGGTGTTTACAGAATTTGTTTGCTTATCTGGACTTGCAATTTCCGACTTCGTATCATTTGTTCACATAAATGATTTTATGTCTGATTGTTTGGTTGAGTCCGCCTGTAATCTGGGCACTATCACTTCTCCTCTGGTTTTGGTTATCTCCTCTTTCGTTTTATAACCTGTAGTGGTATAACAACAATCTCCACGAAGTAATTTTACACAAATTATTATACACAGTGTTTGGGATGCTGTAGGGATGAATGTGCACAGAAAATTTATATTTTTCTCCTTTTTATTTCTTTGTCAGTTGAACCCTTACATTGTGCTTTGTCCCTCTTTTTAATATCAGTGTTCTCAAACTGTCACTAACTGCTGTTAGTTATGTTCAATTGGTTTCATCAGTTATTCCTCATACGAAACTTTTCATGGTCGTCTAGCATATTTTCTTTTCATGTTTTTATAACAGTAAATTAACTGTCTGGAAACAATGAATCTAACTAATTCCTACTGTTCCTAATTACAATTTACTACATTAACTTAGGCAACTAAATAAAAGAAGGAAATAATAATAAAAAAAACAAGTACGCTATCCATTCAGTGAATTAACTCCTTCGTCCCCTTCAGAGACCATATCACCTTCACTGTTGAATTTCCCCTGTCAGCCAGATGCTCCTGCATCAGGCTCCCGGGGTAAAAGAAAATCATGGCTCCGTTCCATGAGCTCCTTCGCCGAATAGCCAGCCTTCTGTATCTGTGCCGCGTCGAGCCACGAACTGGCCTCCATTGGACGGTCTCTCCACTTGACGAGATATCGTAGATATTCCTTCCTACATGTCTTCTTGGCTATCTGGGTACCGAGAATCCCTTCAATCTCATGGGATTGAGCCGAAGGCATATGCCTCATCCAAGAACTTTCTCCAACTTGGGTGTCCCATTCTGGCCGTACCACACTATCTTCCTCTGCTTGGGCAGTATATGGGAACAGGTCCGCCACATTGAAAATAGGTGATATGCCTATATCAGGTGGCAGCTGAATTTCGTAGGCGTTGGTTGATAATTTACGCAAGATCTTGTAGGGACCAATTTTTTTAAATTTTAATTTATTATATGCGCCCTTAGGAAATCATTCTTTGCGCAAGTGTGCGAGGACCTCGTCTCCAACATTAAATTGTACTTCTCTCCGCCTTGAATCTGATTGCTGCTTATATTTCTGTACGTTGTCCTGCAATTTTAATTTTACCTGTTCATGTAGTTCACTCATTGCTTCGGCAAAATCTTCTCCATCCGCGCTTCTCCGCTCCAATTTTCCCAAATCTCGCAGTTCATGTATTCCCCGAGGATGCATGCCGTACAAGATTTGGAATGGGCTGCGTCCGGTGCTACGATTTGGCAAATCGTTATAAGCGAATTTTGCCTGAGCGAGAGCACGATCCCATAACCGTGAATTTTCGCCAGTCAAACTCTGTAATAAATTCCCCAAACTCCTGTTCACCACTTCCGTTTATCCATCAATCTGCGGATGATACACAGAGCTAAAATTCAATTGCGTGCCCAACTTTTTCCACAGGGTGCGCCAAAAGTGTCATGTGAATTTTACATCCCTGTCAGAAACGATAGATCTGGGTAGGCCGTGTAATCTAACAACCTCCGTGAAAAACAAGTGAGCTACATACGTGGCATCACTAGTTTTTCGGCAAGGGATAAAATGCGCCATTTTTGAAAATCTGTCTACCACCACCATCATTGAGTCATACCCCCGCTACGTTCTAGGCAGTCCCAAGACAAAGTCAATGCTGACTGAGTCCCATGGCCTGCTCGGAACAGGCAGTGGCGTGTAAATTCCAGTATTCTGGCTATGTCCTTTCGCTAGTTGGCAGACTTTACACCTGTTCACATATCGTTGTACATCCCTGCGCATTCTGGGCCAGTGATAAAAGTGTCTGAGCTGCTCCAAAGTTTTGTCTATGCCAAAATGACCGGCTAGACCACCACTATGTTTCTCCCGTACAATATTTTCCCTCATCGAACAGTCCGGGATACATAACTGTCCACCTCTGAACAATAGTCCTTCCTGCAAATTGTAGTCCAACCATGGACTTGTATTCCTCAACACGGGATTTTGGCAGGCTTCAAAGGCTTCTTTGAAGTCTGTGTCGGTCTGGTACAAATCCTCTAGATGTTCGAATCCCATCACCTGTATTCTACTTTCCTGTAAGAGAAAATCTCTCCTGCTCAAGGCATCTGCCACTTTATTGGCTTGCCTGCTAATGTGTTTTAACATGAAAGTGAAACTCTGCAAGTATTCTACCCATTTGGCGTGCTTATGGTTTAATTTGTGTTGTTGCATCACATACTACAGCGCTGAATTATCAGAAAATAATACAAACTCGTTGCCCAGCAGGTAGTGTCTCCAATGCTTTAAAGCTTGAACCACGGCATAAAATTCCTTGTCATACAAGGAGTATTTCTGCCTACTTTCGTTCAGTTTCTCACTAAAGAATGCCACCGCTCTATCTTCCTGACTGAGCACAGCGCCAATAGCTGTCCCACTTGCATCACATCGAACCTGAAAAAGTTTGTTAAATTCGGGTAGCCTTAAGATCGGCCTCTCTGTAATCTTCCACTTCAAAAGTTGAAAGCTGTCCTCTGCTGCTCTTGTCCAACAAAAAGGCTGAATGGCCTTTTTGATGGTGTCTAGCATCGGTGCACAGATTTCACTGAAGTTCCTAATAAACTTTCGATAAAAAATTGCCAGTCCATGAAAACTACGTACCTCAAATAAGCTCTTTGGTGACGGCCAATTCATGATTGCCGTAATCTTTTCTGGGTCCATCTTCAATTCATTTTCCGCAATTAGAAACCCCAAATAGACTAGTTCCTTCTGCAGGAAAGTACATTTTTTAAAGTTTATCAGCAATTTGTTCTGCTGTAACTTCTCTAGCACCCTTCGACCATGTTGAAGATGTTCTCCCTTTGTTCTGCTGAAAATCAAAATATCGTCAAGATAAACTATCACAAACTTGCCAATAAATTCTTTTAACATCTCATTCATCAATCTCATAAAAGTACTAGGAGCGTTGCTCAATCCGAATGGCATGACTAGCCACTCGTACAGCCCTTCATTGGTCTTGAAGTCCGTCTTCCACTCATCTCCTTCTCTAATCCAGATTTGATGATATCCACTCTTCAGATCAATTTTCGTGAAATAAGCTGCCCCGCTAAGACAATCCATCATGTCATCCATTCTAGGTAGGGGAAATCTGTACCGAATAGTGATTTTATTGATAGCTCGTGAATCCATACACATCTGTTATTCTCCACCCTTCTTGGGTGCGAGTACTGTTGGTACCGCACAAGGGCTCAAGCTTTCTCTGATCAGTCCCTTATCCAGCAACTCTTGCACCTGTTTACGAATCTCTTCATTATCTTTCAGGCTCATTCTATATGCTGCCTTGTTCGGTAGGCTTGCTCCAGGTATGAAATCGATATGATGGCTAATGCTCCTCTTGGGAGGCAACTTATCTGGTAAGTCGTCGACTACAATGTCCTTAAATTCTTCTAACAACTCCTGAATCTCCGTAGGCAATTCTGACTTTTCTGTGTTCAACAACACTATCTTAGTCCTCCTTACAATTGCATAATTCACCTCGTTTTCCTAGATCTGCTTAACAAACTGTTTTCCTCCCATTAACAATGCTTTTTTTCCACTTGCTTTTGTTGTATCCTCCTCTTTGATGGGTACAAGCGTATGATTGACTCCATCTTTCACAAATTTGTAACAATTCATCTTCCCATCGTGCATCACCTTCCGATCATACTGCCACGGTCTCCCTAGCAGTATATGGCACACATCCATTGGCATGATATCGCAGACAACCTTGTCCTGGTATTTGCCAATGTGAAATTCAACCTCGCATTGTTCATCAACTAATAGTTGGTGGCCTTTCTGTAGCCACGACACCTTGTAAGGTGTGGGATGCTTAAGTCGCTTCAATCCCAGCTTTTCCACCATCTCGGTGGCAACTAAATTATCTGTACTTCCGCTATCTATGATCAATTTACAACACTTTCCATGTGATTTTCAAACTGTTCGGAACAGTGCCTTCTGTTGGGTCTGCTCAGCCGTCTCCTTGGCTGGCTTCAACAATACTTTGTTTAAAACTAAAGCCTCTCTTGTTTCTACCACATTTTCTACCTCCCAGGGCCGTGCTTCAGCTTCCTTAGGCTGCGCAACAAATGTTCCCCTCTGTCCAGTGTGCTCGGCTTCCGGGCATTCGAAGGATCTGTGCCCCCACTTATGGCACCTGTAGCACTGGACATTAGTCCCCCTTCCGCGACCATTTCCTCTTCCCCGCTGATATGGCCGACCTCCTCTGGTGCTATCTCCCTTCTCTACTGTCCCTGAAGCTCTGGAGCTGCTGCCTTCTTTGCTATTAGTGGTAGTTCTCCCTCTGCCGTAGGACTGTCCTCGTCCTTTTCTATTTCCTCATCCTCTCCTGTTACTCTGTTTCCTGTTAATCTTCTCTTCAGCCTTTACAACACCCTGAAAGGCTTATTCTATATTCTGTGGAGAGAGAATACTGATCTCATCTAGTATTTCCAGCCTCAAGCCATTCATGTATCTCGTTGTCTTCTCTGGAGTATCATCAATATAACCAGCCCACAAGTTTACACGATAGAACTCCTCTGTGTATTCCTTTACAGTCATACCTTTCTGTCTTAAATTCTGCACCCATCAATAAAGCTCAACCTGATAGTCTTTAGGTAAAAATCTGCCTTTCAGTTTTGCCACCATCCTTGGCCACTTCCTTATCGGTAGCTTGTTCATCCTCTTCCTGTCCGCTTGGACACTATCCCACCATAAAGCAGCATGTCCTTTTAACTTGGTTACAACAAATCTGATTCTTTTGTCCTCACTGATCTCTTTGTTTTCAAAATACTTATCTAACTCACTTACCCAATCCAGCAGAACATCTGCGGATAGATTGCCATCATAGTTAGGGATCTCAGGTTTGGGTTTGTTGCTGGCTAACAGTACCGATCTCAACAGTCTTAACTCCGGGGCTTCTTCTTCTAATCCGTCCGTAGTAGTTACTGCCTCCTCTTCATTGTCATCCCCAAGTTCTGGGTCTCTTCTCCTTCCTAACTCCACTGCTTCCAAGCGAGCAGTAAGGGCCCTC
The DNA here is from genome assembly GCA_031772625.1 of Pinus tabuliformis. Classification (NCBI taxonomy): domain Eukaryota; kingdom Viridiplantae; phylum Streptophyta; class Pinopsida; order Pinales; family Pinaceae; genus Pinus; species Pinus tabuliformis. The sequence continues at coordinate 789,168,567 of CM062805.1, forward strand.
AATTCTTCCCTCAAGCCCTCGTCTGCTACTCTGCGCATACCTCTTCCACGTCCTCGTCTTTGAACCTCCATCTCCCTTTTTTTTTGAACTTCCTGCTCTGATACCACTTGATGGGGCCAGCCCACGTGATCCCACCGTCAACACGTTCCACTTGATGGGTGTACAAATAGATAATAATGTTTAACAGAGATTTTTTTGATATATGCAAATTGTTTAACCGCGTTGAATTAAATGAGGGTTATGGCGATTAGTACGATGGTTTTTGTGTGTTGGACATCTGTCCCTCCTTGGGATTCCACGAGCCCACTTCGGTATAGGGTTTCCCCACCTTCGCGCTCATTCGGTTCATTCGTTATTCTCTCGATCGTTTGTGCTGTGTGCTCTCGGCGGCCTCTCGCAGCTTCACTATGGATTTCGTTTTTTGCTATCTTGCTTTACTGGTTCGGGACTCGACTGGAATTTTTTCCATTCATCCGGCAAGGTTTGAAACCCTGGTAAGGTTTGCTCCCTTCGTGGTCTCCTTATCGAATGTCGACTGTCATGGTATGCATGGTATCCAACTTGGTATGTCTTCGTCTCTGTGCTTCCTTGTCTCGGTTCATTATCGGTGCTTTCCACGAGTCTTACAGTCGATTGTTGGTTGCGTTGTTCCTGGTAATGTTTCTCCAGCTCCAAGTTCAGTTCCTCTACGAGCCCGACAGAACTGAGGTGGCGAATTCCTTCGGTTCCTCCACCAATTTATCTGGGTAAGTCCCCTGTTCTATGCTGGATATATGTGCTCCTTTTTTCTCAGTTGTCTAACGTCTTCGGCTCCTCGTGAGCAAGGAAAACCTGGAGGAGTGGTTGCAATTATGGCTTGCCTCCGTCAAGTAACCAAATATGTATTGATTGTTTTCTTCAACTTTCGATTCCCCTTTGTTCCATTTCACGAGAACTCATTTCATTTGTCATTCCTCTTTGTAGGTAGAGCCACCCGAGGGTTTCGGCGCATGGAAACTCGGCCGTTCCAATTGACCACGGGTAGTGTCGTTCTGTTCGTTAGTTGCTTTCGCTTGGCTTTAGTGTTACAACTGTAGGGTTGGTATATCTTTGGCCTTCGAGCCACTGTCTGTATTTGATTCTTCTGTAGTTTGTCACTGTCATTGGGTTATGGTAATGAGTTGAGGACTACGGGGTTTGGCTTCCGCTTGTTATAAGTATGAGTCATATATTTATGAACTGGGTCCGTTCCTTTGTTTCGAACAGAATGTAAATGAGCAAAGAATGGGATGACTGTATTTATGTTTTCTATGAATTCAACTCTGGAACTGATTTGGACTATATTTATAAATTTGCATACCTGGTGTTTACAAAATTTGTTTGCTTATCTGGACTTGCAATTTCCGACTTCGTATTGTTTGTTCACATAAATGATTTTATGTCTGATTGTTTGGTTGAGTCCAGCTGTAGTCTGGGTGTTGTCACTTCTCCTCTGGTTTCGGTTATCTCCTCTTTCGTTTTATAACCTGTAGTGGTATAACAACAATCTCCACGAAGTAATTTTACACAAATTATTATACACAGTGTTTGGGATGCTGTAGGGATGAATGTGCACAAAAAATTTATATTTTTCTCCTTTTTATTTCTTTGTCAGTCAAACCCTTACATTGTGCTTTGTCCCTCTTTTTAATATCAGTGTTCTCAAACTGTCACTAACTGCTGTTAGTTATGTTCAATTGGTTACATCAGTTATTCCTCATACGAAACTTTTCATGGTCGTCTAGCATACTTTCTTTTCATGTTTTTATAACAGTAAATTAACTGTCTCGAAACAATGACTCTAACTAATTCCTACTGTTCCTAATTACAATTTACTACATTAACTTAGGAAACTAAATAAAAGAAGGAAATAATAATAAAAAAAAACAAGTACGCTATCCATTCAGTGAATTAACTCCTTCGTCCCCTTCAGAGACCATATCACCTTCACTGTTGTCTCTGCCCTGTCAACCAGATGCTCCTGCATCACTATTTGGAGCCTCTTTCCATCAAACTTAAACTTATGCTCTTCCCTCTTGCACGGACCCGTGAGGTCTCCCACTTTATTATTTACATGTTAGCACATGATAGAGACACTCCGTATCAACGTTATTAGTCACTCCTTTACTTATTTATTATATGATATTATACGAAGTGTAAACAGCATACAGTCGACAGGCGCACAAGTAAGAATGCAATGAGTGATAAGTGAGCATGGTATGAACAACTTTCAAACCATTCTGCTTTTCTGGTGTCTAATCAATACTTACTCGTCTCTTCCTACCATTGTAGTTGAGGCTTACTTTTATGTTCTACCCTCCACTGAATCAATAAAATCACGATTTTCTTTTTCCAAGGAAAGGAAACTTAAAATATGGAAATAAAAGCTTTTTCGCTTAAATACAAATATTAAAAAACATTTAATTTATTTTAAGTTTAAATTATAATTTTTTATAAAAATGTATTTATTACTTATTCTTATTATAATTTGATCTATTTCGTTAGCTCAATTAGTAAGTTGGTATTATGTAAAGTGATGTAAGTAATAAGGGTTTTTATTCAAAATTTTGTGTCTTTTTTGGGTAAGGAGGTGGTCGTACTTAGGAGTTATAGAGCTAGTATTTGGAATTGACCTCTTGTCACATAAGTATGAGCCTAACAATTTTGATCCATTAAACTGGGTTGCATTTAGGGATTATAGAGCTAGCATTTGGAATTGACCTCTTGTCAGGCAGTATGAGCCTCACGAATTTGATCCATTGAACCCGTGTTAGGTAAATGTCTTCTCAACAATCCCATCTACCATGTCTCAACGCCATGGACATTGTGTCAAGCAAGTATGAGCCCAACAACTTTCACCCATCAACCATATATTAAGCGATTACAAACTCCACAACTACAACTCATCAAACGTGTGTTAAACAACTACTAACCCTAATTACCAAGCTTTTTAATAAAAAATAAAAATAATTTATACATATAGTTAAATATCTATATATATAATTTAGAAAGTTCTATTGTTTTATGTAATTTAATTTATAAAATTAGAACTATAATAAAACCTAATCTTTCCCATCATTATATTTTTTCAATTAACCACACGCTATATAAAATATATAGTAAAATGCACTAATGTTTATATACAACTTATTTTTCATATAACCTATTCTCATAAATAATAATAATAATAATAAAATTATGTACCATTCCTATATAAATAAGGTTATATACCATTCCTATATAAATAAATAAAATAGCTTATATAAGGTTATATATCATTCCTATATAAATAAATAAAATAGCTTTCTTTTTAATAAGGTTGTGTAAGTGTTATGGAGAAGTTGCATGGTAGCTTCATGGAAATTGTATATATAGTATTATGACGTTTTTTTTTTTTGCATGGAGAGGGGCTCTACAACTGAGTATACGAGGGAGATGTTGTCACGTTATGTAACATTACATTAAGAAATATTAAAAAAAATATGAGGGAGATGTTGTAATGTAACGTAACGTTACATTAAAACAAAAATATGAGGGAGATGTTGTCACTTAAAAGAAAAATATTTTAAAAAATATGAGGGAGATGTTGTCACATAATGTAACATTACATTAAAACAAAAATATGAGGGAGATGTTGTCATGTAACATAATGTTACATTAAAACAAAAATATGAGGGAGATGTTGTCACGTAACACAACGTTACATTAAAACAAAAATATTAAAAAAATATGAAGATATGTGTGACGTTACTATATATTTGTCGGCTAATATATATATTATGCTGAACATATGTGTAACACTACTTTAAAATAATAATAATAATTGATTAAAATAAAAAAATCGTCCGCTAATATTAACAAACTCAATTTTGAAAACGATATATATACAATTTAAAAAGAGATCGATTAGCTTATTCATGGAATAACAAAGAAAATTAGGTAAAGGAAGGAGGATTCAATTGGGCATATCCTGTAATAATAACGATGTAAATTTCGTGGCATTCGCATATCTTGTAATAATAACGAGGTAAATTTCGTGGCATTCAGGTTTTAGGTTGTGATTTCTGTAATAATAATAATCAAGTAAATTTATATTTCGTTGCATTCAAGTTTTCGGTTATGTGATTTCTGTTTAATTTTAAAATTATTTACGTAGGTTGTGATCAGGTAAATTTATATTTCGTTGCATTAGAGATTAAATGGAGGTTTTAATAAATTAAAAAATAAAAACACTTTGATATATACATATGTGAAATTTATATAATATAAATAATATTATAATGAACTAGGATAGATGCATCTTAATCAAGGATCCAAGAGAAGTGATTAAAAATGATAGAGGAAATATAGTGCGTGATTCTTTTAATTTTTTTATTATTTTATTTTCTTTAACATGATTGATCCAAAATATAGGTTTAATATTTTACAACCAATTATATTTTTTATTAATTTAGATACTTTCTTAAATACAATACAATGGGATGATATTTAAGAAAGAGAGTGAGATTGAAGGGGGAATAGAGTGTGGGAGACAGAGATAGAGGTGAGAGACACAGTGAGAGAGAGAAAGGAAGAGAGAGAAGAGGGGGAGAGGGAGGGAGAGAGATGGATTTGGAGGGGGAAAGAGAGGGAGTGACAAGGGAGAGATGAAGATGGAATGAGGGAGAGGGAAGACGAGGGATGAGAGAGAAAAGGAGAGAATAAAGACAAGGAAAGAAGAAGAAGAAAGAGACAAGGAGACATAGACATGGAGAGGGGAGAGAGGGGGAGAGAGAGAAGGAGAGAGGGATGGATATTGCGACAGATTTGGAGGGTGGAGAGAGAGTGTGTGTATGATGGGGGGAGAGATGGAGGGAGGTGGGAGAGAAGGGGAGGGAGAGGAAGGAAAAAGAGAGAGGACTTGAGAGAGAGGAGAGAGAGAGGGGGAGAATGAGATGGAGTTGGAAGGAGAAGAAAGACATAGAGAGAGAAAGGTGGAGAGGGAGGAGCAAGGGAGAGATGGAGAGTTAGAGAGTCAAAGAGAGAGAGAGAGAGAGAGAGAGAGAGAGAGAGAGCGTGACATATGTTTAGGGGGTTGAGATAGAGATATAAATAAGGAGAGATGGAGGGAGGTATAAATATAGATGGCAGAGGGGTAGAGGAAAGAAGAGGAAGATAGAGAAAGTTAGGGATAGGTAGATTGAGTGAGACATGGGAGAGAGGGAGGGAAAGAGAGAGAAGGAGAGGGGGAGGTAGATAGACACATAAGGGAAGGTAGAGAGAGAGGGAAGAAGAAAGAGTCTCATAAAGACAAACAAAGACATAGAATCTAGATCTAGAAAGTCATGAATATTTTAGATTTTCACTAAAATAGATGTATTGATTTCAATGTAGTTGTTGATTTCTAATCCTATTTTATCACATGCACTATCTGCACTGATTTCAATGTCGACATCGATTTATAATTCTATTTAATACCTTACACTAGATGCATTTATGTCAATGTCGATGTTGATTTATACTCCTATTTGATCGCTTGCACATGATGCATTGGTTTCAGTGTATATATTGATTTCTAATCCTATTTGATTACTTGCACTAAATGCATTGATTTTAGTGTAGATGCTGATTTCTAATCATATTTAATACCTTACACTAGATGCATTGATTTCAGCATAGATGTTGATTTCTACTCATATTCGATTACTTGCATTAGATGCACTAGTTTCAGTGTAGATATTGATTTCTACTTCTATTTGATTGCTTGCACATGCTGCATTCGTTTCAGCATAGATATTTATTTCTAATCTTATTTAATCGCTTGCACTAGATGCATTGATTTCAGTGTAGATGTCGATTTCTAATCATATTTAATACCTTACACTAGATGCATTGATTTCAACGTAGATGTTGATTTCTACTCATATTTGATTTCTTGCATTAGATGCATTGGTTTCAATGTAGATATTGATTTCTAATCCTATTTGATTTCTTGCACTAGATGCATTGATTTCAGTATAGATGTTGATTTCTAATCCTATTTGATTGTTTGCACTAGATGCATTGATTTTAGTGTAGATGTTGATTTATGATTTGATGCAACAAGATGTATGATGTACATTAATTTCAAAGTAATTAGATTAATAGTGTGCATTGATTTCAATGTAAGCACATCTCTACCTCCTCCATCTATATCTCTATCTCCCATTGTCTCTCCTTCTCTATCTCTTTATCTCAGCCCCTAAACATACACACTCTCTCTCTATATCTATCTATCTCTCTCTCCCTACCTCCCTCTCTCTCTTCCCCTTCTCTCTCTCTTTAACATTTATCTCTCCATATATATATATATATATATATATATATATATATATATATATATATATATATCTTCCTCCCTCTCCCTACCCCATCTATATCTCTATCTCCCCTTGTCTCTCCTTCTCACCCCCAAAACACACACACACTCTCTCAATGTAAGCACATAAAAATTATTCAACCATAAATACAATACTTGAATTTTCATCCTAAATAAAGCGTTTGCTTACCCCAAATGTTTTCTTCTTGAAACTATAAACTATTTATAATTGGGTACATTCTTATTATTCCCATTTTCCATCATTCAACATTGTTAATTACTTTGCATTCAAACGCAGTAATAGAAAATAACTACCATTGAAAACTATTTGGAGCTTAACACTCCATATGTCAGAATGATTGAATTTGGAGAAAACTACTATTAATATTGGAGAGAAACATAGACAAGGTATGTTGTTTAGTATAGTAGCTCGATTTAAATATTTGAATGGTATGTGATTCCAACTACTCTTTTCATAAGATCGATATGAGAAAATGGAAAAATAATAGGTGTGACAATAAGAACAGTTAAAGCAAATAGTTTCAGATTGAGGTGTGAAAATAGGAACAATAGAAGAAGAAAATAGTTTCACATTGACTTCAATGAAGATTGTTTGTAATTGACTGTATTCTTAGTATTCATATTTTCTATCTATCAAAATTGTTACATTGACACTTTGCACTCAAAATTTGTATTTCATCCTTTTTCACCATTCAAGTTACTAACAATCTATCTCATCTCAACAAACTGATGTAACTAAGCAAATTTTCAATTAAATTGACCAAATTAATCTTACACATATTTAACATATTCAAAATGATCAAAATAATTAGATTTTCAGCAAATTTTGTATGATCTTACACGACTGAAACCAACCTAGTTCCATCCTAACACCGGATCTATCAAACGCCGAGAGGGATCAAATCTCTCGAGGTGCAAAGCTTTCCTCAAGATTTGCACTCAAAAAATAAGTTTGCACCTCGAGAGATTTGATCCCTATTGGCGCTTGATAGATCCGGTGTTGAGATGGATTTAGGTTGGTTGTAATATAATGATGTCACTGAAGTAAGGGTTCATGGAGAATTATTTTATTTTTACATTTTAATAAATATAAAGTATTAATAATTTTAGGTTTGTAATATAGGTAATATAAGAGAGGTTTTTAGAAGTTATTTTTTATTTTTATGATATTAAATAATTTTTTCACTGGTAGAAAAATTTATCATAATTTAGTTGTCAAATTAATAGCGGTGACAATCATTATTGGCTACTAACTCCTAATTATTGGCTACTAACTCTTAATATAGGTTGACTCATCATTGCTATTCAAGGAAAACCAAACCAATTATAATTACCCAATGGTGGTCTGGAAAGAGGTGTGCTTTCATTCCTATCAAAAACCTTTGCATCTTGCACCATTAACCTATTTCCTTACATTCGAGGAAGATGAGCTCTTAACTAAGCAGAAGAAAGTTTAAGGCATACTCCAAGTCTGTATACTCCAATCCGTTTGCAAATGTGGTTTAATTGTTTGCTATGAATTGAAGGTTTTTTCAAATAAGTAAATGACATAGAGTTGTCGTGTGATGAATCTAGGTATCTAATGTTGAAATTATACATGGATTTCTTTGTGATCCACTACCTAAAATTGATGGTTTACCTTATTTAGAATTTACAATTGAGTTTAATAAATCATCAATGTCATTTTATGAATAATATGAAGGTCTTTTTGACATAAATGACATTAATATGAAGGTAAATAAGAGTCATTCCCATATGCTAGTTGTTTGTAGGAATAGTACATTCACTTTTTTCATAGAAGAGGTGTTGTTTAATTATGGTTTATTATGAGATTATCCAAAGCGAGTGTCCATTTCTTGAAGCCCTCGTGGAGAAGTAGCAGGATCCTAACACATTTGATGACAACATCCCTTCATATTAAGGTATGCTCAACACTATTGTATAGAAATAACCAAAAATAAATCTCATTGCATTAAGAAAAAGGAAATTATGGTAAGATTGAGGTAAAGCCACTCCCCATAGTTGATACTAATTTGGAGTATTAAAAAAAAAGACATTGTTTTGTCATTTCTATGCTAAATGATAATGAAAATCCACTTACACAATAGATCGACCATCTTTGGGAAAATAGTGTGTATATGTATATGTATATATATATGTATATATATATATATATATATATATATATATATATATATAAAGAGAGAGAGAGGGGGGGGGGGGGTGTAAACGTGGGGGAGAGAGAGTGATGAAGAAAGGAAAAGAGAGGGATAGAAATAGGGATAATAAGAGGGGGGAGATAAAAAGGTATAGAGAAAACGGGAAAAGAAGGTGGGGACTTAATGAAACAAAGAGAGAGGGAAATAGGAACGAGGAATGGGTGGCAATGAGAGATAGAGAGAGAGGGAGATAGAGAGATATAGAGAAGGGTGACATAAGGGAGATAGAGATAAATTGATAGTGATGGGGAAAGGAAAAGACAAAGAGGTTTGTGGAAAGGGAAAGGGAGAGAGAGATAGAAAGAAGGATATGGAGAGGAGGAGAGATTGAAAGAGATATGGAAAGGGATAGAGAGAGAGAGGAGGCAGGCATAGAGAGAGAGGGGGAAGGGTTAGGGAAATGGGGGAGAGGGAGAGGGGGGAGAAAGAGAGAGGTTAATCAAGAGAGTTAAGAGGGATGTAGAGACAGAGAGAAAAATGTGTTTGTGTATGTGTATGTGTGTGTTATAGAAATGTGTGCATGTTTTATAAATATGTGCAAGTTATAAAATTCAAAACATAATTCACAAGATCACCTTTTCCAGTAGCGAAGTCTAACTATTTGGATTTTTGTCCTCTTTTTAGCATATTTTCTAATCAATTTTACCTGAAAATTTGACAAGGAATTCTTAAAATTGTAAGATTGAGCTATGTAATTAGAATCTAAATGTCCTTGGGGTTTTCTAGGGCATTGGGTCCATTTATTCATTCAAAAACATATTTTAAGCAACAAGAAATACAATCTCACAAAATATTGTATATTTGATTCTAAGGGAGAAAGAAAAAATGTTGAATGCTTAGACTGCACATTTTTCAATTATGTGGTGGATGAGGTGACCCCTTTGTTGACTACTTTGGTTTTAGGTTCAGATTGAGAAACATATTGATTTAATCTACATAAACCAAAGCACATTCATTTTTACAACTTCCTAATTTTTAACAATATTTCAATTATTCTCCAAGCATTCATTGCTGATGAAATTGCACACACACACACACACATATATCCATCCTAAAAAATAGAAGTCGTTTATTTGATTGGTTGATCTATTTTGAAATTGGAAAAGAAATCACTAGTACAAGTAAGGACTTGGGCACTAAAAAATATATTATTATGTTAAAGCACTCTTATAAAGGCTTCATTCACCTAGGCATTTCAAGGTTTCACTAGCCTTCTTAATTTAAAGAAAATATAAAATTAACATTAAAGATTATGGAAAAAAAAATAGAAATCCGCCCGAATAGACAACTCCATCATTTACATATAAACTTTGAGCCTAATGCAAATATAGGTATTATGTTTTAGAGAATAATTAGTTACATTGATTTTCCATAAATAAAAGTTACATATTTGAAAAGACAATTAGATAATCTAAATTTCATATTTTTTACACCATGTCTTATAAAATTGTAAAATATTTCTAATAATTTTTTTTACTTATCATACATATATTTATTTATTTAAATTACAACTAACATATCATTATCTTACACCAACCCATTATACACTCATATTGAGGAGTTTTATTCATGACATCTTACTTTACATATATGCCTTGAGAATTTTACTCTATACGTCTTACTTTATATACCTTTGATTAAAAAAATTGAGAATAAATATATGATTCAAAATATGTGGCTCATACTAAATAGATACTTTATTTTATTAAGTCAAATTTTTATTAAAATTATTATTATATAAGAATAAAAGGAATAAATATCTCATCACAATATTTAGAATAGGTAAATGGTAATTTAAATCTCTAATAATATTTTTTGTATTTATTAATGCAATTTTAAATTATTTTAATTTTAGATATTTTATTTATACTTTTCACTGGTATAGTAAATTATAACAATTTTTTTAATATAACAAAGTGATACGATATTTAATGATTATAACTATTTGTTAAGTGTCCAAAATATTCGTTTTAAAACATATTTAAGACATCGTATCATGGAATGACAAATTTTCCCATCCTTGCAAATGAATGAAAATGTAAAGAATGAAAAGATCCCATACCTTGGTACTACCAATGCATAATGGAGTAACAGAGTAAGTATTAAAAAATGGATAGTTTTGAGATACTCTAATTTTTGGGAGGTAGAATGTATAGAAATAAATCACAATTATTCATATAATGTTATAAAAATAATCACAATCATTAATCCTAAAAGATATTGGGTTGTGATCACGTTCCCTTACTAATGACACACATTAAGTACAAAAGTCGATTATGATACCACATCATAAATGCCTATGGGCATTAGAGCTTTTTCTCTCGTAAGCCATAGTTTAATTAGATAGAGGAATTGAGTGGATGGTTATGTAAATTCAAGTTATAGTTGTTAAATTTCAAAATTTTAGGTGTTTTAGATGTTTTTGATGGTGCTGAATCCATTTCCGCCATCAAAAACACGATTCAGCACTGTCTCTACAAGATTTTTTGAAATTTTTTTTGCCCGAATTCCAGCCACTTTTGCCCGTCTGGAAAATTCCTCCGCCTCATTAAATGACTTTTTATAATAATATTTTGATTAAATTTAATAAAAAAAATTTAAAATTTTAATTATAATTGTTAAATTTTAAATATTTTTGATGCGGCTGAATTTATTCCTTCAAATTTTTTTAACTCACATTTCAACCGCTGCCTGAAACTGCGTCAAAGCAGCTTTCGCGTAATTCATGTACTTTTAATTTACATTATGTTAAAATGGGCCATCCGAAAATCTAGCTAAATGTTAGCTTGATAATTCCGGGTTGTTATCGTTTATGACATGAAAAGTGAATTTAGTGTGTTGAGGTGAAATTTACAATTCTAGATCACGGAGATGTGTTTTGCGATTCTTATTTCTTAAAATAAAAGTATAATTTTTTTTAAAATAAAAATTTAAATAAAAATGAATATACTTTTTTGTTAGCACTTATAAAGCATTAATAGTGTTATTTTAGTTATGTTGAGTTTATTGTTTATTGATATTTCAATTTTGTATGAAACAATAGTGTCACTTTAATTATGTGCCTTGATATTTTAATTATGAATGTAATAGATATAATATTCGAGTGTTACTTATACTCATAAATAAAATATATTACATCATTTTTTATAATAAAAATAAAATATTTATTTTAAATTAAAAAATAATGTTTATTATAATTATAAAAAAACAAAAATATAAAAATAGCATACATATTTTTATGAGTATTAATTAAAAATATTGTAAAACATCGATAATGTCACTCTAATTTTATGTATTGGGTGAATCCACAGGTGGGTTATTTTGGTAAGCACACAGGGGTAAAGCAGAAAAAAAAGGCTCGATAGAACATTTTTTAAGTGCTCGCTTGAGCAATATTTTAACCCTCAATTGAGCACTTAAGTATTGCTCTATCAAGCTATAAAACAAGCCCTCGATTGAGCTCCTATGTAGCCTGTGGTTAGTTAGGTGCTCGATCAGAGATCCTTTTGCTTTTGGCGGGGTTCTCAAAACAAGAGCTTGATCAAGATATATCTCGATTAAACTTTCTTTTCCACCACCCTAATCCTTGAATGTGTGGGAGTTTGTAGAATGCCACTATCACACAGGAAAAGTTCGATCGAGCTCCCTTCTACATTGCCATAATACTTGAATGTGTGACAATCAATGCTATGCAAGTGTCATACATACAAAAGGAGCTCGATCGAGCTATAACCCAACCGAGCTTCCTTTTTAGTGGTAGTTTATGATATGTAAGTGTAACGGCGTGGACAAACGCTCTGGAAGCCCTGTAACAGCTTGGGTTGAGTTACTAGTCTCGGAAGCCTTGGTTGGACAAACACTCTGGAAGCCCTGTAACAGCTTGGGCTGAGTTACTGGTCCAAGAAGCCTTGGTTGGAAAGAATCTTTAGAAGCCCTATAACAGCTTGGGTCGAATTACTAGTCTTGGAAGCCTTGGTTGGAAAAACACTCTGGAAGCCCTTGGTGGGTTGAGTTACTAGTCCTGGAAGCCCTGGTTGGACAAATGCTTTGGAAGCCCAATGACAGCTGTGGGTTGAGTTACTAGTCCTTGAAGTTGGGTTGGAACAAACGTTTTGGAGCCTTGGAAGGCTTGGGTAGAGACCAATTTGGTGATGGTTTTGTGATGTCCAGTCATGAAGTGGAATCACTGTTTGATGGGTTCAGGTGGTTTAGCCTCTGGAAGCCTTGGATGGTTTTGATTAATGTGTTTTTATGAGATCCCACATTCATGCTTGGAATATGGCATGGGGGAGCGTTTGGAGCCTCCTGGACGCATGATTATCCATATCAAGGGAGCGTTTGAGGGTTTAATGGTCTAAAAAAATCAGTGGGACCTAGGGGCTAGTTACCAGAGTGGTTGGGATGGCTCCTAGGAGTTCTGTTACTGATGTGGAAAGTTTGTATGGTGTGTTTCCATTGGTTCCACTTCCTTAACTAACACATAGGGAGTCAAATCATATCATAGTAACTTCTCGTCACATGTTTACCTTGTTTGGTCGGTTACTTGGGTAAATGTGGGAGGAGGGTGTTACAGAGTGGTATCAAAGCATAGTTCAACCCTCGAACTGGATCGACAGTATGTTGGTCATGCATTCATGTTCCTTATGCTTGTAGTCCACATTGTGCTTGTTGCATTTGCATAGTGTGGATCATGGTTGTAGTGATTTCACCATGTGAAGGTTGATGGTGTTGTTGTGGGATGTGTCGTCATGAGTCTATGGTTGTATATGCATTTTTTATGCATGTCGGTGTTTATATGTTGTTATGCATGCATTGTCATGGTTATGGTTATGGATGTATGGTAGGTCATACATGCATTGTGAGGTCGTCGTGTGCAATTAGGTCATCATGATGATATTGGTATAGTATGATGCTAATGTGTTGGCTAAGATAGAGCAGGAGATGCAGATCATTCCAGTGAAGTTGCAACATTAGACCTCGAGGCAAGAGCATGTCGTCATACAAGTTTGTATGTTGGGCATACCGATATGTAGGTTAAGGATTGCTATATGAATTATGGTTATGAGTATGCTTTCATTCTATTGATGTTATGATTACATACATGATAGATGCTAGTTGGTTAGTGTAGTCATATGCACATGTGTCGGATAGTAATGAATGATGGTAACCTATGGTTGTATGCATTTCTATTGTTGTTTTGTGTTAGATAAATTGATGATTATGTTATATGGAATTGATGAATATGTTATATGTTAACTTGTAGTTAGATCGATGATTATGTTATATGATGTTGATGAGCATCTTATATGTTAACTTATTATTGTTATATGTTAATTAACTTGATGATTAGGGTTATAGCATTAATATCTTGAGGTTATATGTATCATGCTAAATTGGATTGGCGTATGCAGATGGTTAGGGTTACGACATTCAGGTATGAGTCGACTTATTTGTGACATTGTGTTGTACTAATATAGACTGATTGTGCATATGTGATTATTATGTATGAATGATAATTGTTTATGAGTTTATGATGTGAACATGTTAGCTAGACACTACTATGGATATCATGACCTTATTTATGTTTGAGTTGATATGTTGTGAATTTATATCATGCTAATCTAGATTTTTTGTGCAGACAAGATAATCTCCCTTGAGATACATTAAGGTATGCATTTTCTTATGTCATATATTTGGTGTTTGAATGTTTGACTATTTCATTTATTTAGTGTTTGAGTGTTTGGTGTCTATTATGTCATCTATCTGTTGTCTGAATGTTTGATTACTTTAATGATATGAGAATGTGTCTATAAGATTTATTGCCGAAATGATCTTGTTTTAAGATGGTTGTACTAATACATATGTGTTGAGACAACTGATATGTACTTGAGTGTAAATAGGTGATAGTTGTCACATTATGTATTATGGATGATGAATGTGAGTTGATTGTTGAGTATGACATGGTTGTTAGACTTGGTAAAGATTTATTTCAAATTAATATAAATGATATCTTGATCTTTGGATCGTGAGGCTGGCATGTGTGAACAGTTGTAGGGAAACATGTTTGGTATTAGCTTGACAAGGCAATAGTCGATGTGTGTATATAACTAACGGTTGTGCGATGTGACAGTGCATAGTAAGACTCAATTGCAGCAAGGAAAAGGTAAATAAAGGAATTGGGTGAAAATTCCTTCAGTTATGTTTGGAAACCACAATTCCAAACAAATGAGAGTTTTGCATACAAGAAGTCTTCTTAGCCTTGAATTTTTCTGACATTATGAGGATATGTGTTATATTCATAAATATGTATTTGATAGGTATAACAGCTAGTTCTAGTTATAGAGTCCCTTGAGAGATGGCATGGATGTGTTCAGTTGCAAGCAATGCGCTTGGAACAACAAGGTAAGATAAATGATATATTATATTTGTTTATACACTAACAATTATGTGTTTATGGCAATATGATGCAGGGGATTGCATGGCAAGGATATTTCCATGAAATTCTGAAGAAGGCTTAGGTTGAGCTTTCCTTTGGAAGCACTAGAAACCATGGGGATTAAGTCATGGTGTCTGTTGAGAGTCTTGTGATTTCAATTCTTTGTTCGTTTTTTGTGCTTGATTTGCATCTTTTTTATGACAAGTGTATGGCCATACCATTTTGTTCACAATGTTGTATTGTTACTGGTTTTCATGATTTTCTTCTTGTTTGCGTTTTTCTTACCTTTTATGTCTTGAGGGTCTTGGGAATTGGTTGGGAAAGAGGAAAGTTAAGGGAGCTTGGGGAGAGCTGAATGAAACCTAGAAGGTAATGTAAGACCTGAATGAAGCTCGGTGCATGAGTAAGGGAAGTTGAAGGTAAGAATATGACAGTCGGGTGGATTGGTTCGGTCCATTGGTGTAAATGGACAGTGCCAGTACAGTCATGAGAAAGGTAACAAGAAAGGTGAAGTAAATGGATCTGAGACATCAACTGCCTTGGATATGTTTGGAACGATTGTTCTCAATGTTGTGCATGGTGTGCACAAATAAAGGGAGTTCTTTGAACCTTGACCTTATGATATTTGTTAATTATGTTGTGATCATGTTTATTCTAATGTTTATATATGTATGTATGTATTATGTTGTCTGACAGGGTCATCAGGAATCGTTCTTGTGCAAAAATGATTTCTTATGTAGGTGAATGGCATGAAGAGATTCATGATTCATGAGGAATCAAGTGGGCATAGGAGCTTGACAGATCCCTGAGGTCAGTATCATGTGGATATGAATTGATATTATGTGATTATACTATGTCTATGTTTATGTTATGGATAGGATAATGTTGAGAGATACATCAGTGAAATGAAAACAACGTGGTCTGTGACATGTTGGGACAAGCATGGATAAGACACTGGAAGCAAGGTTTCATGGTAGAGACGGTGTGGTTTTGGATGTGTGACACTACTGTTTTTCATATGATGTATATGTTGTACATGTAGCCCCTTAGTGTTATTGTTGTGTCCATGTTGTCCCCATATTGTTATTATTGCGCCCCATAGAAGCCTATTGTTGTTATTGTTGTTCCCTTACGTTATTATTTTTATGTCGGCTATGATTATATTGTGACCCCTTAGACTCCTATATATAGAAAGGAGGTCTTGTCATTTGTATCATCCAAGAATTGTTCATTTGTGTAATGTAAAGGAAGTTTCCCCCTCGAAGAGGCTGATTTTGAAGTCGTTGATCTATCTTTTCTTTTATTTTGTGAGTTGGTTGCATAAGATTAAGTATCCCAAGAAGGTTATCAACAAAAATATTAGAAGCCTACAATGCAGGCTTGACCTATTAACCATTAACCCAGGCATGCAACCCATGTTTTAATACTTCAATAAAAATGATTTTCTTTTCTTTCTTATGACTCAAATACAATTATGAAGATTGACGCTAGTTACATTCTTCAACACTCTCCCTTAACTAGGGAGGTACTCATAATTTTTACATATAGGTATAAAGATGAACAAAAAATAAAATAATCTACAAATATAAAGATTCATACAATTCCCCCTTTGCATTAGTCTTTATCATGTTCTTTTCATCATGCTCATCATTAATTCATTTTCAAGATAGGTGAACATCTTCAACATTTTGAAGATGGTGTACTTTCAAATCTAGTAACCAAATACAAATATATAGGAGTATGAGATCAACACACGGTTACCATATCAACATGAAGAGGGTATCAATAATAAATAGTCAAACTTTCATATCTTAAACTTGAATAATCTTCCATATCTAACTCGAGATCTTATGCTAAGGTTTTTGACATAATCCCTAGATTTGAAAGTAAAATCTAATAGGTTTTAACAACTTAATAGTAAATAAATTCTTTAAGTCCCAGAAAATAGACTCAACACCCACAAAATCAAATATTGTACATCTAGGGTTTCAACAATATTCTTTTAAGAATTTCATGACAAACTTTACTAGGTTTTGTCACAAACCCTAGAACTAGCAAGTTTACATCAAGGGTTTCATTCATAATAATGTTTTGCATGGATACAAACACAAACCTTAGGAATTGTGACTAGGATTTCAATAAGTCACCAAACCCTAAAGGTTTAGGGTTTTATGACAACCCTAAAAGGTTAGGGTTTTACCAAAGTATTACCAAAAAACCTAAATATTATTAGACTTACAAACCCTAAGTAGCATAGGGTTTCAATATTATCAATAAAATATTCTAAGAATCGACAAGTTAGAGTTTTATAGTGTACCCTAAAGATTAGGGTTTCCACAAAAATGAACAAATGGCAAGAGATATTCACAAAGGTAGATTCAATCTAATGATTGATCTTTCTAACAAGAATATTTTATGCTTCAAAATCCTAAAAATAAAATAGTTAGTAATAAAAGGCAAATTTTAAAATAATTTTAATATATAAGTTTTTACAAGTAGACGTCCCTAGAATTTATCCTTTTACAAACACTATGATTAGGGTTCTTCATGAGTTACCTAGGGTTTAAACTATTGGATAGAAACTACCAATTTTAAATTTGCTAAACCCTAAGATGACTCAAATATTGATCATACATATCTTATAAATACATACCTTTGCCTTTGTTTGTTTCATTGAGCTTGTTTCCCTTTGAAAATTGAAGACAAGTTGTTGGATAACCAAAACATAAAAGATAAAGGTAGTACTTACCTGAGATAGATGAGGTCTTGGTGCCAAGGATGCTAGAGAGAATTCCTCATAATGTTTTCATGATCTACATCACTTGCTTGTAAACTTTGATCCTTCTAATTGTTTGTTCCATGGTGATTTCTGCTTATTTATATAAATACACATGTCTTATTCACTACTGATTAGAATTGGACTTCATGAAGGTGATTGTAAGAGGTATTCTTTGTCAACATATATTTAATTCTACAAAACTTGAAGTTTCCCATCATCAAGCAAAGGATATAATTCCTTCTTAGAGACTATATATTTTTTTGTTATGGTCATGGAGACTGTTGTTAGGCCCGCTCTTGCATGTCATGATCAGAAAAAATGTCTTCAAAGGGGTATACTGACTTTTATTAATGTCATGCGAATAATTCTAATTATAGACATCATTCCTGTTTGGTTATGTGGCGTACATGTCTTAAGATATCGATTTCTTTCATCAAAACGTCTTTGTAGAGATCTTCAAGAGAGACACTTGTAGATTTTCTTGGCTCACTAACTTCTATGGGCTTGAGCTATGTATACATATATACCAATCTTGACATTGTAACTCTGCATAGAACTTACATTGGAAATTTTATCTTCTAAGGTGATTGTAGCTAATTTGGTCTTCATACCTGTTTAGGACTTTTGTTTGGTACTTCCAGTTGTAAGTTCATTGTATTTTGTAAAACAATTTCTATGGGGCACTAGTGCATGCGATTGTATGTGTTTGAATTATACACAATTAGTTTATAGAGTAATAAGTCTTTTGTTTCATATTATTTTGTTTATAGAAGTAGTTCGTTGTTTGAGGTATGTGGATGCCACATGGGCATATTGTGCAAGTTTCCTAGCATATGCATAATGTTGGTCGAGTATCAACTAAATTAAATGGATTTCAATGGTTTGTAATTGTAGTATCCTCCCTCCTTGGCTGATTTGCAAATTAATTTATCCTTGGGCTACATGTCCCTTTATTTACTTGTATAAAAAATTCAAGTGGTAGAAACTCGTCTGTCATCCTTAATAATAATCCTCTCATTATGGATTCATCTAGTGAAGCAAGGGACTAGGTTTGGATTCAATATAATTAATTTTCATGTATGTCAACTAGTATTTGGGAAATAGTTCAATATTCCTCAATCAACGGTTTTATGGTAGTCATCGGATTGGTGAGTTGCAGATGGAAAATAAATGATTGAATTAATAAAGTGATATTTACTAAATGATTGATTGATGATAGGTGTTGTAACATCATTCAATGTGTTTTGAACTTAAAAACGTTATTCCAATGCAGTCTCTTGTATTGACGCAATGATTCCTTTGAAGAAGCGGTGAAGTCGTGTGCAGAAGAAAATGGTGAAGTAGAGTAGACTCATGATGGAAATACATTTTAGAGGCATTGTAAGCATGATGTTTTTTTAGTCATTCACCGGTTGTTATCGCCTTCCCTCTATCAATGTATCATTACAGCATGTTGCAAATTGTTACATAAATTAGTTGTATTTGAGCTGTAATGAATAATCTAGTTAATACCTGTAAATTTTTTTTATCATGTAATGCTATTTATATTCACTGATTTATTTTTTTTTGTCTTAGTAAAGGGGACTTTGTATTGTCCCTTTTTTTTAGAGCTGGCATATTTTAAATTTTAAATTTTCCCGTGTATTACGATAGTTATTTTCTTCTCTGAAATTGGAGCCATTTAGTATTTTTCTTTCTTTCTTAAGGTCTAAGTTGTATTTTCCATTAAATTTTGTCCACAACTAGAAGGGGACATTTTTAGTACATATAAATCTATGTTGAAATAATTACAAAGCACATCCAAACTGGGTTCAATATTTTTAAGATGGCTTTGTTGTCTCGGTGTTTGGTGGAGCTAGAATTGTTTCCAAAGAATAACCTGAGTTGAGTGGTGCTCTTGGAAATGAATATTGCAGAATGTAATTTAGAGATTTATAAAAGGGATGTGATGTATTAAATATATAAATGTGAAACAAATATGGATTCAAATTGACTACTTCCTATATATTGTAGTTAAAAACTATATTATGTTTTGGATGTCCAACTGTAATTGGAACACTTTATTCCTCTTCAGGAAATGTTAGGTATTATTTCTCATTATTTTTCATTTAAGAGGTGTTACTTGACAAGTATGGATCATATGTTCTATGTATTATCAGTCTAGATACTTTTGTGCCTTTTTAAAAATTGTTGCTAATGCTCTATTTTTCATTTAATGGATTATGTTATCTCACAAGTTCTTATGTGGATATTTTATTCAATTATTGTAGCCTAAGCCTCCACAATACATAAATAGCCATGTTTTCTAGATATGTGGATATGATGTTGGCTTAGCAGCAGATGGGGAGCTCTTTGTAGCTTGCAATGAGTGTGCATTTCCAATATGCAGGCCTTGCTATGAATATGAGTGGAAAGATGGAAATCAATCTTGTCCACAATGCAAGATTAGATACAAGTGGCATAAAGGTTGGTAGAAGTTTTCACTTGTTAATTTGAGGAAGACCTATATTTCCTTTTAATGTATTGATCTATTGTCTTCCACCTTCCCCACTCGAACTATTTCCTTCCCCACTCCCACTACTCCTATCGACATTCTTTTGCACCTCTCGGTGCAATTACTAGTATACTTATGCTTAGAAGGTGGTCTTATGGTGACTGATGTCACTTCTTATAGTCTTCAAAATAGTATTGTGTGTGTATATTTATATAAACACACTATCCATTCTTCTCTAGAAGTCACAAAACTAATCGTTAAGGTAGTTAGCTAGTGGAATCATCAGGGTAATGTTAGGGAAAGTGTGTGTGCCCATAAAATTGACTCTGCGTCTGTCCAATGATTAATCAATTTCATCAAAAAGTATCCTACGCAATGAAATCATGAGAAAAATCACAAATATCACCTCATACAATATGAGGGGTAACACTTATAATTTCTATATTTATGGTTCTTAGAATTGAATAATTAAAACTTTCTATTTGAAAATCTTACTAGTTACTTATGTTTTCATACTATGTACAATGAGGCTCTTGAGTTCACTATCTCCATGTGGATCTTTTGATTTCCTTTTACTATCTATGTAACCTAGAGTGTAATAACAAAAGTTCTTACCATATATTTTTTTCTAATATAGTTATTTTCTAATGGGATGGCATAGCTTTTGTTGCCCATTCAGTGGTCCATAAATACATGGATTAAGAAATTCCTATTTTCCTCTTTCTTAACAAAGAAGGATTTGAACCATTGTACCTTTTTTTGAATGGAGATGATGTAAGATACAAGGTTTCTTATCCACAACATTCACCTATTGTCAACATTAAATGTTGAATTTAGTATGATATTCTAGATGCTGCTAGTAATGCATTTTTTAGAGAAGTTAGTTCCTGAACATTCAACTATCTTCAATAGTTGAAATTAATTACATAACAAAGATATCATATTGGGAAGGTTAACCAACCACTTTTCTATTCATTCTTCATATGTGTTTGTACATTGAAAGGATGGCTGAAATGATTGCACCTACTCCAACTAACCATTTATTACATTAGTTCATATATGTATCCATATTTACCTAATGCCTAATGTCTTATGTATGATGACATGTTATGAGCCTAAGAGGCCCCTCAATACTTTGGAAAATGTACCTTTTAATGTTGTTATTCTTTATGTTATTCCTCTTGGTCATGTTGCTTCTTACATTCTTGTTTGATATCTTGGGATGTATATCTAGTGACTTCCCCTTGATGATAAAATCATGTTGCCTCTTCAATTCTTTTCCAATGTTGATCCTCTTTTGTTTGGTCAAAATATAGTTTTGGTCTAAGTAAGAGAAGTGGGTTGAATATTCATCCCAACCCATACTGTGCTCATGGTTTGCACCAATTTCTTGCACATTGTAGCCCTTGCTTTAACAAATTGTAATTTGAATGGGGAATGGGGTTCCTATATTTGAAGGATGTAAGGTGGGGACTACCACTTTCTTTGACAAGATAAAGTAGCATCATCCCACAATAATCAATGTTTTTCCTCTAGATGTGACACAAATTCATATTTCCCTAGGCATGAAGTAGCAAGATTAATGTAGAAGTAGCCCTTCTTAGACCTTAAATTCTTGCTACTAGAAAGGTTTCTTAGCCCGTTGGGGATGCTTGTTCTAGTTGAGGTGTTTCTTGGCTATTGAAGGTGATTTTTAGGGTAGGGGGAGTCTTAAATTTTCACCACTATTGTGAAAGGTGGTTCCATTTATCCAAATATCCATTTTTATCTTGTTCTCTTCCTTCTCTAGACCTATGGATCTAAATCTACGATTGGTGTGCTCCTTTTGAATTTTGTATTTTTCCTTAAATTGATTAGGGTGGTTGTAACTTCCTTATCTGAGTTTTCTACTTTTATATTTTTCTTTTCCTTATGTTTATAGTGCCCTAGAAGTATCGAGTTATGAATTCCTATCAACATTATTTTTCACCTCTCAATGCAGTTACTATTATACTTATGCTTAGAATGTGGTCTTATGGTGATTGGTGTCACGTATTATTGTATTCAAAATAGTATTGTGTATTATACATATATTTTTAAAACATAGGCCTCCGATGAATATTCGACGGCAGAGGCAGGACTTCAAATATTTGATGCCTTTCGGTCAAAGTACTTTTCCGATACTCGATGTCAGAATCGACAAACAAAAGCATTGGTAGTTTAACACTCCCATCAAATAGAACTATCGTCCGTCGCATATCTGATGCTTCACCAACATCCTGCAAGCATCAGAGTGACAACACTTCTATCACACAATTTACCTATGTCGTTGATTACTCGACACCTAAATGCTGGTCTTTTCCTTCAAACAAAACGACCTTTGTGTCAAATATCTGACTATATACTTGTGGAATTCATGCCATATATTTGGCATTTGGGCTGCCGAATATGCGATCATTTGTAGAGTCATGAAATCAACTTCTAAATGTTGGATTTTTAATGACCATTTCAGCATTTTACATGTCGGATAATCGACATATGTACCGTCAAATATCCGATGATTACTAAACTATCGACTACTCAACAAAATTCCAACGAAGATTTGATGAGCACCAATGTGTTAAATGGTTGATGCCAATAAGTCGCATATCTTATTAATAGCCATTGGATTTTGGCCCCATTTGTACTAGTGATTGTTGGTGATCTTTGTGGCTACAAGCACAAGATGAATCCTGACAACATGTTCTGCACTAATTGATTGAGAATTGAGAAAAAATGGCCTTGTTGGATGTTCACCTTCCTAGTCATGCACATCTTGCTTATAGGTTGGGGCCAAGATGTTGATACCTGGAACAACAATGGCAAGCTTCTTCAATCACCCCATCTTAATTGTGTTAGCGATTTCTCAGAGATGGTGTGCCATGCTAGGATTATCCATTTCACTGAACAATGGACTTCCAAAACCATCGATGGTGTTGAATTGGTTGTTGGAGCGAGAGAACCCACAAATTCAATGTAGTTTGGTTCATAAGAAAAGTAAGTTGTATGCTCATGATTCATCGGAGGTATTGAAGGATAATTTCACGTTTCCAATTATGAGGACCAAGGCAACTCATGAGCATGGTCTGCAAAATCATCCCCTTCTGGAAGTTAGAGGCATCATGGATTCATTCAAAACGTTGCTCATGATCCCTGAACTTAATGTCGGTGCTTTCGAGTCTAGCTCAAGGGCTAGTCCTCAGTCATTTATCCATGGGTTGTTTCTCCTCATTAATTTTCTTGAATGTAAATGAAGTGCTCTTAAAGGGTATGAGCATAGTGGTAGCACCTTGAAACGAGTGTTGTTGGCCCATTAAAGAAATTTTGAGGTAAAAAATGGGCCTCAAAACAAAATTGTACAAAAAAAAAACTTTATAAGAACCAATAGGATTCAATATGATGATGTCAACCATGGGGTATGATTTTCCATTTTTTAACTAAAAAGGTAACATGATAAAAAAAAGCTACATTTTCAACTTATCTCCTTGCGATTTTACTGAAATTTCAAGCGGGAGAACTCAATGGATGCGAAATTTAATTTTGCATCCCAGGATTACCCATGTTTCATATTTTTTATGGACCCTACTACACGAAAAATTTGAAATATATGAAAAAACATTTAATATCCCAAATGGGGTTTTTGATTAATTTTGTCGAAATCTAACTCACCTTGAATTTTTCCATAAAATACCATTCATTTAACAAAAAATTTCCACGTAAAAAATAACAATAGAGTGCATGAAATGAAAGAACACAATGACCATAAATAATCTTATCTTTCATTATAATAAATAACTGAAAGAGTACATGATGATACAATTGGAATAGATGGGATAGATAATCTGGTCTCCAAAACTGATCTACTCCAATGCTAAAACTGGCCCTCCAAAACGGAACTAAACTACCACTGCTAAGATATCCTATGAATTCTGGATGAATTCACCAAGGGGAGATGGGTGCTCACCCAATCTCTCTAAATCACCCAAGGGTTTCCATCTTGGGGCTACCAATGAAGTAGAGAATCGGGCTCTCAACCTCTCATACTAAAGAAATATCAAATCTAAGATGTCCTCTAATGACCTCCTCCTCCTTTTTTATAGATCTGATGGACCCCTATAGAATATCCTATTTTATTATTATTTAAATCATTGAGCACATTTCTCCCTTTTATTTTAATTAAAAAATGTTTTTAATGAGGGAAAATGGTAAATTTTCCACCATGCCTCCTTTGGTCACTAAAACTCACTTCTAACCATCCCATCCTATAGATCTTCTCATTCTGGTTCCAACGAGCTATTACACTAAGGTGTTTTGTCAAGTATTCCTCTCAGAATGCCACCTTAAGTGTAATTAATTGAGTCAAGCCCATTAATAATTTTGTTTTTTGAAAGTTGTTAGAATGCAATGGAACGAAAGTAAAACTATGCGGATGAATGGAATATACCAAGTGAATGCCATCGACCCTCATAAAATCCCCATGAAAGATATCCAAAATCCCGTGGGCTCATTGACGATGCAAACCTGCACCTGTGATCTATCTGCCTCCAAACCTGAAAGTCCATCTTAACCATGCCATAAGGAACACTAGAGAAAGGAATCTCACAAATTCTCCTACCCCAAGATTGCTTGCCCTTAAGAAATACAAGCCTATGGACCAATCTGGTGGCCCAATGTAACGGAGACCCAATGCCTGGATCCCATACAAATCACTCCATGATTGTATGCCTCTACGTCAACCCACCATGAAGGGACCCCTCAATTCCCTATAATCTCAGACCAATATCTAACTAAACCTGTCATCAGCTAGTCCTCTTGGACCCCAATGCCACCAAGAACTATTATTAATGCTCCATGGCTCTTGTTGTGCTATAACTCCAACCATGAGTGTTGCTCCATCCACCGTGTACCAACTCATCACCTCTCTCCAATCTAACCCTTGGTATAAACCAAGGTTAATCTCACCATGCTGATGTTGTGCTAAAATATTGATGAGTGTCCAACCTACATCCTGTTTCCAGCTAGAGCATGTAGTATCCCTCACATCTAAGAGATCCTATTGTACAATGCTTCTGACTAAAAATTATACTCTGTCAATAGGGTACAAACTCATGATTGCTTGCCAATCCATCCTGTGGGACGGATCAGATGCATGGGAACCTATATCTTGGATAAGTCTCCTATGCTACAGTGTGCCCAACTCATGCAACTCTGTCTAGTCAAACAAAAATATCCATCGATAAAACCCTACCTTTCTCCCTGTAATGGGTACAAGTGGCCAAATTATGTTGCATGCTTTGTTTATGTATGAAGAGGGTTGTGGGTTGGAAATACTGCAGCTTTTCTAGCTGCCATTGCATCTACCTACACCTTGTCAATGGGTAGTCACAAGTATGGATGCACCATTATCTCCAAAAGAGACTCCATAATCTTAACGGAAAGTTCATACTCCATTGGCCCACTCATCACTTGCAAAACTGTCCTGTCAGGTCCCAACACCTCCCGATGACCAATATCTGCAAATACTGCCTCCTTAGTGGCTTCTTGTATATCTTTTTGCTCATCTCTAGTGGTTGGACCCAAGGGTGTCTGCTCATCCTCCATCACGGGCTCAACACGAGCAACTAGTTGAATCTCTAAAAAGGGCCCATCCTGCACATTGTGTGTATCATATGAAACATCGGTTGCTCATTTTCTCCCTAATCTCCTTCCCTCATGGGAACAATCGGCTGTTAGTTATACTTTTATACCACACATGGATGCATATATGGGCTACTATCATCAACTCCACATGAATTCTCGTGCTCCTCAGAGGCATCCCCATAAGGGCCCATGGAATCAACTAAATAAAAAGAATCCTCAACCAGAAATTTGGAGGGAACCTCCTCCTGAACTACCTATGCCTTCTTTTTTTTGTTAATCCTGCATGAGTGGCTAGGTCCCAAGGTTCCTTGCAGGTGAAGCAAAGACCTTTCCTCCTTAACTCATTCTTGCTACATGGTCCACCAATCTTGAGTAGCTCCTCCTTGTTCAATGTCTCTGAAACAGTCTAATATTCTTCTCAACCAACCTTTCGGCTAGCTCATAAGAAACGAGCGAGACATTTTGTTCCTTTCTCCAAATGTCCAACAACTTAGACTGTAACTTCTTGCAGATGGAATCACGGTCTCCCATAACTAAAGACAAGATGGAATGCATGTGTTCTTTGATCGTGTCTGGACGATGTTCCTTAATGCTGAAAAAGTATTGGAACATTTGACAAATCAAGTCATCACACTCTAGATCAAAGACGATGTCTTAGGTTCGGAGCTTGGCCATATCTTCCAAAATCTGGAGATTTTTCCCAAAGGTAATACCCACAGTGTTATCCAAGCCTTGAAAGGTCTCTACTATCAATCTGAAAACTCTCCTCATAACATCATCATTATAAAGAGGTATAGGTGCGGTTAACCTCATAATGTTACCAAGATGGGATACAGCTATAAGTCTAACCCCTTCACAAGGTTCCTCCAAGAACTTGTGTTGTATGAGAGAAAGCATGACTAGTTTAAGAGACCAAATTAGTTTTTTTTACCTCTAATTTGTTCACTTTGGAAAGGAGTGCATCTAGTTCATCTAGTTTGAAAAGGACTTTCCATGTGACTCTCATGTGTTTTAAATTTTTCCCAAGAGAAAAAATAGTGTGTCCTATTTCTTGCCCCTCCTGCACATCTCTTGGTTGTTCTTTTTGAAGAATGGCATAGATCCCCTTTGAGAAGGGTCTGCTAATTTGGGCTACTAGTTTATTAAGGGGGTTTAGAAAGGTCTCATCCATGTTTAGTATGGCAAGTTCATCAAGATGTTTTGATTGACACTCTTCTGACTTACAACACAACCGTGCAATGAGGAGGGATAATCATGGCAGCTCAAGACTCAAGACTGATCAGATTTCACTAATTATATGACCAATGCAAATCTCCAGTGGTAAAATAATTTTGTCCTCTTCCCCAACCTAGCAACAAACAGCATTACAAAGTCCCCTCAAATTTCAAGAAATTCTGAGTTTTTTGTATTTCTCAGTCAAATGTTTTGGAAAACAAATTTTTCACTATAAAATTCTCTTCCCTTCATATTTCAAGATTTCAACAATTTCTCAGTTTGATATGTTTATGGTAAACCCATAGTTACCTCTATATGAAATAACCAACTTAAAATAATAACTGATATTTTAATTCAGATTTTCAACTAATTTATTGATAAAACTTAATGATGAAGATATCCTGGCCATTCGTATAGGATAACATCTCTCAATATTTAAGAGAAATACATAGCAAAATTTAAATATTGGCACTTGGTATACATTGGTTGCTAATAGATAGGGAGATACTGCTTCAAGTCATGGAGTAGGGGCATACTCTGCTAAGATATAGCAGAGAAAAAGAGCCATGTTGTAAACTATAACATAACACTATTGTACGCTCTCCCACACAGTCTCTAAAAGCTACAACACTTGCAAGATGCTGCAAACATTGTCGTTTAATGGATTTAGAGTCTCACCCTTCCTTCACAATTTGGAGAATGGGCTATACAAGTATTTTAACTCCCTAAAATTTCAACAACTTGTTCATTAAATGAAGTTTAGTCTGTGGATGGTTTTCGACCCCTAGTGAGGGAAGATATGTGCTTCTGTACATTTCACTTCAACCTATGACAAGAGACTCAATCCATTCTTTTGTAATGGCTTGTTAAGTGGAAGACCCTCGGATATCCCAACACCCAAACTCATCCCTGCTCCAAGAAGGTTACCACCACTCTAATATGGCAGAGATTTCCATCCCTTCATGCCCAAAATGTGATTACCACAAGTATAAGCAGTGAACAACATGTCAAACAAGAATTTCAACCCCTTTTATAAACATTGGTTCGATTCCTTCAAGATATAGCTCATCCAGTCAGCTAATGGAAGCATATTCGAACCACCATGAGCATCTTTCCATGAATTTATAACTAGAGTAACATATAGTGAAACGTGTCAGCTAAGTAATTTAAGCCATAAATTGATCACAATTTTAATTTCTGAGATCTTTGGCTCATTTGACCTCCTGGGCATGCAAATTTTGAAATTGTCGACCTGAGAGTTTATATTAAGCTCTATCCATATTTTTCGCAAAGAAACTCGCGGCCTAGTTGACACAAATCAATCCGGTGCTGGAACAATTTGTCCAGGATTACTGTGATCATTGTGACCTCCTCATGAAATTCTCATTGTGATGTTAGGTCCCTATACTACTAGTTTAACCCGTTATTGTTACTAATGTAGCCCCCTTACTATATTATTGTGCCCATATAGTTCCCATGCTATTATTTTTTTGCCCCATAGAAGCCCATTATTGTTATTGTTGTGCCCCTACAATATTATTGTTTGTAGGCTTTGATTGTATTGGGACCCCTTAGACTCCTATAGAAAGGAGGTCTTGTCATTTGTATCATCCAAGAATTGTTCATTTGTGTAATGTAAAGGAGGTTTCTCTCTCGAAGAGGTTGTTTTTAAGGTCATTGATCTATCGTTTCTATCTTTTTGTGAGTTGGTTTCATAACATTTGGTATCAGAGCTTTGGATTCTAAGGTTTCGCTGCTCCAAATAGGTCATCATGAAAGTTTCACTATAACTATTTCTCTATGAAGTTTCAAAAGCTAACACAAATACCCATTTGAGCCAAAATTGTTCAGAACCTTGGGTCTGAATTTCAGACCTTGTCCCGCTATATTGTCAGAGATATGATCTGAGGAAGTTAGGTTTTTTGCAAGCTCTAGAATTCCATCCCAAACAGGTCATCGTGGAATTTTCGCTATACAGTTTGCTCTACGAAGGTTAAGACTCTAAAATTAAAACCAATTTGAGTCAAAATCTTGAGGAAGCTCGGGCCGAAATTCCAGATCTTGTTTCTCTATATGTTCGGAGATATGGTCCAATACATTTACGATTTTTGCAAGCTCTCGAATTACATCCCAAACCGATGACCTTGGAAAACTCGTCATAACTTTCTCCCTGAGAATTATATTGAAATTTCGTAAGCATTTATAGAAATAGGACGAACTATAATTTTTTGTGTATAATTTTCAAGTCCGAAGGTCAAAACAGTGACATGTGGCACTTCGTACAAGTTCCCTTTATTGAAAACGTATATAACCAGGTCATCTTGGGAGATTGGGCATAACTCTTTCTTGGAGAATCCAATTTCGATCCAACTGGTGGTATTGGAAAGAGGATGCATAGGGCTACTGCAGATCACAATTTCAGACCTTGGAGATCTAAAATGTCAGAGATACAATAGATGTAAGATTGAGCTCCTAAAAGGAAGAAAAAGAATGACTCGAATCAAGAAAATAGAAACACCTAGTAAGCAAAATTGGAGGGATGATTTGAAGAATGTGATTGCAAATCAGCTCCTTTTCCCGATCTGGGGCTCCCAAGGGCTAGTTTGACCTCCTGCACAGTCTCCATGGGCCTCGGTCAGCGTGCTTTGACCGAGGTCCTCATTGTTCCATGCCGGCTGCCATGGCCACTGGTTCAGGGTGTTTTCGATTGCTATTTTGGATTCTTCACGGATTTGTTCATCCCGATTCAGTCATGGTTCTATGACAGTCGTTTATGGATCCGATTCAGATTATGGCCTCCTAACTGAAAAGATTTTGGACCACCAAAAGTTGGTTTTCTTCAAGCATCGACTAAGTGAGGAAACTATTGTCTCACTTGTCCAATCTCAATCTACTTCGCACTGCTCGGCTTCGAACCTTTAAGCCCAATTCTGAGGTATTCCACTTGTCCACTACACATCGTCCTTACCTTCCTGTCCAACACTGTATCTTCCTGCAAGTCATTAAGATATTCAAATAGTAGGTTATCAACAAAAGGCAATTGACTCTGCTCTTCAGGGTCCTCAATAATTGAAGGCTCAAGCAACCTCAAGCAATCTGCGTTCACGACTGAGTATATGTGCATGTAAGCTGGTAGATCAAGTCGAAAATCATTTGCACCAATCTTCTCAAGTTTCCTGAAGGGTCCATACCTAATAGGTTTTAGCTTCTTACCTTCACCTTGCATCCTATCCTTGCTGATATATAGCCAGACTTGGTCTCCAACTTGAAAATTATTCTCCATCCGATGCTTATCATGCCTAGCCTTGTACTTGGCCTGGCTCCTTTCTAGCTATTCCTGTACTGCCTGGTGGATCTCCTAGATCTGTTCAATGAACCTAGTTGCTTTGTCCACATCATTGTGTCCATCAACCATGGTATCTTTACCAAAGACAAAATCCAAGGGAGACCTTGGTATGAAACAAAAGCAGGTCTCAAAAGGAGATCTCTGGGTAGAAGAGTGTTTGGCTCTATTGTAAGCATGCTGCACATAACACAAGTGTTCATCCCAAAGCTTAGGGTGTTTGCTGCAATATCCTCCAGTAGCTGGATCACTGTCCTGTTAACTACTTCTGTTTGGCCATCTGTTTGTGGATGAAAAGCTGTGCTTTTCTTTAATTTGGTGTCCATTAGTTCCCACGGACTGGACCAAAAATTTCCCACAAATCGGGTGTCTCAATCAGATATAATAGAAGTGGGTAATCCAAAATGAACCCATACATGTTCAAAGAATAATTTTGCAGTTTGTTTAGCTGTAATCTGTTTACTACAGGGTATCAAAATACACATTTTGTTGAACCAGTCCACAACAACATATAGATAATCATGAACTTTCCTAGATTTAGGCAGTCCTCCAACAAAATCCATGGAAATGCTCTCCCAAGGGTGAGAAGGAACTAGCAATGGAGTGTACAAGCCTAGTTTTCTATTGTTGGGCTTGCTTTTAGCACACATAGCACACCCCTTTACATATCTCGAAACTGTCTCACTCATTCTTGGCCAATAATAGAACCTTTGTAGTTGTGCAACTGTTTTACTTACCCCAAAGTGACCTGGTATCAGAGAAGTGTGTGCTTCCCTAATTATCTTTACTCTCTCAGTTTGTGGAATGCAGAGTTTCCCACAATGATATAAGAGTCGGTCCTTCACATGATAGTCCAATTCTTCTACTCTTTTGCCTTGACTCAAAGTTGCATATACATCTTTAAAGTCCATATCTTGAGCATATTGTTCTATGTAGCTTTCATGTAGCACAGAATTATGCTTAAGTATGGTAGATGCATTTATAATGGGTCTACATAACATGTCTGCAACCTTGTTATGTGTGCCCTTTTTATATTTGATGACTAAATGAAATTGTTGTAGAAAACCCATCCATATGTAATGTCTTGATTGTTGCAACTTAGTTTGGGAGTGTAGATATTGAAGTGGCTGATGATCAGTATGTATTACTGTTTCTTTGCCCATTAAGTAATGTTTCTTTGTCAACACTGCTCCCATGGCATAGTCACTGGCATCAGTTTGGATCTCAAATGGTCTTTGCAGATCTGGCAGTGCTAGTACGGGTGTTGTACTAATTTTTTCTTTCAAGGTGTCGAAGGCTTTTTGTTGTTTGCCTCCCCACTGAAACACCTTGTTCAATCTTGTCAAAGCATGTAAGGGAGCTGCAATTGAGGAAAATTTTGAAATGAACTTCCTCCAATACTGTGCTGCTCCTAAGAAGCTTCTCACTTCTGTAGCAGACTTGGGTTTATGCCAGTTTACAATGACTACCACTTTAGAGGGATCTATTTTCAATTCACCTCCCCCTACTATATGACCCAAATAATTCAGAGAGGTTTTGCCAAATTCACATTTGGAGAGTTTAACATAAAGTTTTTCTCTTTTCAAAACATCTAATGTCTGCTTGACATGCTTTAAATGTTCTTCCCACGTTTTACTAAAAATCAAAATGTCATCCAGATACACAATAACAAAATCACCAAGAAAAGGTCTGAGTACATCATTCATTAATCTCATGAAAGTAGCAGGGGCATTGGTCAAGCCAAAAGGCATAACCAGCCATTCATACAATCCCTACTTTGTTTTGAAAGCAGTCTTCCATGCATCTTGCTCTGCAACTCTAACCTGATGGTATCCACTATGCAAATCTAGCTTGGTGAAATAAACAACTTCTTTCAATTGATCTAAAATATCATCTATGTGAGGAAGGGGATAATGATTTTTGATTGTTATCTTATTTAGTGCTCGGTAATCAATGCACATTCTCCACGAGACATCTTTCTTTCTCACCAAAATAATTGGTGACCCACATGGTGAAGTGCTAGGCCTGATGAACCCTTTCTCGAGCAACTCCTGCACCTACTTCTTGATTTCAGCATTCTCTAAGGCAGATAACCTGTACATCCCAATGTTAGGCAAAGGAACATCTTGCTACAAAATAATATCATGTTCTATTCCCTTTTTGGGTGGCAGACCTTGAGGTTCTTGAAACAAGACATCATACTCTGAAAAAATCTTTTCTATATCAGCTTGCTGATGAGAATTAAAACCCTCAAATACATTGGTTTTATCAGTTTTCTTTTCCTTTACAACCATTAGTAAGAACTGTTTGCATGAATTTATCATTCTTTTCATCTATCCTGAGTTTATGAGAGTATAATTATTCTTGAGCTTATGAGCTCTTACAAAGTATTCGATTCCATCTTTAACAAGTAGATACTTGTTCTCAGCTCTATAGAAAATAGCCTTTCTATCATACAAGTAAGGGCTTCCTAAAACAATTCCACATATATCCAAGGGAATTATATCTAACTCAACCTCATCTACAAATCTGACCCAAAAGAAAACTTGAGTTTGCACTGTCTAGTCACTTGTAGTTGTGCTTTATCATTCAACCATCCTAATGGGTATGGTTTCTTATGAGGTGTAGTTGTTAATCCCAATTTCCTTACAATTGCTTCAGAAATCAGATTTACTTGTGAGCCACTATCAAACAAAGTATCAATCTTTTGATATTTGGAAACAACTCGAATATGAAAAATCTCATGCCTTTTTCTCTCATGTTCTTCATCAATAACAGATTAAGAAGAATTACTAGTAGATGCTTCAGAATTCTTACCTTTTATACTTGTGGCTGCAATGATTGTTTCATCTCCTGAGTCTGACCCCAAATCCTTTTGAATGGCTGCAACAGTCTTCTTCTTCTTGCCCTCAGGCTTCTTAGGTCTCAGCTCTGGATGCAGAATCCAACAATGCTCATCATCATGCCCCTCCTTTTTACAGTGAGTGCATGAGGCTTTGCCCTTCTGTGCAATGTTAGTCTTCCTTGCTTTCCACTTCTGCTTTCCTTTCTCCTTGCTCTTGCTTACAGTGGGTTGGGATGGTCCCCCAAATTCTGGATTTCCATTCTTTCCTCTAGCTTCTAGATGAGTAGCTTGTACAGATACCTCATCTATACTAGTGGCATTAAACATGAGGATAGTGTGCCTCATGTAGCTGTGTAGACCACCAATGTACTTCAAAAGAGTTTCATGTGAGTCTAATGAAATACCCAACATCAATGCTCTCTTTCGGAACTCTTGAGTATACCCTTGTACACTTTGCCCCTTCAACTGCCGAAGAGTTTTCCAACTCATCATGGCTTGTTGCATGTAGTCCAATGGATAGAACCGCTTTTTGATTGCAGTAACAAATTCACTCCAGACAAAGATGGTTTTACCATGCTTCCTCATATCAGCTTGGGTTCAGCCTTCCCACCATACCAAGGCAGTGCCCCCTATGCAAAGGCTTTCCAGCTGAATCTTGCTCTTATCTGAGTCTATGTTTCGTACTCTGCAATACACATCAATTTGTCTTATCCATTTGTCCAACTTTTCAGCATTTAACTCTCCATCATATATAGGAAAATCAAATTTAACATCTAACTTAATCAAAGATGCCTTCTTATTATGCACAGGGCTACTAGGAGGTGTAGGGAAGCTTTCTTCTTTCCCATTTCCTTTGGAGTGGTCATGGGAATGAGATTCATCTTCTTCTTTATCTTGTTTAGAGCCTGATGAATCTTCACCCTTATGCTTTCTAAAGTCCCTATACATTTCTTCCACCATGGACTTTATAGCTAGGAAACTTTCTAGGAATTGAGGGTGTGGCCCTATAGAACCTTCTTCTGACATTGTCTTTCGAGAATAGATTCTTCCAATTTCAGGATTAGTTTCCACCAACTCTCCTTCTACTAATTTGAGCTTTGATCTAGTGATCATTCACAGCTAAACCAACACAAGCTTGTCTAACCTTATCGCCTAGAGCTCTGATACCACTTGATATGATAATCACCCTATGAGTGAACTCAGTTGAATATTTATTAAACAAAAAGGTATTAAAAACCCATGTGCTGGTGTGTGTTCTGTGTTATTGAAACAACGGATCGATCAGATTGCCAATACACATAAATAAATGGAAAGACAGCAAAGAAATACAGTAAGCAACACAAAGACACAACACTTTTTAATAAGGAGTTCACCCTATTCTCCAGGGCTACGTCTCCGGTCCAACTTTAGTGGTGGCCTTGTTTTATTATGTCTTTGAGCAGAGAAATTACAATACAAGGACTCAATATGAGTTCTCCGGAATCATATTTTGCTTGGTAGGGTGGTTCTTGGATTCCCCAAGCCACTTGGAGTACACAGACTCTCGTTCTTCCTACCAGCTCTGTGACCCTCGGTCTACAATGGAAAGAGCCAACTGTGATGCTCAATCCGAACAGATTCCTCTATGGGAAGGCTTGATTCCTCAAGCTCTCTGGTGCTTGATGCTGCCTGTGGTCAGCTCGGCCCTATGTTTCCTCTGCTTGGCTTTACTGCTCTCTGTGTTCAGTCCTCCTCTCAGGGTTCACTATTCACTGTCTCTCTTGGTCACTTGGACTCTTCGATCTCTCTCTCCAAATCCCCATTCACTGTCTCTGTTCATGGCTTTAGCCACTCAACCTCCATGCCTGCTCGTTTCCTCTCCCGCCTGCGTCGATTCACCTGTCACCTGCGTGCTTGGAATTCCCTGTTCGGCGTTAGCATGAACGCTCGAGAAGTAGCCACACGTCCCCATCGGAACAACGCCAACCCGCTCGTCAATTCGTTGCTCTCTCCACCGTGGCAGTTAATGGATTCCAAATCCTCTTAAATCGCAGCTTAATCCCCTGTCAATTCCGCTCTGTCTATCGAACGCAATCTCAGCCGTCCGATCTGGGCTCCTCCAGATCCAACATCATTCGCACGTCGAGCGCGGTTGACTTGCTCGACCAATAACGCACGATCGCGGTGGTTTTTCTCTTGCCTCCGCTGCCATGCGTCGATCATTGAGGGTGCTCGCTCTGTTTTCTCCAAAACCGCTTACTGTTCAAGGGCGCCCCGATCAAACCGCCGGTTTCCAGGTTGTGGGTCCCACCTTCGTACGATGGCACTTTACATTTCTCTGCCCACAGTCCTCTGGCTCCCAACGTGACCGAGTGCTTAAGCTCTATCATTTCAGCCCGGTTTGCCCAATGATGCGCGTTATCAAATCCTTTTCCCAATCCGGGGCTCCCAGGGGCTAGTTTGACCTCCTGCACAGTCTCCATGGGCCTCGGTCAGCACGCTTTGACCGAGGTCCTCATCATTCCACGCCGGCTGCCATGGCCACTGGTTCAGGGTGTTTTCGATTGCTATTTTAGATTATTCACGAATTTGTTCGTCCTGATTCAGTCATGGTTCTATGATAATCGTGTATGGATCTGATTCGAATTAGTTGATAAGCTTGCAATGATGTTGTTAACTCTTAATGAGTGCAGTTTTCTAACCCTAGTTGGGTTGTGATGCATGTTTATGACCCCTTCTGGGAACATAAATAACAACTCGTGGTATCTTTAATAAAGTTTGAAATGATTAAATATATGTTTTTTAAATAATGATTGATGGAAATTAATGAAAAGCATAATGATTATGGATGTAAGGTGAACAAGACAAAGTTTTCTTGGTCTAGCCTATGTTAATTTTTAATCAGAAGAAAGTATGCTATCGAAGCAAGCAATCACCTAGGTTTAAGTGCGATGGAATCACTTCAACGTGGAAGAGGCTACCTGGGAGGATGAAAATTTTATGCGTGAGGCATATTCCAACCCGCTTTAAGGGACATTTAAACAATGAGGATGGTGTTTCACTTGGGGGGGGGAGGAAGATATAATACCCCTCAGTGAAGTGTAATATTGTCATTTAATTTTACTAAAATGGCGTGGCATACTGTGGGCCATATAGAAGGTTTGGTATGAATAGCTAATAAACATAAATGTTTATTTTTATTCTAAATTTCATTAATAAAATTTGGTTATGGTCAGCCATGGAAATTACGAATTGAAAAATATGTTAAATGAGAGTTTCACTTACTAGATAGTTAGAAGACAGTTATTCCTCTCCCTAGAGATAAATCATTTTAGTTGGGGAAAAGGGAGCTAAGAGGGTGTGACTGAAAAATCCTCAGGCAACTTAGTGACTTGGAGCCTATTTAGAGGAGGCCCAAGGGAGGAACTAAAATTTTATATCTCATACAGGATGTTATTGAGGGAGGTGGGACGCTACCAGGAAAAGGAATTCTTGAGCTAGTTGGAATTCCAAGTTATACCTAAGAGGTTTGTGAAACCCTAGTCAAGACCTAGTGTGGTCAGACAAGCCCTAGGTGGACCTGGTGTGGTACATGTTAGGATAATTATTATGTAAGTGAAACTGGCTTAGGGGGGTTTCTAGTAGAGACTACCCATACTCGTTGGTTAGGTGGACCAATCTTTTCTCCCTTTTGGTTTTTGTGTTAGCCTAGCTTATTTAAATAGATAAGTGTTTATGTGTAACTATTGTTTTTTATAATTATTTCCCTCTAGGAATAAATGTTTTTGTGGGTAATATGTTATGTTTCTATGAAATTTTCAAGGTCTCAATATGATCTAAATTGAAATAAACTAATACAACATCTAATTCTTATTGTGGGCTAGATTAGTCTCTAGACTCAGGCAGATAAATATCAGCAACCTAGAGACAATTTTGAGCTCTAAATCATATAAATGAAGAAGTAGGGAAAACCCTAGAGTAAGCCCTTCCTGATCCTTCAGACTAAAATAAATAAGTAATTAAAATCTACAATAGATGTCTAGAATATACTAAACATCTAACATGATCACTATTATACTCTTTCTTTTTTTTAGTGCAACCATGGTTTGCGGTCACTAAGTGGCTGCTACATCCATGAGTAGTAATCCACACAAATCCATCAAAGGAGGCCTAATATATCAGGCCTACCCCAAGGGCATCGAAGATATTTGACCTTGTGACCTCCCAATAGGCAAGGCACTTAGCAATGAGGACTCGACCAATTGAGATGTTCGTTGGGGCTTGGATCACTATTATATTGTGTGAAATTTCTAGAAAAAAAAAAAAATATATATACACATAGATTTTGTAACCCTTTTAAGGGAGAAATTTAACATTAAGAACATATTATATCAAGAACTTGTTATGGTTTCTTGGACACACTAGAATCACTTCTAACTGGTTTGAAGTTAAAAATTTGAGAGGATAATGAATTGAAAATATGAAATAAGAAAGACGACGATTATAATTACATTATTGAGAACATATAATACCACCATAATGTGGACAAACAACTATTTAAATCTTTACCATAAAATAACTTATGTACAAAAGAAGATGAAGCCGCTTGAGAGCGACCCTGTATAACAAGTCATTAATCACTGTAAAAGAAATGAGGACTTTTATATCACGAAACCATAAGGGTTCACGACAAATAATTAGCTGGTACATTACAATAATGGAAGAGTTCCAAGTATAGAATTGACTAAAATCAACACTTTCATTTACAAAATAAAATTATTGTTATGGAACCAGCGCACAAAAAGATAGAAAAGATAGATCAACGCCTTAGAAATAAGCCTCTTCGAGGGGGCAACCTCCTTTACATTACACAAATGAACAATTCTTGGATGATACGAATGACAAGACCTCCTTTCTATATATAGGAGTCTAAGGGGTCATAATATAATCAAAGGCGACATAACAATAATAATGTAAGGGAACAATAATAACAATTATGGGCTTCTATGGTACACAATAATAACAATATGGGGACTACATGGGTACAACAATATAATAAGGGGGTTGTACTAGTAACAATAAGGGGTTACACTAGTAGTATAGGGGCCTAACATGCCCCTCTCCTTCAAAAAATATTGTCCTTAACGCTTGAGTAGTTCTTGATGCTTCTGTATAAAATTCTTGTCCTCCCATGTGGGTTCTTCAGCAGGTAAGTTCTTCCTCTTGATGAGATACTCTGAAATTGATCGATTTCGTAGCTGTCGGGTTCTTGTTTCTGTGACTGCTCCAGGTTCCAATATGATTTTTCCTTCCTCTTCAAGTTCTGGCAATATTGTTTGAATTGGGATATTCTGTAACTTTTGAATCAATGGCCACACTTCTTTGTCCTTCTTCCATTCATCCCTTGCTTCGTTTATCCAATATGGTTGGATAATAGAAATAACACAAAACAATGCTTCCACATCCTCATCCTTTCTTGAGAGTACATCTGCAACAAAAATTTTCTTCCCTTTTCTGTAGATGGTGTCAAAGTCATAACCCAACATATTTGTGACCCATTTTTTCTATTCTTCTAAAGATAATATTTGTTCTAAAAAGTATTTAAGACTATCATGATCCATTTTTACCTTGAAGTGTATTCCCGTTGGTAAGGTATCCATTTCTTAAGAGCATGTAGTATTGCCAACATTTCCTTCTCATAAATAGCTTGCTTGAGATGTAGCCGTAAAAATACCCAATCACCTGCATAAAAAAAAAAATCACTGCGATGTTGATCTACTTGTTGTTTCATTCGATTCTGCACCAAAGTGGCATTATCCTTTAAAAGTTGGAGAACTTGTTGTTGATGCTCGATGTGATCTTTCACTGCTTGAACCTTTTTCTTCTTGATATGTCCTTCTATCTTGAGAGTTTGAGGAGTGGTAATTTCTTCCAATGCTTTACAAGATATGGTCGGATTCATTTCTTGATGCTCGATGTGATCTTTCACTTCTTGAACATTTTTCTTCTTGATATGTCCTTCTATCTTGATAGTTTGAGGAGTGGTAAATCCCACCAATGCATTACAAGATATGGTTGGATTCATTTCTTCTTTTTTTATGTGATCTTTCACTTCTTGAACCTTTTTCTTCTTGATATGTCCTTCTATCTTGAAAGTTTGAGGAGTGGTAATTTCTTCCAATGCATTACAAGATATGGTCGGATTGATTTCTTGAGACACGATGTGATCTTTCAATTCTTGAACATTTTTCTTCTTGATATGTCCTTCTATATTGATAGTTTGAAGAGTGGTAATTCCGTCCAATGCATTACAAGATATGGTCGGATTCATTTCTTATTTATCAATGTGATCCTTCACTTCTTGAACCTTTTTCTTCTTGATATGTCCTTCTATCTTGAGAGTTTTAGGAGTTGTAATTCTTTCCAATTCTTTATTAGATATGGTCGGATTCATTTCTTCTTTCTCTGGGGTTGGTTCTTGGTGTATATACTCTTCTTTTGAAGTTCCTTGATCATTTTATTCTTCCTCTCCACAAGAAATGTAAAATAATTTCTTCTCAGCACACTTATGACCTTTAATGTATTTGTTATCACAATTGTAACAAAGCCCTTTTTCTCTTTTTTTCCAATTGCTGTGGTGTAACCCTTGTAGGTTGTGGAAGTGTTAAACACACATGGGAAACATAGAATAGGAATGATAAATCATGTGAGTAAATTTTTTATTAACATGAGATATACATTTATAGTACATTATGTGACTCTTGGGTTTCAGATCCCAAGGTCTCTTGGACTGCTTTTGTCCATTCGACTTCCACACTAACCCATTGAGGATTAGGTGTCCAACATTCCCCCCCTTAATCCGAAGGGTTATGTATGAGTCCAAGAAGAGAGTTGTAATACAAAATGTGCAAAAAAATGCATGGCAACACTAGGCTGAATGTGCTCTCTAAAATGTTGGTATAAAGGGCGGTGGTTTAAGGATGACCACCAACACTGGAACGCTTAGTGCAGTTCCCGGAACTCTTCCAAAACTGGCAAGAAACTGAAGTTTTCTGCTAGAGGAAGTGATCCTATTGTTTTAAAGAAGGAAACCTTCAACCATAAAAGGGAGGTCTCAACCTGTGATGGTTTAAGGATGACCAACAACTCTGGAATGCTTAATGCAATTCCTGGAACTCTTCCAAAGCTGGAAAGAAGCTGGTGTCTTCTGCTAGAGGAAGTGTTCTCAATTTTTTTCCTGGAACTCTTCCAAAACTGGAAAGAAGCTGAAGTGTTCTGCTAGAGGAAGTGTCCCAGATTGCCAATTGAAGGCATGCTCAGGGGCATCTTTGTCTCTGGCTACAACTCTGAAACTGGTGTGGCAGGTTGTGGCTCAGGCTCGCTTGATGTGACTTTGAAGCTTGTAGATGACCATCATTTCCCCCCCTGTCAGGTACAAGGTGAGAAGATGGAGAAAACTCAACTGCAAGACTGTTCAATACTCTGGAACAAGTTCTGACATGTGTTTGGAATATCTTCTTGGCTGTTGATGCCCATTGCCAAGAAGCGATCCATCCAAGATGAATCTTTGTTCTTGCAGGATGTTTATTTCTGAAGCATCTGTGTGAAGAATGGTTGGTTTTATGATAGTTCTTACATGGATGAAGATCAAAACAGTGATCTTTCAAATGGCCAACTCAGTCACAGTGTTGGCATTTCACAATTTGTTGTTGTTGTTGTTGTTGTGGAAGAGGGGCAGAGTCTGGAACAGCTGAAGTTGAACTGTCATGAGGAGCAGGTGAACTGTCATGAATGAATCCGGCACTCTGAAATTGAATGGGCTTGGCGTAGTCTGGAATATGAAAGGACAAGTCCTTGTCATATCCAAGACCAGTTCTGTGCTTGTTGTGGACAAGCTGTTCCCAAGGTCTGATGATGGGCTTGGGAAGTGCAGACTGAGTTTATGCATCTGCATATACAACTACTGCTTTATTTGAATGAACTGTAACATTATTAACATGCTACTGATGGGTGGTTGTCTCAATATTTTGAACAAAAACAGGTTCAGAATGGTGTCTATTTTGATGTAGCTCTTCTTGCTATAGCTGTGATTCAAGCTGCAAAAAATCGATCTTTTCCTGTGAATTTTGTAGACATGTCTGAATTTCTGAGAGAGATCCTTTGCTGATTTGTAATGTGTCATCAACAGTAGATAATATTAGAGTTTTAAGGAACTGTAATACTTCACTGGTTCTGGCCATTTTTTCTTCAATGTCTGATTTACACCTTAAAAAATTGATCACAACTACTACTTAATGCAGAAGAGTAATATCTACTCACAATACACAGCAATATCCTTTATAAGTGTCAGCAAATGATCAATGTGCAATATAAAAGATTACAATCAGCTCACCAAAATCTTTATGCAGCAGTGGAATCAAGGAATCAATGCACTATAATGAGTTTTTAAATACAATTCCACAACTGGGGCAGCAGCAACTGCAAACTTGTTTGGATCCTTCAAGTACTCCTTCAGAAATGATGGTTATCAAAACTTCAATAATTATAACACCATGTCATGGGCATTCTTTGAACTGTAATTTACAGCGGTCAACCTCAGCAAAGCATTAAACATATGAATGGCACCAGCAATCAAATCGGATCCAACTATAGGAACAGAAGCACAGAATCTCAGTTGCAAATGGAATTCGAACTATTCAAAGTGTATTTGAAACCAATCACCATACCATTGGATCGTATACCATTCAGGCCTCATACGAACTTATTTAAAACAGTAGCTTCAACGTATTTCAGGCAGCATCATAACGTATTCAGGCAGCTTTAATCACAGTTTTCGATGCATTCAATACAGCTCCAGGTCAGCACACAAATAAATCAATGAGCGATATACAAAACTGATTTCTTTCTCTGCAATAGAGACTTAATGTCCAGCACATACAGTGCACATATTAAGAGCAATAATCATCACAAAAAGAAACGACCTTTCCAACGAACGCTCGGGGCATTGAATAAATTTTCAGCAGACATCTGACGGACCATATTTTTAGTGCAAACAACAAATATACACCAGCCTCTATATAAATATATAGGCGAGAATACCCATAAAAATGGTATTATTCGTTGTTGAGCAAATTACGAATGAAGCCACATTTCTGGTTGATTTCTTTCATGCATAAACAACACTCCTATTACATATGATATTCCAATGCATATATGCAGTTCAAGATGGGTCGTAGGTGGCCTGTATGATGTTGTCACTGTGAAGAAACGTTAAATCACAGGGTTGCTATTCATGTTTATTGACATGACACGCCTCTACATTCAACCCTATTTCAAATTCATTTATCGCAAACACGACTCATAATCATATGCACGCCTTAATTGAAGTGAAGCGCAACTTCCCGTCAAGTGACGTACGTTTATTTCTAATCTGTGAACTTACCCCGAGAGTTTATTCGTTGATTGCTGCTACGGTATCCGCATTCTCTCTTTTGAAAAACCCACCATATTTTCCTCCTCGGTCATCTCTTTTCATCAGAGACGCAACCCAAACTCTTACGCAACGCTTGAAATAAAGAAGATGATCAGAGGAAACAACTTCTTCAATCTGATTACACAG
Organism: Pinus tabuliformis; assembly: GCA_031772625.1. Taxonomy (NCBI): domain Eukaryota; kingdom Viridiplantae; phylum Streptophyta; class Pinopsida; order Pinales; family Pinaceae; genus Pinus; species Pinus tabuliformis. Next base: position 789,211,530 of record CM062805.1, read on the forward strand.
GCAAAAGGGCACCAGAACCTTCCCAAGGGCTTCCTTCAGAAATTCCCACAACACTCTCCACTGGCTGCCTGACCAGTTCAAACTTGGGCTTTTGAAACTTGAAATCTGTGAACATCACATTTAGTTTGTGGTTTAAACTCATCGGATCATTCTCAACCTTGTTCTCTTAGTCTTTTGGTAGAACTGATTTCTTCGGATCACAATCACTTTCCTATTGAGCAGAGAATACACAATTGTGAATCTCCTCTAAAACTTGTGTTGATGATGAATAGATTGATATATTCTATAGTTAAGGTTAACCAATACATTTTCTCCCTGAGAAAATTCACAATCATAATCGATATGAATGGAACGAGGCATTATGTGACTGAATGTCGCATTCTTGAGCGATTGGACGGGAGTGAGGCCGACTTAGTGATGTGAACCTCCGAGCAACGGAATAGAGATATGAAAGCTACTTTCAACTGAATTAGAATACAAGTTCTTTTAGGGCATGGTTACTTTCAACACCAAGTTTGTTTATTCATATAACAAAAGCACTCTATTAGTGCATGATTATTTATTCTGCGGCAAGTTTATTTGTTTTAACAAATGCTTCACCATAATAGACGTAAACAATGGGTATATACATTTCAAATCTATATAGCAATGAGTGTCTATTTCAAATCATACGCACGCTGCCTCGTCTCTAATTCGTGATTTGAATCCAGGCTGCGAAGCCGGGGATGCCTCGTGTCAGAAAAAACAACATGTAATACGCTGGTGGTGCAATATGCCTTTTGGGAGGAGCTGTGACATCGACGAATAAGTATTGGTTCCCACACGAATAGCTGCAGTCAATTATCTCTTTCAAGAACCATCAGAGCCGCCATCAGCAAAATTTCAAAAATCTACGGTGATTAACAAACAAATGGGACAGCAAATTTAAATATCATTACGCTGTATATCAAACCAGAGAGGCCACCACGCTTTCCTTCTGCTTGAGCGATGGAGATGGACCTGGAACAGCCTCAAGGATCGAGGGATCCAACCTCCCCTCCTCCTCCTCTCACTCAGCTCAAGGATGAAATGTCATCTGGAATGTTGAAGGACCTCTCAAAAACAGACCTCATTTTTGATACCATTGAGTCTCGGAATATCTTCTTCGATGGTGGCTAGACTTGGACGCAGTGGATTCTATGCAAAGATGAAGGGGGTCACTGGTCTTGCACGAGCAAGGTCCACGTGCTGGACATGAAACTCTGGCACCCCAAATTTCTAACCAATTGGAATGGGTTCACGCGGTTGGGGCGTATGCTCGTTTGCTCCAAGGTCATATCAACAGCAGCGTTAAACAACGTTCAAAATTCCAAAACGTTCAACACAAAGCCACAATTTTCAATTGAATCCGCACTGACATAGTATGCAACAGGTGCAGTTACCAGGTCAGAGACGTTTATGTCAGAAACATTTATGAATGAGTGAGAGAGCTGAACAGTCAAAGATGTTTTATGAATCAGTGAGAGAGCATGAAACGCTTATGGACAGAGAGCGCAGGTAAAATTATGGCAGACAGACATGTCAGAAGAACCGCTTGGACAGTGCTGGACAGCGCCAGGAGCAGCTAACATTTAGCTGAAGAAATATTCGTGAGAAAATATTCCTGAGATGCAGAATTGATGGCAGAAATGACTGCACAGAAAGGCCATAAGACAAATGGCTCACATTAATTATGCAGGGCAGGAATACGCCTGCTCTGATACCATGTTAAACACACATGGGAAACATATAATAGGAATGATAAATCATGTGAGTACATTTTTTTATTAACAGGAGATATACATTTATAGTACATTATGTGACTCTTGGGTTTCAGATCCCAAGGTCTCTTGGACTGCTTTTGTCCATTCGACTTCCACACTAACCCATTGAGGATTAGGTGTCCAACAGGAAGGATAAGAGAAACAACACTTCCATCTTTATAGTTGTGAGGGGTAGACTTCCTTGTTGCCATAATTTTTCTTTCCACTTTGTAGCAAATCCCTTTTTCTCTTTTTTCTTCCAATTGTTGTGGTATTGCTCTAAAGAAGGTGTTGTTCTTTGTATCCTCATAATGTGCTATCATTTCCTCCGTGAAAATTGACCACGTAACAAGTTGTTTACCAGAACAAAGCCCTTTATACCATAAAAAATGATCCGGTTCTAAATATGAAGATGCAATACATACCTTTTGTAACAGTGGTACACCATGTAGATCAAAATATTGCTCCATCTGTAGTATCCAATTTGCTGGATCCTTTCCATCAAACTTCCTCATATCGCCTTTTCTTGATTTCAGGAGCTCGATCTTGAAATGACTGTAACTCTGTACTTTCAGATCTCAAAGTTCTGAAATTGTCTCCTGCAGTATCCCTCTGAGTCCTCTTTCCAATATCACCAATTTGATCAAAATTTGATTCTCCAAGAAAGAGTTATGCCCAATCTCCTAAGATGACTAGAGTATATAATGTTTTAGTAGAGCGAACTTGTACGACGTGCCACATGTCACTGTTTCGACTTTAGTACCTGAAACTGATACACAGAAAACTATAGGTCGTCCTCTTTCTGAAACTTCTTACGAAATTTCAATCTGATGCTCAAAACAAAAGTTATGATGATTTTCCCCAGGTCACCTGTTTGGAATGTAATTTGGGATTCTGCAAAAACCCTAACTTCCTCAAATCATATCTCCATAAATATAGCAAGAAAAGCTATGAAATTCAAACTTGAAGTTCAGAACGATTTCAGCTCAAATGGGTTTTTTTGTAGCTTATGAAACATCATAGAAAAACGTTATAGCGAAAATGCCATGATGACTTGTTTGGGCAACGAAACCCTAGAATACGAAGCTCTGATACCAAATGTTATGAAACTAGCTCACAAAAAGATAGAAAAGATAGATCAATGCCTTAGAAATAAGCCTGTTCGAGGGGGAAACATCCTTTACATTACACAAATGAATAATTCTTGGATGATACAAATGACAAGACCTCCTTTCTATATATAGGAGTCTAAGGGGTCATAATATAATCAGAGCCGACATAACAATAATAATATAAGGGCACAATAATAACAATGGTGGGCTTCTGTGGGGCACAATAATAACAATATGGGGACTACATGGGTACAACAATACAATAAGGGGGTTGTACTAATAACAATAAAGGGTTACACTAGTAGTATAGGGGCCTAACAATTATATAGTCAAGTAGCGCTTGCAATTTATAAACAATTTATATAGATGTATAAAAAAATATAATATATTTCCATAAATATAACAGTGATAGGTCTCCCTTATACAGAGACTCGTGGAAAGTGGTCCTAGGTAAAAGTCAAATAATTAACATACAAAACCCTCAAGACTAACATCCCATGAGCCAACTTCACAAAACACATAGGTATTATATTCATTGAAATAGATACCCTAAGGACCTAGTTCACGGAAATCCATTATCTAGGTGAGAATTTCCAAAGGTTTACCTAGAAGATAGAGGAAAGGGAGATTTAATGTAGAGAACCTGGGTAAAGTGATTTTGGAATCCAAAGCTGATCATCAATTTAGTTAAGCAATTGCTTCAATAGAAGGATGAACTTACTTTCTAAAAGAGGAGATGCCCAAGCATTTAATAGGGTATTATCGAAATACAGAATTTATTAAAAGAAAATTTCATATGAAAATCTATAGCCTGTACCAGTTGGCTGGTGGAGAAATCAAGAGGAAATTCATGTAGCCTTGCACAATAAGGAGAAATGAAAACCAAAAATTATAAAACATAGTTAAGAATTACCATTTATTTTCTATATGTATGACGGGGTGAACATAATACATGTTCACACGTGAGTTGCCAAGAAAATTAAGTAGCACCACCAAAAGAAGCCAATTAAGAAAACCCTAGAGTTGACCTAAACTCAAGCACAATAGCCATAAGGAAACAAAAAAAGAGGCTAGAGGAAGTAACATATGAAATGGTAATGCAACATTAATTACTCTTCTAGTGAGAGGATTTGTTAAAGAAATTTGATTAAGCCAAAAAAAACTTCCTCAACTCTGAACCATTACCTTTTTACGGGTTGGCCTCATGATTCCATGAGTCTAGTCGATTATAGAGAGGGTTATGACCGAAAAATGAAGGTGAGCCATCTTCAACGAATTATCAATGTAGAGCTCTATTCCAAAAGAGTGAAAATGCAAATGGGATCTGTAAGCTGCAACAAGAGAGGGGTAGTTACCCCATAACCAATCCCCATGCCTATTTATTGTCAATTTCGACCCTAGTGATTTTAATATGTGGATCTGTTGATACCCCAACAAGTCTCCACATCTGGCATGACTACAAAGGAGGTAAAACACAATTCTTTACAACTCATATCTCTCTCGAATGTTCATTAACATATGTTATCACGAAATATAAGAAGCAATGCTTAGGACATCATATATTAAATTTTAACCATAACACAATCAATACGAAGAGTTATACCTTAGATTGGAACTATTGAATAATACAACCAAAATATATTGCCCTATATTGTGGCATTGAAAATGTGGTTGCATCATTAACAACTCAAAGAGAACCAAACCTTAAGACTGACAAAACATTCCTTGCATATGTAACAAACAAATAATACACATATACATTCAACAAAGAGAGAGCCAAAGTTGATGTGTGAAAGGGTAGTGATATAAAGATGTGTGCATACCATATGTGTTTAACCTATGAGTTTAATCATTAATGGCATAAAATTGTGAACTAAATAAGTTGTTTCTATTCAGGAGCATAAATGTTCCTTAGTTCTAAAAAAATATATATTACTAGCTAGGAAATAAGGATGTTACAAGTGGTATCAGAGCCACAGGTTACAATATTATGGCTTAAGAGCTCGACTAAAGCTAACAATAACATATTAAAGATTCTTACTAGATAGGAAAGAAAATAATATTTCTATAGTACCAAAGCAAAGAGAAGTGAAAGAACCATCCCTTAAGCAATTGAAATAAATTTTATTATGTAAGTTAAGTTATAAAAAATACTAATTGAATTATTGATGGGGTACCCTTACCTACTAGAACCGATACGTTGGGAGTCTAAGAGAGAAAATATTTGTTTGGAATTATTTATGACCACATGTTAATCACTAAATCATATATCGTGATTGTTGGAGAATGGATAGAGAGAGAAGTTTATGGTTTGCAACAATGAGGAAGTATATAAATAGGAAAATGTAAATGAAGTAAGGTAACAATTCATACACTGTTAAACACTTATAAAACATCAGATAGGTATGTTTAAGAGAGAAGGCAAGGTGTTGTATCTGAAATCACCCTGAAAAGTAAAGAATTAGTTGCTTGATGATTGCTTGTTAATAGTTACGAGGACCTTTTGTTAATTTTCAAAAGAAGAGGAGAGAATATAAACAAAATAAAATGTAAATAGAAATCATAAAAGGGATCGAGAACCCTGTAATACATAATGAAAAATATAGGGTGTATTGGTATACCCAAGGAATTAGTCTGGGAAAACTTAATAATAACTTTGTCAAAATTGAATGGAGAAAATAGAACACTTATGATTATAAAAAAAATATGTATAAATATGAGCCAATTGGGGTTATCTTGGGTAATTGGTAGGAATAGTTGGAATCCTTTTCACCAAATTAAGCACTAGCAACTGACATGGTATATATCGATAGTGATGTCAATAAAAGATACAAACCTATATGTCAATAGTATAACTCAGGTATAAGTAATTTCAATGCAGTAATAACAGGTTGGCACAAGTAAGGTTGCATTTCAAGACTGATATAAATAAAAATAAGGTAACAAGGAGGAAATATATAAATAGGAAAATGTAAATGAAGGTAACAATTCCTACACGGCTAAACAATTATAAAGCATCGGATAGGTATGTTTAAGAGAGAAGGCAGAGTGTTTTATTTGAAATCACCGTGAAAAGAAATGGATTATTTGCTTGATGATTGAATGTTAATAGCTTTGACACCCTTTTATTAATTTGAAAAAAGGAGAGAGAATATAAATAGAATAAAGTGTAAATATAAATGAGAAAAGGGATTGACAACCCTGTAACACATAAAGAAAAATATATGGTGTATTGGTATACCCAAGGAAGCAGTTTGGGCATACTTAATGATAAATTTGTCAAATTTGAATGGAGAAAATAGAACACTTATGATTATAAAAAAAATATGTATAAATATGAGTCAATTGGGGTTTCCTTGGGTAATTGGTAGGAATGGTTGGAATCCTTTTCACCAAATTAAGCACTAGCAAGTGACGTGGTAGATATTGATAGAGATGACAATGAAAGATACAAACCTATATGTCAATAGTATAACTAAGATATAAGTAAGTTCAATGTAGTAATAATAGGCTAGAATGAGTGAGCTTGCATTTCATGACTAATAAAAAAAAAATGGTAAGGAAATTAATGAAATTTCTCACTTGAGAGTCTCTTCATGAAGGGAGTCATGTAAAGACTAGTTACGACAGTAGTATAATTGGAAAACGCCATCAACATGGAGGATTGTATATAAATTAATACCATTTGATAAAGTTTTAAATTTGTAAGGTTTCTTGTGTGTAGTGAGATATTGTGGAATATTGTTGTTATATTTTCAAAGAGAAAGTTTTTCGACCTCTTTGAGTAAAATAAATTGTAAGAATCAATCTTTTGATAACTTAAACTTTATGGTGTTTGAATTAAACGAAAGGGCATCTTCCAAAGCAAATTACACAAGAATGACTCAAGAATTGGGGCACGGAACATGATCAATAAGTTGTCTTTAAACAACAACAAAATATAGTCAAGTAATTGAGAATTGTAATAGATTTGTCAGATAAAATTCTTGTTTAAGAACCATGAAATAGAGGTAAGTTGTGATAGAAACATTTATAATAGCTTGTGATGTAAGAATGTTAGTGTTGAAAATAGTGAAGTAAGCAACATAATTGAGACTTTTATGTTGAAAGAAACATGATAATAGTATCTGGGTTACCCCAAGACACCTTATAAATATGGAAGCACATCAGAAAAATGTTGTTGATACTGAGAAAGATATCAAATTTACACCAAATTTAGTAAGTATACGGTGAGTAAGATTAGAGTCAATTTCAATAATATCAATATTTACTAGGAAGGGAATGCAATGGCCCCTAAAATATAGAATCCACATATCTTTTAAATTTCCTAAACCTAATGGACGCAAAGGGATCAAGATAGTTGTGAGTTATAGACTTGTAATACTAAACCATCGAATCGTTCTCTAATCGATCTATTTTATCACCGCCTCGCGATTAGAAAAGGTTAAGTTTGATTGAAATAAAGATGATAAGACAATTTTGATGGATTGAAAGGAGTGTTAATTGTAAGATTTGATCTGAGTTGGTACAATAGATTAAATAGGAATAGATTCACGTTAGATTACATGGGCAGTCTAGCAGAGCTGCAAGATATATATATATATATATATATATATAGAGAGAGAGAGAGAGAGAGAGAGAGAGAGAGAGAGAGAGAGAGAGATAAGGAAAAATGATACAATCATAAACTACGAGGGGGGAACTCTTAACCTGGTCTTTCCTGGTGCAATACTTTTTGTAAAACATCTTAAGTTGAGAAAGGACAACATAGGAAAATGTGTATATATATATATATATATATATATATGTTAGGTATGCATGAAAATGAATGTGTATATTAAATACTCCAGGGATTATTTTATCTTAACGTGACTTGAAGGATGGATAATGGATGCACATAAAATGTAATCAAAAACTGGTAGGTAGCCAAGTAAGGTAACTAGAGAAAATGTGGCACATAATCTTAAGAAAAATTATAGTTGTGATAAGGAGAGTATTGGTAGCATATTGGCATAAGTGTGACCTATGCCTATTGTCATGCAATGTGTCAACATGGAAAGTGAAACGTCCCACCAGTGAATGGTACCCTAGATAAGTACCTCAAAGAACTTCAATATGACTTTTATAGACAAAATTAAGTTTCATCAAATGATTGTTTAGAATGAACATAAGCTTACAAAATCACAATCTCAAGATAACCACACTAGCATGATGTGATGAGGCAGCTAACATGAATGAAAATGCAAGGGAGAAGGACCCCATAACTGATTACACCTAAAAACAAATGGGGCACATATATCCTCCAGACAACTTAATCAATAATTTGCAAAATAGAGAGGGATGCACAACCCAAGAAGAGAGATGTGAGAAACTCATAGGTGAAGCATGTAGGAGAAGTATGGTTTTAAGATTTGGTGATGTAATTTTTTTTTTTTTTTATTTGTTTTTTTTTTTTATCTTTTGTTGATTTTAAGCATGCCCGTACTACTTCATGTTGTGCCCTTGAATTATCATAGTGATTTCTTTAATATTTCCTTGAGATTTTGGCCTAGATGGTTTAATGGGAAAGATTAGAAGGAAAAGAATAAAATAAGAAAATCAATTGAATTATAAAATCTTGATCAAGAGTTTTGCATGAAACAACCAGAAAATAATTAACATGGACATGTCTAGGTCCACTCAAGCAAAGGACAATGATAATAGTAATTATCCTCAAGCCTTGGTAATGTTGCACAACAACATATTTTATATTATGAAATTTGATGTTTAAAGGACAGATCATTGGTGATGAGCCATCATGGGGGAAAGGTAACTAAATAATCCTTATAACTAATAAAGAGAGAGAGAGAGAGATATGCATGATTAATGGGCGAGTGGTAAAATAAGATAATTATTTATTCTCCTATTAGGATAAAATTGTTGTTTATTAACAATTCCATAGGAACTTCCAGGCCAAATGTATTAAAATAGCCTTCTCTCCAATGAAGTAAATAACACGTTGTGAACCGATATATATATATATATATATATATATATATATATATATATATATATATATATATATGTGTGTGTGTGTGTGTGTGTGTGTGTGTGTGTGTGTGTGTGTATGTATGTATGTATGTATGTATGTATGTACATACATACATACATACATACATACATACATACATACATACATACATACATACATACATACATACATATATATATATATATATATATATATATATATATAAGAAAAGAACTATACTAAATTAACAATATAGAGAGTGTGAGACACTCAATACGCACACAAGTGCAAAAGGGAAAAATCCCATGATTTTACACGTAAAAAAAATGGCATATAAATTTTATCAACAACCTGTAATGTAGGATGACAAAGGGCCAAAATTGAAGGAATGTTGCAAAGTGGACTCCCAGTTTTGTGCCAAAAGAAAAAACAAGCAACCCAAGATGGGCATAACTAAGTTTACTTGGATAAAGTATACAACAATATAATCACCTTGAACAGGGAAATAAAAGGAGGTTATCCTAAACTTTATTCATATATCACTAATGCATATGTAACATTTGACATTAATATAAAATCATAGTAAAGCTAACCAATAGAACAATACACTAGTTGTAATTTATCATAAAAGGAAAGAATAATAAATGGTTTTTGAAATCTTATTACCACTATGTAAATAGTGTAAATAGGCTACCCATGGAAGATTTCAATTGTAAATAGTGCAAATAGGCCCGGAATAGGCTACCCGAGAGGATGAAAATTCAATGTGTGAGGCATATTCCAACTTGTTTTAAGGGCCCATAGACGGTGTTTCCCTCGACGGGGGCAAGATGTAATACCCCTCAGTGAAGTGTATATATTTTAATTTAGTTTTACTAAAATGGTGTGGCATACTATGGACCATATAGAAGGCTCAATATGAATAGTTAATAAACATAAATGTTTATTTTAATTCTAAGTTTCATTAATAAAATTTGGTTATGGTCATCCATGGAAATTACAGATGGAAAAAAGATGTTAAATGAGAGTTTCACTTACGAGACAGTTAGAAGATAGTTATTCCTCTCCCTATAGATAAATAATCTTAGTTAGGGAAAAGGGAGCCAAGAGGGTGTGAGGGAAAAAGCTTGAGGCAACCTAGTGACTTGGAGCTTGGTTGGAAGAGGCCCAAGGGAGGAACTGAAAGTTGATACCTCAGATAGGAGGTTGTTGAGGCAAGCAGGACACAACCATGAAAAGGAATTCTTGAGTTGGTTGGCCAGTGGATTTCCAATTTATGCATATGAGGTATGTGAAACCCTAAGCAGGACCTGGTGCAATCAGATAAGCCCTATGTGGACCTAGTGTGGTCCGCATCACAATAAATTTTCTAGAAATGAAATTAGCTTGGGGATAGTTCTAGTAGCTAAGAATACCTGTACTCGTTGGTTAGGTGGAGAAATATTTTCTCCTTTGTGGTTTTTGTGGCAGCCTAGTTCATTTAAATAGATAAGTGTTTCTGTGTAACTATTGTTTTTATAATTTTTTCCTTCCAGGAATAAATGGCCTATGTGGGTAATATGATATGTTCTATGGAATTGTAAAGGTATGATTGTGATCTAAAATGAGCAAAACTAATATAGTATATAATTTGTATCATGGACTATATTAGTTTGCAGGCCTAGATGAATAAATACCAACAACCCATAGACATTTCTGAGCCCTAAATAATATCACTGAAGAAGTAGGGAAAGCCTTGGAGTAGGCACGCCCTAATCCTTTAGACTAAAATAAATAAGTAATTAAAATTTGCAATAGATGTCATGGAAAGAGATACTAAACATTGAACAAGATTGTTATTATACTGTGTGAACTTGGCAAAAAAAAAGAAAAAGAAAAAAAAAGAGAAATATATAGATATATTTTGTAACCCTGTTAAAGGAGAAATTTAACACTAAGAACATGTTACGTCAAGAAATTATTAGGCTTTCTTGGACACTGGAATCAGTTATAACAAGTTCGAAGATAAAATTCGAGAGGAGATTAATTGAAAATATAAAATAAGTAAAACAATGATTATAATTACATTGTCGAGAACAGACAATGCCACCATAATGTGGACAAACAAATGTTTAGCTCTTTACCATAAAAGAAATTATGTATAGAAGAAGATTAATCCAATTGAGAGTGGCCCGTATAACAAGTTATTAATCACTATAAAAGAAAGAAGGGAATTTTATATTGCAAAACCCTAAGGGTTCACGCCAAATATTACAATTGGTACATTACAATAATGGTAGAGTGTCGAGTATAGTATGTTGGAGTAAAATCAAACTTTCATTTACAAAAGATAATAGTTTAGTGAGGTAATGATTGCAATTTTTGAATAGTTTATATATATATAAAACAGTGATAAGGCTCCCTTATATAGAGACCCACGGAAAGTAGTCCTAGGTCGAAGTCAAATAGTCAACACTCAAAATTCTCAAGATTGACAACCCATGAGCCAAATTCACAAAACACATAGCTATTATATAAATTCAAATAGAAACCCTAAGGACCCAATTCATGGAAAGACATTATCTAAGCGATAATTTCCAAAGATTGACCTAGAAGATAGAGGAAAGGGAGAATTAATTTAGAGAACCTAGGAAACATGATTTTGGAATCTAAAGCTCATGAATTCAAATGAGAAATTGTTTTAGTAGAAGAGCGAAACCACTTGATAAAAGAGGAAATGACCAAGCATTTAGTAGGGTATTATCACAATACAAAATTTATTAAAAGAAAATGTCATATGAAAATATGTAGTCTATACCTGTTGGCAAATTCTTAACTTTAGTTCTTATCTATATGTATGACGGGGTGAACATAATACCTACTCACACGAGTTGCCAAGAAAATTGAGTAGCGATGTGAGAAGAAGCCAATTAACAAAAGGCTACGTTTGATCCATCCTCAAACACAATAGCAACAACGAAACAAAAAACGAGGCAAGAGGAAACAACATCTCAAGTGGTAATGCGAAGCTAATTACCCTTCGAGCGAGAAAAATAGTCAGAGAAATTTGATTAACCCAAACAAAAAATCCTCAACTGTGAACGGGTTTGCCTCATGATTTTGTGAATCTGGTCGAAGAGGGTTATGACTAGAAGATCAAGGTGAACCATGTCCAATGAAGTGCAATTGTAGAGCGCTTTGCCAAAAGAGTGAAAATGCAAATGGGTCTGCAAGGTGCAATGAGAGAGAATTAATTATGCCATAAACAACCCCATGCCTCTTTACCATCGATTACAACCCCAGTGATTATAATATTACAACCTCAAAATGTCTCCACTACACGACTGCAAATGAGATAAAACCCGATGCTTGACAACTCATATCTCTCTTGAATGTTTTTGAAAATACGTGAGAATCATGGCTTAGGACAACATACATTATACCATAGTTTGGAAATTTTGAATAATACAACCAAAATATCTTGCCCAATACCGTGGCATTGCAAATGTGTCCACATCATTAACAACTCAAAAATATCAAAACCTCAATACTGACAAAACATTCCTTACATATGTACCAAACAAATAATACATACATACATTCAACAATGAGAGAGTCGAAGTCGATGTGCAAAAGGGTAGAGGTATAAACATGTGTGCATAGCATATGTGTTTAACCTAGGATTTTAATCATTAATGGCATACAAAGATAACCAAACCTCACAAAACATTTCTTACATATGTACCAAACAAATAATACACACATACATTCAACAATGAGAGAGTCGAAGTCGATGTGCAAAAGGTAGAGGTATAAAGATGTGTCTTTAACATTAAAATAACATTGAAATATTTTTCTATGATTAAAACAAACATATATATACATATATTTTTTTTTTACACTCCCTACCTATATACATATATAATTGATTTTGAAATAAATTAATTAACAAAAGTATTCAAATAGACTATTTAAGTGTTGTATTAAAATAGTTTTAAAAAGCATAAGAATTATAGATTTTGTTCACACTCAAATGTGTGTGTTTTTTTGTTTTTGTTTTAATTTAAGTTTTCATTATTTTATCTTTATAATGTTAATATAAAATTATGTTAGTTCACATGTACATTTAAATATTTTATTTATGGTTAACATTGAGAGTGAGAATGAAGTATTTTTACAACATCTCCTTCATACCAATATGTATAATCATTTATTTTATTATGGCATACATTATTTTTCTATTTAAAGAACATTTTACTTTTATTTTAAAAGGAACACATGTCATCTCATTGCCCAAAGAATCACATTGCTCAAAAATAGTATTATGAATAGATACCAATGTGCATCCATCCCAATTACGAATCTAAAAAATGTCTAGAGAAATCAAAACACTTGAAGTGAAAACTATATATATATATATATATATATATATATAAAGAAAGAAAGAGAAACCACTTCCAAAAGGACCTGAAGGGCAGCCTGAGGTGCATTTCCAAGAAGACCTTCGGCATGAACCTTTCTTGTGAAGTTTTCCTAGGGTTGCAGTGTAATCATTGAGGGTATGACAAATCATGTTGGGCGAGGAAGCGTAACGGTAATGGTGGAGGCATTGCAGACCATGACTTCCTTCATTAGAATAATATAGAGGTAAGTGGACTAAGAAGTTATTATGTTCAATATATGGGTAAACAACAGGCTAGATAGACATAATATGTTTGCGGTATACATACTAGGCAGAGGAATCCTATAGTATGACATGTCCCAATGGAAAAGGGTGAGAAATTAGAATGTATCTATATGGGAATATTGGCATCAATATTTGTATACATCCTTTATTTAATGATAAACAACATAAGAAAAAAATGGAAAGAGGAGTCTCAAAGGAGGTAATCAATATTTTCCATAGCTAAATAATAGTTGCAGTTAGCCATATGCATGATTCAGAATGGAGGTTAGGCCGTATACCGGGAAGCCAATGTGGGTTTTTAGATGGGGACTACTATCTGGTCTAGGCGACCCAGGCTTTGTCAACATAGTTGGGCCGAGAATGATAAAAATGGCAATGCTTGTATTAAGAAAAATAAAACCCACTAGTCAAATCTACGAAAGAGAGTCTGAACCAGGAGAGTCTAGCTCTGCAGAACGCTCTACATTGTTCATCAACATTACACACTAAATAGAATACATGGTTTTAGGGAATTTAGAACAACATCCTAAGAAATAGAAACTAATACCTATCCTGAGACTATGTGAACCAACTCTACCTATTCTAGGATATTCTCCATTATCTTCAACACTCCCCCTTAATGGAGAATGAGTTCACATATATGCCTAACATCTCCCTAAACATTTGAAATTTTACTTTTCCAAGGGTCTTAGTGAAAATGCCTATAACATTATCACATGTATTACAATATTCCAGATGTATTTCTTTAGATTGCACTTTCTCCCTTACAAAATGGAATTGAGTATCAATATGTTTCGTGTTTTTGTGAAACACAGGATTGTTGGCCAGCTTTATTGAACTTTGATTGTCACATCTGATTGTTGTTGTGACTGTCTGTTCTTCCCCAACATCCTGGAGAAGTCTCTGCAACCAAATCACCTCGCACATTGCTGCACACATGGCTTGATACTCTACTTCTGCTGAGGACAAGGAGACTGTGTTATGCTTCATGTTGCTCCAAATGATCACCCCGGATCCAAGACTGAATGCATAACCTGTTATAGATCTGCGATCATCTACAATTCTTGCCCAATCTGAATCTGCAACTCTTGCCAGTCTAACATCAAAAGAGTCAGTGTAAATAATTCCATAATCTATAGTTCCTTATAGATACCTCAAAACATTCTTCGCTGCATTCCAGTGGCTTTCAAGTGGCTTAGACATAAATTGGCTTAACACGCTGACTGCATAAGCCAAATTAGGTCTAGTGGTGGTTAGGTAGATCAGACTCAGAACCAGCTGTCTGTAAAGTGTTGCATCCACAGCTTTTAAGCCATCCTCACACTGCAATTTGATATTTTGCTGCAATGGTACTTGTGCAGACTTGCACTGATCCATTCTAAACTTCACTAACAGGCCTTTGACATACTTTTCTTGAGATAGAAACGTTTTACCTGAATCTCTCCAGATATCGAGACCTAAATAGTATCTGAGTTCACCGAGATGCTTCATCTCAAACATCTGTGAAATCTGCTACTTGATTTCATCAATTAGATATATAGCATCACCTATAATTATCAAATCATCTGCATATAATGAAATCAGCACTATGCACCCATGGTGTAAAGATTAGGGTCAAACTTACTTCTATTGTAGCCAGCTTGCAGAAAAAATGAATCGATTTTCTCATACCATGACCTGGGAGCTTGTTTTAATCCATAGAGTGCTTTCTTCAACCTACAGACTAAATGTTCTTTTCCCTTCTGAAAAACCCTCCCGATTGCTCTAAATAAACCTCTTCTTTCAGTTCTCCATTCAGAAATGCAAACTTTACATCTAGTTGGTGCATCATCCAATGTTTCTTGGTAGCTAAGACAATTAACATTCTCATGGTGTTCAATTTAGCTATAGGGGTGAAGGTTTCTTCATAATCTATCCCTTCTTTTTGTGTATACCCTTTTGCAACCAACCTAGCTTTCCGTTTTTCTATAGTTCGATCTGCATTGATTTTCGGTTTATATAACCATTTGTAACCTATGGCCTAATTTCCTCTAGGAAGTTCTACCAATTCCCAAGTGTTTTTTTTTATATTGAATCATATTCTTGTTTCATGGCTATTTTCCATTCATTACTTTCATTTGCTTCTTTATAACTAGATGGTTCAACAACACTCATCATACTAGTTATAAATGCATTTTCCCTATATCTTGCAGGCATTTGAGCTTTCCTACCTAATCTCCTGAGTGGTGGGGTGGTGGTTTCAAACCTTATTTCTTCCTGTTGTTGTTGCTGTTGTTGTTGCTACTGTTGCTGTTGCTGTTGTAGTTGATGTTGTTGATGCTGTTGTAGTTGCTGTTGTTGTTGCTGTTCATCCTTTGCCTTTGTTTGCTACTGAACCTGATTGTTCTCTGCTTCCTCTTCTTCAAAGTATGGAATTTCCCATCCATCATTGTGCTCATCAGTTTCTTCACTATCCTTCTAATGGAATTTAACATCTCTACTAACAAAGATCTTGTGAGTAGAGGGATTAAATCATCTGTATGCTTTATATGACGAACAATACCCTATAAAAGTACATATGATGGATTTTGAGTCTAATTTTCTTCTATCTTCCTTTGGTATGTGGGAAAATGCTTTACATCCAAATATTCTTAAGTGTTTTACTGCAGGCTTATATCCATGCAAAGCTTCAAAAGGAGTTTTAAACTCAAGACTTCTTGTAGGACTCCTATTTTTTAAATAAACTGCAGTACTCACTACTTCAGCCTAAAAACCATTTGAAAGATTCTTACCTTTAAGCATACTTCTCTCACATTCCACCAGAGTTCTGTTATTCCTTTCTGTTACTCCATTCTGCTGTGGAGTATGGGGTACTGTAAACTGCTACAAAATTCCATGATCTTTACAATATCTTATCAGCTCATCTTTCTTATATTCTCCCCCTTGATTAGAATGGAGAATTTTTATCTGTTTCCCTGTTTGTCTTTCAATCATATTTTTAAACTGCTTAAAGTATTCAAATGTATGACTCTTCTTACTTAAGAAATACACCCAAGAAAACTTTTTACAGTCATCAATAAACAGTAGGAAATACACTGCACCTCCTAATGATTTTGTCTGCATGGGACCACAAAGGTCTGTGTGCACTAACTCTAGTATATCCCTCTGTTTCTTTTCTACTCTAACAGGGAATTCTTATCTATGCATTTTTCCTAAAGTACAAGCATCGCAATCAATATGTACTTGCTTTATCATAGGAAGATCTCTTACCATTTCTTTCCTCTATAGTAACAGCAAATCATTGTAATTGATGTGGCTAAATCTCTGGTGCCAAAGCTCTTTTGTAGTCAGGCTCGTTGTTGCCAATGCTTGAACCGGTGCACATCTCACATCCAACTTGTACAGTCCTCCTGTTTGGATTCCTGTAGCAATTGTCTTCATTCCATCAAGCAGATCCTTAATGTAACAGTTAGATTTTAAAAATTCAACTTTCAAATCTTGATCTGTAATCATTGATACAGAAGTCAAGTTCTTAATTATTCCAGGAACATACATTACATTATAAATTTGTTTAATTTTACCATCAAGTAGAATAACAGAAACTTTCCCACATCCTTTGATTTGATGACTTTTGTCATCTCCTAGGTAAATCTATGCACCTTCATTGATCCCTTTAAAATCCTCCAGCCAGTGCTTGTTCCTTGTCATGTGTGTTGACACTCCTGAATCTACATACCAAATGTTTGCATCAACATTTTCACGATTTTACATGAACAATCTCAAATTCTGCACCTAATCACTGTTTGCGAGATGAACTGCATGTCTCTTTGACTTCTGTTGTTATTCATGATACTTTTTTTTCCTACATTCCCTGGCAATATGACCTAATTTTCCGCAATAAAAACATTTTGTTTCAGAGTAGTTTTTATTCGGGTGCATACCTTGGGTCAGATTTGGCCGTTTATGTGAACTTGCTCTGCTTTGTTGTTGTGGGCCTCCTTTCCCTTTGTAGAAGTTCTTCCTCGCCACCAATGCAATATCGGCACTTTGGGGCTTCAGAGTCGATCTCCTCTCTTCTTCTTGCATCAATATACCTGTCAGCTCTTCAAAATGCGGGACCTTTTCTCTGGCATTGATCCCAGTGATGAACATCTGATAATCATCAATGACACCATTCATTGTAATGGTCACAAGATCTGTATCGTCCATTGTATGACCAATATCTGATAATTTGGTTTTCAGATCCTTGATCCTTGCTACAAATGAAGCAATTGTTTCATTCTCTTCCATCTTCATGGACAGGATCTTACTCTTGAGGAACAAAAGACAATTTGAATTTCTGATCTCGTACAATTCCTTTAGAATTCCCCAGATCTCGTTTGCTGACTTACCTTCTCTGATGTCCGATATAAGGCATTCTTTCACTGACATATTTAACATTGTCCTTGCTTTGCTTTCTCATTTCTCCCAATCTGGGACTGTTACAGATCCAGCCGCAGGCTTTAGCTCATCCCCATTCACAATCTGCCAAGCACTCTGCGCTTCTAGCAGAGTCTGCATCTTAAACTTCCAATTTGCATAATTGGAACCATCGAGCTTGTTATGCTCGTTCATGCATGTGTCAAAAATATTGTTATTCATCTTGGCGATTTAGAAAAAAAAATTTGATAGGTAAAAGATGTTAAATTCATCCCAGATCTATGACAGAGATAGACCACTGTTGTTCGATCTTGTAGCACACGCGCAGATCACCGTGGCTTCCTTCTTAGCCTCCAGGTAACCTCTTGTTGTCAGCTACAGCCTTGTTCTTGGCTTCCCCACTTAGCTTCTCTGACAACAACAGCCTTTTTCTTGGCTCCCTTTGCAATTTCTTTGATTTACATGATCGTCGCTGATATTTGCCCAATATCCGAGACTAGTCGTTGAAATACACCAATTTTCCGAGACTAGTCACAATCGTCGCTGATATTTGCCCAATATCCGAGACTAGTCGTTGAAATACACCCAATTTCAGGGACTGTTGCAGTTTTTCGTCAATTTTCTGCGACCGTCGCAGCTGTACACCTAAAAAGTGCGACGATTGAAAAATGAAAAATTTCGGAAATGTAAGAGTGATCGTCGCAGCTATACAATCAAAAACTGCGACGATTTAATAGTGATCGTCGCAGCTGTATACTCAAAACCTACGATGATTTCGGTTCAAAAAACCACCCACCAGCCAGCGTACAAGTTCCTCAGCCCTGATGCTCTGATACCATGATAAAAATGGCAATGTTTGTATTAAGAAAAATAAAACCCACTGGTCAGCTCTACGAAAGAGAGTCTGAACCAGGAGAGTCTGGCTCTGCAGAACGCTCTACATTGTTCATCAACATTACACATTAAATAGAATACATGGTTTTAGGGAAGTTAGAACAACATCCTAAGAAATAGAAACTAATTCCTATCCTGAGGCTACGTGAACCAACTCTACCTATTCTAGGATATTCTCCATTATCTTCAACAGAGAATTATTATAAATGACTTGAAATATTTAAAATAATTTTATAAAACACAATGCAACCCCCAAAATGATTAAGCAAATATTGAAGGAAGATCAAGAGGGGGTAAAAAATGTAGTAAAAAAGATTTGACATTTCAAGTGTCGAGTAAAAGATAAATGGATCAGATGTAGACTACGGTGGTGTAGAATTTGGTGTTTTGGTTGTAAGATCTTTGTTCATGAATTTTAATGTGATTGGAAGCATCTGAGGGCTCAGGTGGATGATTCTTGTTGTCATCTAGGTTTCATCAGCGCGGTTCTTCTATACTATCTAAATGTATTTCCCATTCTGGAGCCAAGGTCTCAGAAGGATGGGTTCCCTCCAGGATATGTAGCAGGTTCCAGTGAAGGATAAAATAATTTAGTGTTACGTGGAGGTAGGTAAATTTCAATGGAGTCGGTTGGTTTCTTTATGGCAAAGGTGAGAAAGACATTTTCACTGACCCAAAGTTAGTTTTCAACAAGA
The DNA here is from genome assembly GCA_031772625.1 of Pinus tabuliformis. NCBI lineage: Eukaryota > Viridiplantae > Streptophyta > Pinopsida > Pinales > Pinaceae > Pinus > Pinus tabuliformis. The sequence goes on from CM062805.1 coordinate 789,231,086, forward strand.
TGGAAAGCGTAAGCCACTGATGCATATTTATGACTAGTGTCATCTAATACATCCAACCGAATTCCTGAAGAAGAATAATTTGGAAGGAACATTATGGATGATATTTGCATCCCTATTTCTCGTTCTACTTTTAAAAATACAACATGTAATTAGTTGGAGTGGTAGGTATATTTGTAGGAGGGGTAAATAATCATTGGATAGGAAAATTGGGTGCTCTAAATATATGCCATAGTCTAACCAGAATTTTTTTCCCTGAAAATCATGGAAATTCCGGTCATATTTTGATAAAATCTGGCACTGTGTTTTCTAAATCTTAGTTATAGTTGTCAATCTTCAATATTTTGGGTGTCTTAGAGGTTTTTGATGGTGTTGAATCCATTTCCACCATTAAAAACATGATTCAAACACTACTACTGCATGATTTTTTGAATTTTTTTCCCACATTCCAGCCACTTTTGGCCATCTGGGAAATTCCTCCGCCTCCTTAGAAAACTCCCTAAATATTTCATGGGGCTTTAGGATTGCGGAAGTAGCCAATGGGGTTTTTTATATGATGAGTAGAAGTTCTGACCACCTATAAAATTATTTCACTCTCCTTTCTTGTCCTATGTGTTTGATCTCCATACACAGAGGATATCGATTGCCCAGCAAAGATAGTGGTAGGTGTACTTACTACTTTGACATTGGTGGAGAAGTTACTTTGACTAATCAATACCGAGTTTGTTCATTTAGAGGTGGTCGAGTGCCACATCGGAACCATCAACTATTGTTCCTATTAAATATTATGTCCTCCTTTATTCCAACAAGGAAGCTCGGTTCAAGTTATACCATCCTATATAATGGAGAGTCAATCCATTAATATGGATCTGGACACCGATATTGAGAGCCTTATATATGTCACGGTCGATGCTGAAAACGAAATGGAACTTAGGAATCGCCTACAGAAATCCAAAACAATGAAGTCTAGAGAGCGTGGCACTATAAAACAACGCAATAATAAACATCAACCGAGGGTGGTTGGACATGATTCAGGGGCTGGGAAGTTCAGGCTGGAGGTTCCTCAGAAACCTTAGGATTTTCAACAAAGGGAAACCAAAGACAAATGTAAAAAACCAATCAAAGCACAGGATGAGATCCAAAAGATAATTTTGGGGGTTGATCTGTATTGAAAAAATGTAGTCAGACTAAGGAAAAAAATGTTAGTTACCAGATGGGAATTTATAAGTATGAACAATGTCCAAATTAAAGAATGGGTCCAGAAAAGTTGGGCCTCACTGCTGGGATAGAGACCTAAAGTTAGTGTGTTGGTAAATGGGTGGTTTGGTTTCCACTTCCTAAAGGAAGAGGATGCATACAAGATATCATTATTACCATGGATAAAAGGACACATATTTATAGTTATGTAGAATTGGAAGGTTGGCTTTGATCCTATGACAAAAGTTCCCAAGAGGAAGATAATATAGGCAAAGTTGCCTAGTCTCCCTATTGAATTATGGATCAAAGGGGTGATTCAAGAAATAGAAAGAAAATTTGGAAAACTATCTTATGTGGATGAGGGGTGTATGGGATTGTTGGATAAAAAGGATTGTTGGTTTCTTATGGAAGTAGATCTGACAGGGGGTTTACTAATGCAGATTGATTTATTCTAGGCCATCTTCTCTATCAGACAGAAGTCGATTACTAGGGAATTATGTTTAGGTGCCTAGAATGTCATAATACTGGGCACCCGATGATCAACAATCTAAAAGTAGGGGTAGGATGCCTAAGTACCTCATCATGGCTAATAGAAACCATGCTAGGATGTCAGTTGGAACAAGAAAAGAGGGGACTCCCTAAAGATCTCCAAGGTTGTTCTTAGACACCGAGGACCCGGACTTCAATTCAATGGCTCAAATCACTGATATTAACAATGGAAAAAAAAATACAATAAGCCCCGGTACATATGAAGAGGAAAAGGGTGGTAGGGTAGGGTCTCTGTGCAGGAAAGGTTAGACTCCTACTAAGTGAAAGGGAAAGGATATTGAAATCAGGGGCCTCAAAACTAGTAGACTTTCATTACTATCTCATATTCACAGTTGGAAGGAATGTGAGGTAGAAGCTTCACCTATCTTAGATAATGAGGACCTCTAGGCCCGAACTGAGAATCCAAGGCTAGGGCTTGAGCCTATTTCTGTCAAGAAACACTCTGTATACTCTTGGTTCTCTTAAGTCATGGAGGGGGGACTTTTCCCATCTTTTGACCCTGTACCTTCAAACCAATCAAATGAAGAATGGTAGGAACTCAACTTCGGGACCTTATAGCAATTTATCCCGATACAAATGATGTCCAATGAGAATAATGTCCCTTAATATCATAGGCTTGGGATCTACCCAAACCAAAAGATCCTTGAAATACAATATAAAATCAAAAGGCCCTTCCATCGTCCTGCTACAAGAGACCATGATGGAAAAGAGTATGGCCATGGTGATTTTGCTCAATATGTGTCCACATTGGCGAGGTTGTGCAATAAACGCAATAGGAAACTCTAGTGGTCTTGCAGTATTATAAGATCCAATAATATTTAAATTTTAGGCATATAGAATTATATTCAGAAGTCATTGTAGGAGATGCCCTTTCATATTCTAGATAATGAATATATGTGTGCCTTATTCCAAGCATAGTTCCTTTTGATATATGGTCCATGCATCGGAAATCCTTGATATGCATCCTTTGATCATAGCAAGTGACCTGAATTTCACTTTGGATGGGAGTGAATGTTGGGTCACAGGGCAAAGGTGGATCCATTGGAAAAACACTTAAAAGAGTTTTTTCATCGAAAGGACCTTAGAGATGTTGCTCCAATCCCATTGTGCCCAACATGATGGAATGTTCACTCAGAAGAGGAAGGAATTTCTAAGAGAATTGATAGATTCTTTGCAGACTCAATATTGTGTTAGAGACTAAATCAACTGCATTCCTAGACATTCTTCTTAGACATATCAGATCATGACGCCATAATATTGTAATGGGTCGAGGCGATGGACGATCTTAAGAGGCCATTTAAATTTAACTCGATCTAGTTAGATGAGATGGACTTCTAGCATTTGGTACGCTGATACTCTACATCCTCTAACTATCCCATTTCTGAAAACCCTATTGTATAGGTCAAGGATAAACTAATCAGATTGAAAAAAGAAGGCTGAGTTTGGATAAACAATCATATGATAACTCTCACACATGAATTGCAATCCATTGAAGCAGAAATCACTCAACTATGGGACTTGATTGCACCTGGACTTTTCTCTAAGCATCAATAGAGGGAAATCTTGAATTTGGTGTTGAAAAAGAAAAATATCCTCAAAATACAGGAGAGGAATGGCGATAGAAAAGTTGGCTTGCGTGGATAAAGGGAAGTGACCGGAACACTAAGTTATTTTACAGAGCTGCAACCAAAATAAATCACATAAACTCCATATGGGCTATAACAGATGAATCTTTGATCATCCATTCCTCATCCAAGGAGATTAAAAGGGAGGCATATTCGTTCTTCAGGAATCAATTCAAGGAAAGAGAGGGAGACTTCCTGATAGAAAAATTGAAGTTTTCTAATATGTTTCGAATGATGGTTATTGACGAGGACATTTCTCCGATAGATAAGTCCATCTTGGAGGAAGAGTTGCTCCAAACTATCAAGGATATTGACAGGGATAAGAGCCCTAGACCTAACAGATGGCCTATCGAAATATTCTGCTTATTCTTTTGAGTTGATTGGACCAGATTTGGTAAGTATGGTGGAAGAGGTTAGAGTATCCGAACACATCCTAGGTTTTATAAAATCTACCTTCCTTACTCTAATCCCAAAGAAAAAATACTCTCTCTCTTTCTCTAATTTCTGACCTATACCATTATGTAACTCAATATATAAGATGATGTCCAAACTTCTTTCTAAGAGAGTTAAAAATATTATATCCCCTCACATATCTCTAAAGAAGTTTGTTTTCTTGTCAAACAGGAGGATTCAAGATGCAGTCACCATTGCTCAAGAGTGTATCCACTCGATCAGATTGAAAAATCTTAAAACATGTCTCATGAAGATTGACCTCCACAAGGCATATGACTGTGTGGATTGGGAGTTTCTCTCAATGATATTATATAAAATTAGATTCCAACATAGACATGTCTCATGGATAATGGCATGTTTTATTGTTAGCATCTATGGCTATCCTCATTAACGGTGAGCCTACACAATTCTTCAAAGTACAAAGGGGCCTAAGACAAGGTTGTGCCTTATCTCCACTCTTATTCATCCTCATCATGAATGCATTCAGTAGAGGATTTAAATCTAAGTCGGAAAAAGGAGTTATATTGGGTTGTAGAATCACTAGACGATGAAATATAACAAATCTTATGTTCGTAGATGATGTCTTATGTGTTGGAGTAGCCAAAACTTTGGTGTGGGAATCCTTCTACAAGTTTTTTTTTCAATTTCGGCAAATCTTCTAGACTATCCATCAATAAAAATAAAACATAATTAATTTCAGACAATGTAGAAGCTCATGAGAATCTTGATATAGCTAATGGTCAAAATTCGTCCTATGGAAGGTGGTTTCAAATATTTGGGATGCTACCTAAAGCCTAACAAATATTCTATACAAGAAATTTATTTTGCTAGGATTGGAGTTGGCTAACGCTGTGAGGCAAACTAATTATGATTAAGGAAGTCCTACTTAACATACCAGTCTATTGGATGCATCTTTTCCACTTTCCCCAAGTTGTCATTAAAAAACAGATTCCATCATTGCTAAATTTCTTTGGTCAAGTGCTAGAGCAGGTAAGAATATCCATTACATTGGTTTGAAGGCTATTGCCAAACCCAAAAAATATGGAGAGTGGGGCATCATTGACTCCTAGAGTTTTAACTTGGTTCTTTTGACAACAAATTTACGGAGATTGTTCTATGAGAAGGGACTATGGAAGAGCATCATCTTTGAAAAAATACATATAATAATTAGATTTGGAGGAGTGGATTGTTGCGGGGTGTCATCGTCAGTCATATCTTTGATAATATGGAGGAGCCTTTGTATAGCCATTCCATGGCTCTATAGAAACCTTAGTTGGATGGTGGGAAATGGGCTGAAAATCAAGATAGGTCTAGATTCTAATAAGGTATTAGTGGTTGCCATCTGCTATCATTTCCTACCATCAACTTTCTCAATTGTCAGAGAATTGACACCCTTGCCAGCTTGTGGGAGAGATCACGAAAAACTTGCGCAACACATGCTTGGCCTCATGCTTGGTAGATTGGACTCCCAACAGAAATGAGGGATGAGTGGGAAGAATATCGTAGCCAACTGTGGTTGGCTGGAATTAGACTTTGCAAGCGTATGGATAAGCTTGTGTGGGGGTGTCATATTGGGAATAATAGGATTCCATTTAAGGAGGTATATGAACACATTACTTCAACCTTCCAAACAATTCCCTACTCAGATTACACATCAAGGTTTGGAAGTGGGAAGCCCCTTTAAAAATTTAATGTTTCTCTTGGTTAGTCATTCACAAAGGCATCTTGACATGGGAAAACTTGCACAAGAGCGTGTTTTGTAGAAATTTCACCGTAGATTAATCTGATTATGCAATGTACTAAAGCAAAATACTTAATCTACTTATACAATCAAACTTGCTGAAGCTTAATCGATTTTTGAGCAAGATCAAATAGAATAGATATAACAAAGAAGAAGATTCAATCACACATGAAACACAGAAGAATACTCTAGGGAAAGCCTCAGCTAAAAACCTCGTTATCTGTATTATCATACAAGTGGAAATATCTTAGGATTACACAAAGCTTTAGCTCACAAGTTATCTAGCTCTCAGTACAATCCCTCACTGCTGCTCATAGACAGAATAGACAACACATATGCCTTCCTTCAGTCAGCCAAGCCTCCTATTTCCTTGCGCAATTTCTCCTGGGTCCTCTAGTTGTATCCTATGTGATTCTCACCTCACACACAACACTGACCTCTGAAATAACTGCGTGATCCTGAAGGATATGAATTCCTTTTGCATGGATGAGTTTCCTTTATAGGAAAATTCCTCCAATTGATAGTACACTGTCCCTTCCTTTAATCTCAATTGGGTCTTTTTCTGAACTGACATGCATGAGTTATTTATGAGAGAATATTCATTTATCTGGAGAACACTAGTTGCATGCATACATGCATTAACTGACTGAACCCACAATTAGTTCCACAAACTATTTGGAGCTAGTTTAACTGGACTTAACTCAGTTAACTGATCTAACTAATTACAACTCATCCTTATCTCCTTAATTAATGGATAACTTCCTCAATCAAAGGGATAATTGTTGCATGTCTTCACAAAGACTTCATGTTTGATTTTCTCCAACTAATTAACTCAAGATGAATTAATTAATTGTTTTTCAAATAGCTGCCGAGACCAAATTTGAATTTGAATTCTCAATTTTAATTCAAGGACTAATTAAAATTGGAATATATCCTAAAATGCTATTTATAGAAATGTTATTTTTAGCATTTCTATTTTATCATTCCTTGTTGCTATTTTCAACATTGATACCTGAAATGCTATTTATAGCATTTCTTGTTGCTATTTTAAACACTCTCTCTCAACAAGAAAAGCATTCAACTCGAATCCGATCCTGAACATTTGGAATGTTCTGCATGCAACACTTCTCCCTAGTGTTGTTTCTCCAGCAACTCTAGAAACAAAAAATATCCAACCTGAATCAGAATGATGCCTCTGTCATCAAAGTCTCTGACTGATATTGCCTCTGTCGACTGAAAACTCTGTACCTCTATGCCCTTCAATATCTGATTGCTCTAGCCTCTGCCACTTTGATCTCTGACTGCATCAATCACACTGATTCCTCCTATTGCATCCGTGCTTCTGTTGTTCCTTTCTCCCAGCACTGCATCCGCACTACATCTCCTCTCATCATATTGCATCGTGCTACCCACTACTGAACTGCAACTCAGTTACTGAGAAGTAAGTAACTGACATCCCTATTGGACTAGAAACACCCTCTGATGTTGAAGCTCCCTCTGCCGCTAACAAGTGCTCCCTCTCTGACCTCTGCATTGCTACAACAACTCCCAGCATCTCGCACCGTTGCACACCTCTCTGTGCCATCCTGAACTGGTGCAACATTCATGTGCCTCTCGCATTGCTGCAGCCTACTAGCTCTGTGCTGTCTTGGGACTTCTGCACTGTACCTCTCTCTGCTGCTCCATCCGCATCCATCTCTACCCACTCAGCGAGTCCTACTACTCCTCATTGGGGCTTCCGTAGCAAGGTATAATCAAAGAGGTTGGGTACCTCAAGGATCCTACCCCTATTTCAGCCTTCTTGGGACTATCACTCCACATCGCCCCACCTCACACCTGGAGGTATGGATGCATGTGATCCCTCTGCCCACTTGGCTCAAAATTTCCCCTACTGGAGGTCTCTGCATGAGTGGATACACTCGATCTCCTCTCAGCTTCTCCAGTTGTGGCTGCTCCACAACCTCCTGAAGGTGCTTCACCAATTTTCACTCCTCCACAATTGTCTGAGACTTCTTCTGGCATCGTATGTTGAGAGGTAATGTACTCTCCCTCTCAACCACCAAGTCTCAAACAGTTGCCTTGCTCCTGAAGGCTTTGCATGCATCTTGAACCTCAAGAGCGTATAGGTTCTTGACTCATGAACCAATCTGCTTCACTTGTCTCGTGGTAATGTACTCTCCCTCTCAACCACCAAGTCTCCAACAGTTGCCTTGCTCCTCAAGGCTTTGCATGCATCTTGAACCTCAAGATCATACAGGTTCTTGACTCATGAACCAATCTGCTTCATTTGTCTAAGGAAAACCTTTCCCTTATTGAAGACTACATCATAGCCTTTGTCCTCCAACATCGCGATCAATACCAAGTTCTTCTTCAGTCCTGGCACATACTTCACATCTGTCAAGGTGATGCGACCTCCAATATCCCTCTGAAAAGAAACCATGCCCACTCCTGAAACACTATACTTTTCATCATTACCTATCTCTATGCGCATCTAGAGGTCTTTCTCCTCTAAGGTACTGAACAAACTCTTATCGCTGGTCATGTGGAATGAGGCTCCACCGTTAAGAAACCAACCATAAACCATCATCGATGAAACCATGCATGAGATGAGGGAAAAATCCAATTCGAATTGAGAGGCCAATGCCTCACCTTCAGATCCTTTCGAGGATCCCTTCTTGGATTTCTTCAATGGACAATTAGTTGCATAATGGCCCACCTCATGACAATTAAAGCATCTTACTTTAGATTTGTCAATCTTCTTCCCTCCATGGGAAGAACTCGATTTGGAATGAGAATCCTTCTCCTTCCCTTTCCTTGCCTTATTGGCTAAGGCTAGATTTTCTTCATCATCCTTGGATGAAGAACCATCTCTGGTGCTCCTCCTGATCTCCTCCTACATGATATCTGACCACAGTCGTTCCCAATCTGGCTGTTTCTCTCTTCCATTCACTGAGTCCTGGTAGCTATGCCAACTCTTAGGAAGACCGAGGAGAGCAAGACTCACCATATCATCATCGGTTGTCATGATTCCTACACTTCCAAGCTCATCCCTGCTGGTGTTGAGCTTGTTCAGATATGTAGAGATCGTGTCGCCCTTTTCACACTTGATTTTCCGAAGCTTGTCCTTCTGTGCCAGCTTCCTCTGGTCGCTATTGTTCTGATATAGATCCTTCAATGTCTTCCACATTGAAAACGGAGTCTCCTTCCCATGGAGACTCGAGACAATATGGTCTGGAACTCCCTCCAGAAGAATCCTCCTCGCTCTCGCCACACATTTCTTCCATTCCGCCAATTCTTTGGCATTAGCTGCTGCTGGCTTGGGGACTTTTTGATCAATGAAGTCCTTCAAACCATTGTACTCTAATACCACTTCCATGTGATCCTTCCATGCTATGTAATTCGAGTTGCCATCCAAGGCATACTTGAGTCTCAAGCCATTGAATGCCATTGGTGAACTTTGAGATGTGACGAGAAATTGATTTTGTACCTACAATCAAGAACTTCAAACTTTGAACTTCTCCCTTCTTTGTATACTATTTTCCTCTTTGATCACCTTTGCTCCAATACCATGTAGAAATTTCACCATAGATTAATTTGATTATGCAATGTACTAAAGAAAAATACTTAATCTACTTCTACAATCAAACTTGCGGAAGCTTAATCAATTTTTGAGCAAAATCAAGTAGAACACATATAACAGAGAAGAAGATTCAATCACACATGAAACACAGAAGAATACTCTGGGGAAAGCCTCAGCTAAAAAGCCCGCCATTTGTATTATCATACAAGTGGAAATATCTCAGGATTACACAAAGCCTTGGCTCACAAGCTATCCAGCTCTCAGTACAATCCCTCACTGCTGCTCATAGACAGAATAGACAACACATATGCCTTCCTTCAGTCCTCCAAGCCTCCTATTTCCTTGCACAGTTTCTCCTGGGTCCTCTAGTTGTATCCTGTGTGATTCTCACCTCACACACAATGCTGACCTCTGAAACAACTACGCGATCCTGAAGGAGATGAATTCCTTTTGCATGGATGAGTTTCCTTTATAGGAAAATTACTGCAACTGATAGTACACTGTCCCTTCCTTTAATCTCAACTGGGTCTTTCTCTGAACTGACATGCATGAGTTATTTATGAGAGAATATTCAGTTATCTGGAGAACACTAGTTGCATGCATGCATGTATTAACTGACTGAACTCACAATTAGTTCCACGAACTATTTGGAACTAATTTAATTGGACTTAACTTAGTTAATTGAGCTAACTAATTACAACTCAAATACAACTCATCAATCAAAGGGATAACAGTTGTATGTCTTCACAAAGACTTCATGTTTGATTTTTCTCCAACTAATTAACTCAAGATGAATTAATTAATTATTTTTCAAACTGTTGCTGAGACCAAGTTCGAATTTTAATTCAGGGACTAATTAAAATTGGAATATATCCTGAAATTCTATTTATAGCAAATTATGCTATTTTTATCATTTCTATTTTATCATTCCTTGTTGCTATTTTCAACACTGGTACTTGAAATGTTATTTATAGCATTTCTATTTTTAGCATTTCTTGTTGCTATTTTCAACATGTTTGTGGGACTTGGTAGATGCTTGTTGTGTAAGAGGGATTTAGAGGACTCCATTCACCTATTTTTGCAATGCCCTTTTTCTATCGGGGTTTGGGAGGAGGTGTCCTCCCTCTCAAGAGTTCCACATACCAAAGACTCTTCATCCATTCATGATTGTATTGATCAATGGTACCTCAAAGTGAAAGCCCATAGGATGATGCCCCTTTACGTCCTATGGGGTATTTGGAGATCCAGAAACATTCTTATCCTTGAAGGAAAAGTTCCTAAGATTAAGGAAGTCGCTTTGGGCATAGTGGCATATTTCAATGAAATAGTTCCCTATATTCCTAAGGTCTCCCATCGATCCTTTTCACAGGTTTATGTGGCTAGAATTTATCTTATTTGCACTTTTGGAAGAGCCTCCTTAGAAGGGGAATGTGGTTGTCGAGTTTCTCTCCATGTAGATCCACTTGATCATTTTCAATTCACTTGGTATGCAGGAAGAGGGGATAATTGTAGAGCTGAATTGATAGCTATGTGGGGAGCCCTGCAGTGCTCATCATGGCTTGGGGTTGACTCTATTCACATCATTGGGTATTCCCTCACCATGATCAATTGGGTTCAAGGGAAATGTTTACTCGAGGTCCCCTCTCTTTGCAATTGGATGTAGCTGATTCAGAATACTGTGCCTACTTTCTTGGAGGTTACCTTCTAGCACGTCTTGAGGGACAAAAGAGGGAGGTAGATGTGCTATCCAAGCAAGGACTCCCCCTCTATCCCGAATTTAGGTTGTTTGAAAAGTTTTCTAAAGGTAAGAGCAGTGGTAAGGGATAATTTGAGCTTTAATCTTTCCTCCTACAAATTTTATTTTTGGTCTTTTTAACAGTCTTGTGATTGAGGACTTGTTCCTCTTCCGTCTTCCTTTGTTATGCATTTCTCCTATTCTCCTTGGGAGGGTTTTCGATATTAGTCTTGTTCTTCTTTGACATCTGTTTTTTGTGTGAAGTAGTGATGATATTCAAACAAATACCAACCAACTATGGTGAATGCAACTAAAACAAGTCATTGCAAAACTTTCTTTTGATTGAATGAAAATTCAGTTTTTTTCTTCTGAAAAAATGGTTGGGCGGAGTGAGGAAAAACATATGTGGATGATGAAGGAATAAGGTTGTATTTTTTTTTATTTGGAACTGAATTATAAAGGTTGTTTCCAATGAATCTTTTTGCTTTTCACCCAAATTTGTTGGAGTTTGAGTTTGAAAGTGAGTGACTTGAGATTTGTCGAATCAAAACCAACTTATTCAAATTTAAAATACTACAAATTTCTAATTTCTTCCTTGAAATTCACCAGATATAGTGACCTAAACTACATCACATATATTGTCACTAGACAATATTACAATGATGGGCAAGAGTAAACAACGATGTGGGAAGGTGTGTAGAGTTCATTTGGAAAGGGAAGTAAAAGACTTCCATCTTTGTATATTCAACTAAATATGATAAATTAATCCACCAAAATGAAGCCAAGGCAAATTACCCCAAAATTTACCACACCCCGACTCAAGATTTGAATATTTTAAAGATTATATTATGGATGAATTTGAGATTAGAGTTTTTATAAACCCTAAATTAAACTCAAGTGCATGATTTATACATGCTACACAACTCTGCAACATAAAAACGATGATGTTTTACCCTCTCACAAAACAACATTTGCATGGTCGATTAGGCAGTGTCAACTTATACAACATATGCATCAGTGCTTTGGTAGCCATGGAGCACAAATGTGTCTAAGATAGGTAAAATAGGAAGTAAACATGAATTGCAGTCTAATAACAATTAGTGAACTACCTTGAGTACTGCGTTCAATGCTTACAAGTTTTAGAAAAGCGTAGGTTCGTATTGATGTTCAACTGTAGCTTGAGATATATGAAATTTGAGAGGAGACTAGTAGCACTGGTACCATGGTACGTGGTTTTGAAAATTAAGAAAGTATTGTCAGCTGTGGTTTGGTTTTGTTATGCAATTAAGAAAGTGATGTTAGTTGTTTACAACACGGTCAAGTGTGGTGTGGGCTATTTAAGAGTACCACTCTCCACTCCACGTCCCTTCACATCACATGCATTCCGATGTCCATCTCAACCTCTTTCCATGAAACTTCCTCCTTGAGGTCTCAAAATAACTTGAATCAAATGTCACAGCTGATAGAGACGTTATTCGTCACTCATTTCCACCGGTATTTATAAACAACATCCGGTCGACAGGCGCAAAAAAGCAGTGGAAAAATAAAAATGCAGTGATAAGACAGCGTGGGATGAACAACCTTCAAACCGTTGTGCTTTTCTTGTGTCTACGTGTCTAATTTCAAGGAGTAATGAATGCTTACTTGTCTATTCTTACCCATGTAGTTGAGACTTACTTGTCTGTTCCTACCCACCCTTGACTGAATCAATAAAAACAAACAGGATTCCTATTTCGGAAGGAAAGAACAGTTAGGATTACTTGTCTGTTCCTACCCACCCTTGACTGAATCAATAAAAACACGATTCCTATTTCGGAAGGAAAGAACAGTTAGGATAGGGAAAAGTACAAGGGTTTGTTTTGTTTTTCCTATTTAAATTTGGGTTTTAATTACAATTTCTATTTATTTTTATTTTTTATTTTTTTCCATAAATAGATTAATTATAATTTGATTTTTTGGGTTAGTTTATTTGATAAGTTTGTTTTATGTAAAGTAATGTGAGTGTGGAGAGTTTTTTTTTTTAATTTTCAGTGTATTTTTATAGTAGTGGTTGGGATTGACTCATGTGAGGTGAGTATTAGAAAATAGAGAGAAATTAGAGAGATTCATTAAACAGAATACCAAACACAATATATTTTATTGATTTCGCGATCATTACATATATAAGAATACATGATCTTTTTAGATCCGAAAATGGTGGATCTAGATTATTAAAAATAGCTAGTACACCTATTAACCTAGGAACCCACACAATACAACTAAAGATAACTTGGAAGTCATGGAATCATTACTTCCAACACCCTCCCTTAATGCTTGCATGTAGAAAATATAAAAAACCCACATTATAACAATAAATAAATATTTTTCAGATTTGTCTGATATGGTCATCATCAACACCCACATCCACCCTGGAATCTTGCAAACACTGCTTTTTCACCACCACATCTTCGAGCTGTCACTTGACCTCCATTTAAAACCTAATTGCCTCTGACCATCGTTGATGAACTTTGCATAATTGACACTTCTCAACCTCCCGGAGCGCAACGGGTCAATGTTGATACTGAGCCATCCTATGGAACTACCACCATCTGTGAATCCACTACCCTCCATTGCCTTCATCAGTTATCTAGGATAGCATTCTTGGTACAAAATGTCTTCAGCAAACAATTCTACAAATTGACCTTGTATAAATAACCTGTAGTGATGCTCTCGAAGCACGACGGGTCACACCAGCTTGACCTTATTAAGAACTACCTGTGACTAATGCTCCCGGAGCACAATGAGTCACATTAATCGTTGAATAATTGACCTATTCTCTGTGGTTCTGAAATTATTTTTCTTCCTTTTTTCCTTTTTTTATTACACACAACAATTTTTATTTTCAGCCAACACTAATAAAACCATGACAACTTCACACACTATTTTCTCAATAAACTCTCTTCTCAGAACCATTAAAGATCTACATACCACGTGGCTGATACAATAATCATATTGAACCCTCTATACGTGTGAATAGTAAAACACATGATAAGAATTCATGTGTAATTAAATGAATGAATCAAACCATTCGAATAAATAGCTTGACTTTATTTATTTATTTATTTTTCCACATAACCTTCATAAAAATAAACTTCTAAAATAATTAAGTCTGCAAGTGGCTCACGGTGCATATTCCTCTCACCCAAACTTCGGCCCTCAGAAAAATAATGGACAACTAACGTTTGAGGGAGACCTGTAGCTCTGCTTGAAGAAAAAAAATGAGAAACCCGCTAGGAAAATCTTTAACCACTTTTGACATATATCATTGATGCATCTCTCTCCATCAAATGCCAACGCAGGCTTTCACACATCTGCAGAATACAGCCAAATTGGAGATAGTCACACTAGAGGAGATTTCGAAGAACCACCAAAGAATTTGATGTAGGAAGTAGGCAGATTTGACAACATTGCAAACAACTACAAAGAACAAACAGATCTATAAATCTACACATAGAATCACCAAAAACAAAATTCACACACTAAACTAATCTATGTACGACACATAGAATCACCAAAAACAAAATTCACACACTAAACTAATCTATGTACGACACATAGAATCACCAAAAACAAAATTCACACACTAAACTAATCTATGTACGACACATAGAATCACCAAAAACAAAATTCACACACTAAACTAATCTATGTACGACACATAGAATCACCAAAAACAAAATTCACACACTAAACTAATCTATGTACGGAAGCAAGGTCGCTCAAGGTTCCCCATCTCACTGGGCCTCCCGTGAAGGAGTCAAGCTAGTACCTACTCTGATACCATATTAGAAAATAGAGAGAAAGCAGAGAGATCCATTAAACACAACACCAAACACATATTTTATTGATTCACGAACATTACATATATAGGAATACATGATTTTTCTAGATCTGAGAATGGTGGATCTAGATTACTAAAAATAGCTAGTACACCTATTAACTTAGGAACTCACACAATACGACTCATGATAACTTGGAAGTCATGGAAGCATTACTTCCAACAATGAGTAAGAGTCTCACAACTCTAATCCATGGAGTTTGTGTCACCCAAATACTAGCTTGACGATTTTGACCTATCAACCTCTTGTGAGCCAAGTACAAGCCTAACAATTCTTACCCATCAACCTACTTTTAGATGAGTACGCACCCAACAACTCCAACCCATTGACCCCATTCAAGCAAGTAAGAAACAACTTCTATCCATCAACCCTAAGAAACAACTTCAACCCATCAACCCTATGTGAGGGGAGTATAAACCTAACAAATCCGACCCATCAACCCATGTTAAACAACTACAAACCTTAGTTGCCTTTAATAAAAAAACCAACATAAATCCATCTTAAATACGGATCTAACATGAGGGAAGATGGATCCAATTTATTTAAGCGTACATGAGCAAAATTTCAACTCTGATGAGAGACAAACAAAATTACACATCACACTGGTTGTAGACAATTTGAATTTTGATGAGAGAGAAACAAAATTACACATCACATTGGTTGTAAAATAAACATCTCGACTCAATAATAATTATAATTTAATTTTACAATATTAATAATTAAATTATATATAACAAATTTAAAAAATATAATAATTTAACTTCAATTACTTTAAGGAATCAAATTTGTAAAATTAACTATAATAAAATTTAAAATTCTCACATCATTAAATTTTTTCAAATAAACCACACTACATTATTAAGTTTTCTCAAATAAATCACACTATATCTAAAATATATAAATTATATATTTTTTTAAAAGTTGCAATAGAAATTATATACCTATATATGATATTATGATTATGATTATAATGTATTTTCTTTGTTATAAAATGATGTTCCCCAAGCAAGGGTTCACGGAGAAGTATCTCATCTTGACGTTCTAATCCATATAGAACGTTATGCGTTAATCATTTAATTCTATGTTTGTAATCATTTAATTCTATGTTTGTAATATAGTCCATATAAGTGAGTGTTTTTAGGCTTTTTAATGTTTATGAAATTCACATTTCAATCCATCTCTAGAGGTGCCTTATTTGTTTTATATAAATTTCGAAGGTTATTTTAAATGTTTGTAATATAATTTTATATAAAAATCGAAGGTTATTTTAAATGTTTGTAATAAAATTATAGTGATAATATTGGTGTGGGGTAAATTGAGTATTTAAAATTGGGCTTACATATGGATTTTCTTATTTTTGTTTTTGAGATTCCCTATTCTTTTCTAAAATTGAATTTAGAAGTTTATTAATGTGATTTTAGAAATAATAGGGAGATTTTTTTTTGACACGAATGATATTAATATAAAAGTTATTGGGAACGACTATAGTTATGGATTTAGCAAGAGTAGAAAAAGATATTTTTTTAAGATGTAAAACTTAAATAAAAAGTCAGTATCTCTCACAAATTATATATATATACTCAGTATCTCTCACAAATTTTATATATATATTATAATTTTTTAATGGCCTAAATTTATGATTTGAAAATATTTTTGCTTTATATCATGTATATATAGTATTTTTTAATCATATGTAATATATGCATAGTTGAAATTTAAATATTTACTTGAAATATTTTATTATTGAACCATATTGTCTACATTAAAATGTTCTTTTTTGTTATTATTATATTATTAAATATACTTCAATACTACTTGACCTTCCATATTAAAATATTTTATTTATTGAATTTTTTATTAATAATAATATTTTTTAAATACTACATATTAAAAAATAAATGAATTACTTATCTTCTTATTATTTTAATAATTGGATTTTTTTTTATGTTTAATTACTTCTTCTCTTTAAGTATTTTAATATTTTACTATCATCAACATTAAAATATGTTTATTTTACTTTCTCTTCATATATATATATATATATATATATATATATATGAATTTGACACTGAAATAAATTAGAGTTGAATAGTTTGTTTAATTGATGTATTGAAATAGTTTAACAAGTATAAAAATCATACCCCTCTCACATAAAAACTGATTTTTGTTTATTTATTTAATTTTACTTTATTTCTCAATAAAATTGATATAAAATTATGTCATTTGATAAGGACATCTAAATATTTTATTTATGGTTAAGAGTGAGAGTATGGGTAGTGATAGTGGCATTATTCATGGATTATAACATTTTTAATTAAAATTAATCCAACATGTGTAAAATCATTTTTGTTTTTTATTATATTCGATATTTTTTTCCTTATTTAAAGAATATTTTAAATTTATTTTAAAAGGGACACGTGTCAACTTGAAGTCGAGCATGGATGTAATTACACAGCTCCCTCATACTTGGCTATAGAATGAGCCTCTCAGCTCAGTCAATGACATATGCTAGTTGTTTGTAGGAATAATACTTTCATTTTTTCATCGAAGATGTGTTGTTTGATTATGGTTTACTATGGGGTTATATAAAAGTGTCCATTCCTTGAAGCCCTTGTGGAGAAGTGGGTGGCTCCTAGTGCATTTTTTGACAATGCCCATTGATATCAAGATAAGATTGACACCAATGTTTAGAAATAACTGAAAAGAAATATCAATGTATTGAGAAAAAGGAGACTACAATAAAGATGAAGTAAAGTCACTCCCATGGCTGATACCACCTTGGAGTATTAAAGAAAAAAGACATTCATTGGCCATTATATTGTAAATGATAGTGAAAAGCTACTTACTCGATGG
Source organism: Pinus tabuliformis (assembly GCA_031772625.1). Lineage (NCBI taxonomy): Eukaryota > Viridiplantae > Streptophyta > Pinopsida > Pinales > Pinaceae > Pinus > Pinus tabuliformis. Next base: position 789,248,694 of record CM062805.1, read on the forward strand.
ATGGCCTATGATTGGGTTAATTTTGTACATTATTATCCAACTCTCACCATGGACCTTTGGGGTTTGTTGACGGTGTTGGATCCACCAACATGTCAAGGGGATCTCCTCGATAAGAAGTCCCAATTAGACCTCAGACCATTTGGTGTAGGAGTCCCAGTAGTGGATTGTAAGGTAATGCCTTGACCGCGATGTCGCACAAAGGCAAGTAAGATAACTCTGTTAGTAGCAAGGGTGTGACTGATGTAGAGAGTCAAGGAATGTGTATGAGAGGTTCCAACACTTCGAAGGGAGAGGAAGGTGAAGGTGACTTCCAGGTTGAAAGGGATTAGTCCCAACTTGGCTAGGAACACACCACACAAAGGACAGGCATAAATTCCGGTGGAGCAGTCCACTCAGATGCGGCAGTCACAAAATACAAGGTAAGATAACACGAACAACACTCACAGATTAGTCTGAGACGAGTGTGATGGTTGATATAACAAGGTTCATGAGAAAGGTTTGTCTAATGTCTAGTAGAGTAGTCGACACGAACGGTGACAACATTAACAACATATGCAATACATTAACAACACGATTCATAAAATTTCATGTGAATCAGTTCATACACAAGTACGTAAGTTAAACAACATTTATCACTAAGGCAACTGAAACAGTCCAACTACAATAACAACATATGCATGAAAATTTGTTGGCTCTTATTATTAAAGAAATGTAAGTCACAATCGTACAATACACCATGTAAACCTGCTAGCCCCAACAGTGGAACATTACAACCACATCCTCCTGCTCCTCCAAAGAGATGTACTAGCTCCGTGTCGTGGAGAAGCCAAGGCGCGTTACAATACTGTCCAAGTCTTCTTCAAGATAGTCTTAGTAGAAGCTTCACTGACCAAAATCCTATACAATGAGTTATGAGGGACTATTTATAGCAAAGGGTGGGTTGACCCTTGACATTTCCCTTTGTGATAGTTCAACTACCCTCATGACTCTTCACCTACTCTATGACTGTTACATCCAACTGTTGACTCTCGACTTATACTTGACATGAATCAACATTACAATGCACATGTACCCTTGTGAGACAACATGGCTTGAGAAAGCCTTGCAAGACATCACTGACACTCGGTCCGCTATGGTGAGACAACCTCTTTGGCATGATGGTGATGGTGAAGCTGGTGAGCTAATGCCAAGCTTGGTCATTCGTGATGGTGTGCATGTACCTCATGGTGACATCTTACTGAAGTGAAATCTTACCTCCGTTGAAACCAGTGCATTGGTTCGACCCCTTTATCCAACTCGTTTGCTAACATGCACATGGTCTTCTTGGGTATGGTTGAACCGACCACACACTGATGCATAGTGTCCATGTTGATCTTCAAGTGTGTGCTGGTGGTCGTGCAGATCAACTTGTCGAAGTGCATGTTCAGCTCCAATTAGACTTGCTTCTTGTCTTTGGCTTGGTGAGTGTGTTGAATGGATTAGATTGCATGCATGCGCTCAATGACATGCATGTTGCTGGATCCTTTGCATGTGATCAACAACACTGCTCACCATGTTTTCTCTATGTCAGATGTTGGGATGGATTCTTAACTTGTACTGGTGCAGTTTCATCCATGAGTGCATGTTGTGCTCACTGTTGTTCCTATTCCAGCTACAACTCATTGGACTGTCTGTGCAGCTTCATGTTCTTCCTAAGTTGCTGCTTCAGCACATGCAACTCCTTCTTTGTTCCATCTTCTTCCTTCGCGCGATCTTCATGTCGTGCCATCACTTCATAGCCTGATTCTCTAAATTTGCTTTCATTATCCTCTATGTTGTCAACATCCTTCCTCTTGCATTCACTGCGTTCGTTTCATTCGCTGCATTCGATATGCTACCTTCAGTTGTTGTTCATGATGCTGCTCGCTATGATGCTACTGCTTGATGTCCTTGTCCGCAAACAACTTGATGTCTTCATGATTAGGCAAGCTCATAGACACTTGATCGACTGTATCCCCAAGCGTGCTCTAAACGTTGTCTTCATCTTTGTTCTCCTGGAAGCCATTGTACCTGTACTGTTGAGAGGCATATGAACACCTGCGATACTTGGAGACATGGAAACACTCATAGAAAACAATATGTTAGAATGAACATAAGAACTGACTTACAACATACCTGGGTGAATGATCATGAAGGTTGCACAATTTCGGCCAGGAGGTCCGGAGACCGACTACCAAGACTACACAAGGCACAGTCCGGGTTGTTGAGAGACTAACTAATTGCTGGAACTGCGCAATGCATAGTCTAGTCTAGCTGCTGACTACTGGGATTGCACATTGCGCAATTCCAGCTAGGAAGGACTGATGGCCCAGGGATAAATTTGCGCAATTTATTGAGCCAAGCAGCCACTGTCCTCTAGAAATGTGCAAAACAGTCATGGAGGCTAGTGTTGGGCAAGAATGCACAAATCTAGAGAGGAAGGTGAGCCTTCCTTTTCCATATTGCGCAATGAAGCCTTGGTGAAAGCAAAGCCCAGGCCAAGGTTGGCCCGACTTGTCGACAGGCGATTGAAAGCAAGTAAGTTAGTGAATGCATGGTGGCACTAAGTGATAGAAGAAGTCATAAATAGTGCATGCAAAACATGAAAGGAAGATTCAGCAAACAGATCAACATGCAGTTGGGTGAGGTCATTCGCCAGTTGGGTGAATGTCCGTGCAAGACAGTTTCATGCATGTGACAACAGTGACATAGTAATGAAAATTGAAACAGAGCTAGGACAAGCTATAATACATGTAAACGACAAAAGGTGTTCAAGGAAAACAAGAAAACAACACTCACACAAGCGAATACACGAAAATCGATAGAAATGCAGCACAAGGCATGGGAAGCGAGCTTACCCTAAAATAACTGAGTTGAATGTGCCAACTGCTCCTAGACGTGATGTTGGATGTCAGAGCTACAAGGTTGATGTGAGGATTGAGTTCTGCAACATCCAGTTGATTATTTTTGATAACATCAAGGTTGTGACGCGCATGCCACAAATCTAGGAGAAGCGACACTTGGAGGGAGGTTTCTGAATTGTTCCTTGCATGTAACCTCCAACTGCTAAACATAGATCCCTGAAACAAGGGATGCCTTTGCATGCTGCCTTGGGAGAAACAACCCATGCATGCAAGTCTGTTTTGCTCAGTCCTAGAGGGAACTGGTCAACTCAGCTACACATGTAAGAGACTGCTTGATTGTTGGAGAAAAATGAGCATTTTTGGATGGGAGCCGGGCTGGCTACCCAGGAGATTTGTGTAATTTCTGGGTTGAGAAGCTGACTGCTACCCAGATTTGGGCAAATCCTGGGCTGATCAACCTGTTTCTAGGAAAATTTGCGCAAATCTTACTCGGAGGGTTGGCTAGCAGGATTGCGCAATCCTAGAACCCAGTAGGCTATCAGAGAGGATTATTGTTGTGGGGAAAAATGCCTATGCAGGACGATCCTATCCACCTAAGGTGTGACAGTGCCTTAGCAACAAACAGAGACAACTATTCTAATATTTCTTCCTTTATGAATTAAGAATGAAGAGAGAGATAGATGGACTAACCGGTGTCTTCCGTTTGTCCCTCGATCCGGTCTCTCTTCTCTTGGAGGATTCCCAGCTACTTGCCTTCTCGCTCGCCCAGCTTCAAGAGGTTTCTGCAAGATCACAAGAAGAGAACACTACACAAGACATGGATTCATATTCATAACTAGTTCAGGATTAGAAATAAACTAAACATACTAATGCAATCATACATCAAGAATACATCAGCATATAGGAGAAACCAAGATAGCTTTATTGATGAATAACAAGGTTCAGGAAGAGATACAACCCAGAGGGCTCCAATCCAGCATCTCCTTCCCAGCAAATGGAATTCCTATCTTCACCCCCTTCAAAGCATTAAGCACCCAATGATTCCAATCTCAAACCAACAACAATTCTTTGCAATAACAAAATTCCAGCCTCTAGATCTCATGGAGGAGAGATCCATATATAGATGTTTGGAGAGAGGATGAGTCAGCTTGAGATCTGACTAGTGTCCTCTCCCTCTGTCAGTTCTTGAGTCCACTTGGAGGTTCTTGCTTCCACTTGGAGATTTGGAACCTCTTACTCATCACCAGTCGAATTCCCTGAGGCAAGTGTCATTTTGGAAGCTTCCTAGGTTTTGACACCTTGAGAAATGAGCCTGCCACATGTCCATTCTCGTTCAGCGTAGGTAGCCAGTGTTCCCTTTGACATTCAACGCAGGTAGCCAGTGTTGGCTTTGACATTCAGCGCAAACAGCTAGTGTAGCCACTGAAATGATCCTGAATTGACTTGTTTTTGAGCAGTTTCTGGTGGAGAACTTTTGTGAATTGCTGTGGTTTGTTAGCCTTGTTCCTCTAGGGGTAGGAACAACATGTTTAGGGACTTTGGATCCCTTAGATTATGGACATTTCATGCTTAATGCTGTAAGGCACAAAAATGTCTATAACAGTTGCCCCCTAAAGTATGAGGCCGTTTATCGGGTGAAATCCTTTATCAGGGGGATCCGAAGTTCATCCAATGTTGAGAGGAGACCTGTAATAAGATACAATACAATACATTATTTTTCATACTACTTTCATGATCTAGCTGAGGCGGGCATTCCCATGCTCAGCTTTATAAATTCATTTTTCTGTACATAGAACAGACAATCGTCTGGTGGTAGACTGATAATTTTGATGAAATTATCATCCTTTGAGTAGGATGATTATCTGCTGCAATGATGTACATGTCAATGTCTTTATCTTTCCTGAATATATATCGCAGCCCGGATGGATAAAACTAGATCCGGGGTCTTCAAACTCGTTCGATCTTCACTCTAAGTACAAGTCGATCCATGTGAGAAATGTTCTGAAGTCGAACATGGAAAGACATCGCTTGATTACCGGTCAATGATGTAAACCGTTAACAAGCGCGAGAGGAATCACCGATAATGATAATGACCCTCAAGGTACTGCAGTACAATTCACGTGGTGTGAATAAAGGACTTGGCGTTGAACACCATGCAAAATCTTTCGGTCGAAGGTCATTGATGTATACCTGTCGCCGGAAGTGAGAAACTTGCCATTGAGGCATGCAAGCTTCAAAGTACTGAAGGGGTTGTTCCTAGATCAACTTCTTGGATAATGAGCTGATGTCGACAAGAAGCGATCCGTCAAAGGAGGGCCTTAATTAATCCCACATCAGTGACGCGGAACGGAGCTAATGATTTTAATGGAGGTGAAAACGATCTGTGACATATGATTCAGGGTGGCGGTCATGAAAGGATGAAGGATAATGTATGGTAGCGGATGGGACACGGTTGACTTTTCTGAACGACTTCTCTTGAACATATGGCGACACTGATGCGATGGATTGGTAGCATTACCCCAAATATGGATGGTATGGCGAGACCATGGATGTGACCAGTGAATGAAACAACCCAACCCGATTGTGGTACGGAGGAAAAGTGTCATGTTCAAGAGTGACTTGCTACCATCAAAGTTTTCTTTAGTTTCTCCCAATTTTTCCCCAGTCATTGCTGACCAGTACCTCTTTATTTTTGTCAAGCTTGAGGAGGATAACATATGCTTGTTCTATAACCTGCCCTTCGGGCAAGCCCATCGCTATGTTTTAACGAGCCTAGCGATAGAGAAACTCGTTCTCGTCTAAAGACAAGTTTGTCGCTATTTAATGATTTTAACGAGTCTAACGACAAGGATAACTCGGTCCTTTTCATTTTTAGAGAGTCTGAAAAGGTACATAAAGTTAACTCCAAAAGTCTTTTTTTGTCATCTAATCCCTTAAGTCCGAAAAAGTATAAAACAATACAGAAGGGATGAGTTTTCGATAGTTTTAACGAGCTGAACAAAACAAGCGCTCGATCTTTTTGTGCAATAATCCCTCAGGTCCAAAAAGATTAAAATCTAGAGGAGGGATAGCTCTTCCTGTCCCTTTAACGAGCTGGAAGGCCAAGGACTCGACAATCTTTTCATATTTTACGAGTCAGCTGAAAAGAGCTTAAAGAAGACTCGTCTTTTGAGGAACGAGTGATAAACAGGGTTAGTAGCTGATTCCAGGTACAGGTTGGAATTTTCCAATCACGGCAGTGTCACAAGGATGGCTAGGTGAAATCACTCTTCGCAGCTGTTCCTCAAAATGGGTAAACAAACATATGGAGGTGAACGATCGGCCAAATGAAAAGTGGAGGTGACGGTGCAAACACGACCAAGGCTTTAATGGCTGATGATATTAAATTCACATTGGTTATTTACCGGGATAGTTCATTTTTTAACGAGCTTAAACGCGGGTGGAAACATTTGCTCGGTCTTATGTTTATTTTTTAACGAGCATGAACTATGTGCTAAAACTGCTCGGATCTTGCGTTTATTTTTTAACGAGCATGAACTTTGTGCTAAAACTGCTCGATTACCGAGTCATATGATAAGAGTGTCTCATCAAGATTCTATTTTTTATGGAGCTTCATCTCACTAAGCTTTGCTCCGCATCCTTTCTTTATGCAAGTTAGGAAACGGCTAACCCAAAAAACAGATAAATAACCGCTCTTTGCTTGTACTCCAAAAGGTTTGCATGCCCCCAGGCATAAAACAGAGTTTCAAGGTTACCTCTACTTCTCTTCCGTCAAAACATTTGTCTTAACGTGAGAGGCTTACCTCTTTCTGGTTACCCAAAGATTGTCTCGTTAATCTTTCAAACAAAACACTTCCTCGGCAATGTCTACCGAAATAGACAAAGGTGAGTGACAACGAGTGCCAAACACATAACTTTGACAAAAGAATCTTATTCTAGAACAACCCCTCTTCCTCTACGGATGGGGTACGGACTAGTCATATTCTCCCGCGGAAACCTACTCTATACCCAAAGTTTCCCTGCCGAAGCAGACCAGGACGCATGCCCCCTGGGTTCCAGTCATATCCTCCCGGATTACTCGCGCTCATCAGGAGGACGGACCGTGGGTTGAGACACTTCTTGCGTGAATAGACCATTTAGGGATGGTACATGACTATTTGCGATGCGTGATTCGGGAAATGAAATTTGGTCCACGAGCTTGACCATTCTTCCTTCATGCGGAAAACACATTACTCTAAAGAGTGAGGAGACAATAGCTCCCATGAAGTATATATAGTCTTGTCCAAGGAGTAGGTTATAATCCAAGGGTCCTTGAACGACCATCACGTTCATTTGAACGGTCTTCCCTTTCAATGTTATAGGCACATTGGGGAGGATCCCTAAAGGTCGACTGGTTCCTTTATCGAAGCCTGATAGATTTCTCATTTTACGCAAAAGCGCGAACCAAGCGCTTTCCAAGCAATAGAGGAAAGGATACTCACAGATGCCCCCTCATCAACGATAGTGCCAGCCATTACCATTCTGTATATTTGAACGATAATTCTGAATGGTATGCTTGCTGGCAACCGGGGTCTGCCTAGTTGGTTCCAATCAAAGGACACAACTAGGTTGCTTGGTGGTGGGACCGAATAAACGGTCGGATATCGCTCTGATGAACTTCCTTCCTGCGATAAAGGAATGGGTGCATTGCCCCCGTGTTCGTCGGAGTCTGTGTTGATGAAGAGAATTTGGACGGTGTCGTCTTTATTCTCCTCTGTGATGGTATCATTCGAAGATAGAGCCTCTGAAGGAAAAACTGGGTCAACTGCCGTCTCAACCTTTTGACTTTCGTCAGACATGGATCCAGACGGTTCATCTTCAATGATAGGTGCTTCGGCTGACCACCTGGGCGGGCCAGCTGGGTTCTCAACTAGTGAAGGACTTGGCAGGAGTTTTTGATATCCAGGAGGAAGTTGCGCTCGTAAAATCGGGCGATCTTCCAGAACTCCTTTAGCCTCGTCTAAGAAGGGACAACGGTGGATGGCGTGGTCGCCTTCACACAGTTTGCAAGGAAATCTATCTTTCCCTCTCTGTCCTGGGACTTCACTTTCACTAGTCGATGGTGAGCTGTCAACATGGCTATCAGAGGTTGATGCTACCGAATTGTGCAAACGGGGAGACCAGTCCCTTAGTATCCGAGGGATGCAGGGACAATCTCTGTGGAGATGGTCTCCCTTGCATATGACACATGGCGATTTAGGCCTGGTCAGTGCTGTGTGTGGATTTTTGTCAGACGACATTTGTTTGCCCCCAGTCGCCTTTGGCTCCTTCTTCTTCTTCTCTTTCTTCTTCTTTTCCTTCTTCTCCTTAGGAACTTGGTTTTTTTTTTACCAGTTCCGTCAAGCGAAGAGGAAGGAGGAGAGGAAGAGTTAGATGAGGTAGAAGGCTGGTTGGCAACTCTGGTCTGGTCTAACTGTTGACTCGACTGTTCAGGAATGGTGGTGTTCTGAACGACATTGGTTGAAAAGAGCCAGACTGGCAGGCCAATTGTCAATCCTGGAAGCGACAATGTGGCCATATGGGGTGCACCAACATCTCCCCAAGAGGAGAAGGGACTAGGATTTCCACCAAGGGGAATTCCTTGGTTGGTGTGCTCCATTTTTTCAACCTAAAGATCAACGCAGGAATAAAGAGTGATTGTTCCGTTTAAAATAAATTTTTAACGACGCTTAGACACAACTTGCTTTTTCAGTTTTAAAGAGTCTAGAAAAAGCTAAAGATGACTCTAGTCTCCTTCGATGTTTTAACGAGCCCAAAGTGACAAATGCTCGGATGGACTTTTTCCATTATAGAGTCTGAAAAAGGCCAAAAGGAACTGCTCTGGAGTTCTAGGCAGAGGGTGTGCCAAACTTTTCGCAAAACCGCAGAATACTTTTTAAGGTACGGGCGGTCAATCTTCCTGAATGCTGTGTTCAGTGCATCGCGATCAGTAGGGCGGCCGACACGGCTTCCTAAGGATAAAGGTTTTATGCCTATAGGGGTCTTCTAATATATACGCGATGGTACGTGGGAGCACAATCCGTACTGGCGCTATCGTCCCTCAGGAGGAATCACCCACCATCCATGAGATCGACAGTCACCAGGCTTAACGACGCCGGAACACGTCTCTAGCCTAGACCTCTATGTTGTGCATTATGTTGCAAAGCGTTGTTAAGTTCATTCAATTTATTTTAGGTTGATCTTTTTAAAGTTTGCCTTTCAAGGTTCACCACGAGATGTATGATACAAATTCCTAAATGCAGTCTAAAGATGATAAGCAAGCTTTATATCTTTTCAACTTTGAAAATCCTAGCTACTAAGGGAAAAGAAAGACACCATCTTTTCTCAAAAAGCAATCAACACACTCTAATGCACTTTTCCTAAATCAATCATGCAAAACTATCAAAATGCAAATGCACAATGCAGGTGTTTGTTTTCCGCTTTCTTAGTGTTGATGCCTACAAAGAAAGATTTTTGTACAACTTTGAATTTGCTTTTAAATGATCAATACAAACAAGTTTACTTTTTCGAAATCAGAGAGGGTAGAAGAGATTACAACACTTAATGATTTTCGAAATGAAGACTTGTTCCGACACTTAAAAGAGACAAATTCAAACCAATAAGCAAAAGTAAATGTATAATCAATTTGCAAACAGCCAATGAACTCTCTTCTAAGATCACAATCAACAGATCTGAATCAAGGGCTACAGGATGACTATTTCACTCATGCAAAGGAAAACTGTAAATGACGCCACAAACACATAAAAACACTCACAGTCTTTTTGTACAAAAGGAGGCGGAATGTAAGCAGAGAAAAGGAGTTATCAGACTGGTACCTATGCTGGTTACAGGCTGCAAAAATCAGAGATCAAAACAAGGCAAAACAGAGCAGAGAACCCCAGCTGCACTAGGACAAACTGGTTCAGCGCAACCTCAACACAGGGGTTTTGACATTCAGCGCAGGTAACCTTCACGGGACCTGCGTTGAAATGCAGAATCCCTTCACTGGGTCTGCGCTGAAGGAGAAACTCTCGTTTCCCTCAGGTTCTGGGTCACATATTGCTATTTAATTCACTGTTTTAGGCCAAATAAAAGCAACAAGCAAGGTACAATCAAAGGGATGCTTTGAGGGGCTACTAAGATCTATCATAAAGGATCATCAAATCATTTGTGAGTCCATTTTTCAGATCATAGACAAGTCCAGTGACTGGATCAAAGTAGCAACTGTCTACTTTGCATCTGGGAATAGCAGATGCAGTTCGATTGTTGCTGTCAAGTCTATGAAACAAACAATGATATAAACACAAATAAAATGACTAAACAGATCTCCCCAGTGGAGTCGCCAATTTGTTGTGGGGAAAAATGCCTATGCAGGACGATCCTATCCACCTAAGGTGTGACAGTGCCTTAGCAACAAACAGAGACAGCTATTCTAATATTTCTTCCTTTATGAATTAAGAATGAAGAGAGAGATAGATGGACTAACCGGTGTCTTCCGTTTGTCCCTCGATCCGGTCTCTCTTCTCTTGGAGGATTCCCAGCTACTTGCCTTCTCGCTCGCCCAGCTTCAAGAGGTTTCTGCAAGATCACAAGAAGAGAACACTACACAAGACATGGATTCATATTCATAACTAGTTCAGGATTAGAAATAAACTAAACATACTAATGCAATCATACATCAAGAATACAACAGCATATAGGAGAAACCAAGATAGCTTTATTGATGAATAACAAGGTTCAGGAAGAGATACAACCCAGAGGGCTCCAATCCAACATCTCCTTCCCAGCAAATGGAATTCCTATCTTCACCCCCTTCAAAGCATTAAGCACCCAATGATTCCAATCTCAAACCAACAGCAATTCTTTGCAATAACAAAATTCCAGCCTCTAGATCTCATGGAGGAGAGATCCATATATAGATGTTTGGAGAGAGGATGAGTCAGCTTGAGATCTGACTAGTGTCCTCTCCCTCTGCCAGTTCTTGAGTCCACTTGGAGGTTCTTGCTTCCACTTGGAGATTTGGAACCTCTTACTCATCACCAGTCGAATTCCCTGAGGCAAGTGTCATTTTGGAAGCTTCCTGGGTTTTGACACCTTGAGAAATGAGCCTGCCACATGTCCATTCTCGTTCAGCTCAGGTAGCCAGTGTTCCCTTTGACATTCAACGCAGGTAGCCAGTGTTGGCTTTGACATTCAGCGCAAACAGCTAGTGTAGCCACTGAAATGATCCTGAATTGACTTGTTTTTGAGCAGTTTCTGGTGGAGAACTTTTGTGAATTGCAGTGGTTTGTTAGCCTTGTTCCTCTAGGGGTAGGAACAACATGTTTAGGGACTTTGGATCCCTTAGATTATGGACATTTCATGCTCAATGCTGTAAGGCACAAAAATGTCTATAACAATTATGCAATTCTTGGAGGGAAGGCTTGTTTCCCTCCGGAAATGCACAATTTTCAAGGGGAAGTTGCTCAGCCTGCAGTTGGACCAAGTCCACATGAGCAACTTGTGAAGGGAAAAGATCAAACTATGATCAACAGGCTATCTTTCAGTAAGAAATACACTAAATCTTGAGGACTTGACGAAGCAAGGAAAGCTGCTATGAAGGTTGGTAGGGAGGCTCCAAAATAGGCTAAGGAAAAATTTTGGAGGGTGGTTGTAACCGCTACAACAGGGTTCTAATATGTTCATGTTCAATATGAAAATGAAAGGTTGAATGTCTCTAATAGTGTCCTATGACTTTGGGTCAACAACTCCACTCTAACTTTGTTTAATTGGTCATCATTTTTTTCTCGCTAAAACAAAAGGTTATGAAGATACATATGTTGGTTAAACTACCGTTCATCCATATCGTGTTTTTGAAGGACATGATTTCTAATGTTATAGATAACAAGCTAGGCATTTTCCTAAAAAAAAAATTGGAAACTATGGATTCTTCCAATTGAGTAGCGGTGAAAAATTATGTCAAAATGGATCTCATAAAGGGTCTCTTAAAGGGTACCAATCTAGTTGTGGGTGATAAGGGCTTCTACTAGATCTCGGACTACCGAAATGTACCCTTTAATTGTTCATACCACAAATGTAGCATACTAAAACCTATATTTACAACTATTGAAGTGATGAGGTACTATATAGAAATTATAAAATACTCTACTCAAAATTTAAAACATGCCCAAGGCTCCTTATTTTGACATCCAACATTACCGCCATGGTTATTCCTTCTCATAGACAATTTATGAGACCAAATAAAACCTTTAATAACACAATGAAAAATCCATATGCAAATACAAAACAACAGAGGAAATAAAAATGGCATATTCATAAGTATTTCATCACCCATTCAACTCAATGCATTAGCAAAATATAAAGCGTTCAACAAGAAACATTCATGAATACTTACAATAAATCCATGTCTGATAAATTGATTATTGAGGAGTGACGTTCTTCCTAGCCATGGGAATCAACCATGGATTATTCCCTAAGCGAGACCATGATATCACCAAG